>JAYESA010000011.1:95296455-95538955 GCA_036927795.1 Iris macrosiphon | reverse complement strand
GTACTTGAAGTCCCCACATCTGTGTTGCGACTCCAGGAACCAATACCTCAATGTCCGAACTGTCAAGATGGGCCAATAAGTGTATGTCCCTCGTCAAGTACATAGCCACAGGATACCTACTCAAGGCATCCACGACTAAGTTGGCCTTTCCTGGATGGTACTGCAAAGAAATATCGATGTCTTTCATTAACTCCAACCATCGTCGTTGTCTCATATTGAGCTCTTTTTGTGTAAACACATACTTCAAGCTCTTGTGGTCTGTAAAGATCTCTACTCTCTCTCCATACAAGTAGTGTTTCCATAATTTAAGAGCAAAGATAACTGCTTCCAACTCCAAGTTATGGGTAGGGTAATTCTTCTTATGCGGGCGTAATTGCCTGAAAGCATAGGCAATCACCTTCCCGTTCTGCTGTAACACACAACCCAAACCCTTACCCGATGCATCACAGTATATAGAAAACCCTCTTGACCCTGATGGCAATGTCAAGATTAGAGATGTAGTCAACCTCTTCTTCAGCTCTTCAAATGCTGAATAATAATCCTCAGTCCAGACGAACTCCACGTCCTTCCTGGTTAGTCTAGTCATCGGCTCCATATTTCTGGAAAAATTCTGAATAAACCTCCGATAGTAGCCCGCCAATCCAAGAAAACTCCTGATCTCTACTACTAAACTCGGTGTAGAACATGATTCAACTGCTAAAATCTTCTTCGGATCCACTGAGATTTTATCTCCTGTAATAACATACCCGAGGAATTCAACCATTTCAAGGAAGAACTCATACTTTGATAGCTTGCCATACAGCTTTTCCTTCCTGAGGGTCTCCAGAACTATCCTCTAGTGCTGCTCATGCTCCTCTGGGGTCTTCTAATCTACAAAAAACTGATCCAGGTATTGATGAAATACCTTATTCATCAGGTTCATGAATACCGTCGGGGCATTGGTCAACCCAAACGGCATCACCAAGAACTCAAACTGCCCAAACTGAGTCCTGAAAGCTGTCTTCAGGATGTCTTCCTTCTTCACTTTCACTTGGGGGTACCTCGACCTTAAGTCTATCTTTGAGAATCCCTTCGCTCCGCTCAACTGGTCAAACAATCATTAATCTGCCGCAACGGATATTTGTTCTAGATAGTGAGGTTGTTGAGTGCCCTATAGTCGATACATATACATACCGGCCCATCCTTCTTTGGTATAAAAAGTACCGAAGCACCCCATGGTGATGAACTGGAATGGATAAATCCCTTGTCTTGCAACTCATCCACCTGCTTCTTCAACTCCGCCAATTCGCTATGGTTCACTCTATAGACATGCTGAGATATTGGCTCTGCATCTGGCACCAAATCTAAAGAGAACTCAACATCTCTGTCTGTTTGCAACCTCGGCAACTCCTCTAGAAAGATATCCATGAACTCTGTAATCAACGGATGTGGCGGATCCTGCTCTTCTACCAAAGCTCTATAGAAGTCTTCTTCGCTCTGCCCTGCTGCTCCTCTGACGAACTGGAACTCTGGCTCTCCTGGCGTCTAAAATAAAACTCTTCCTCTACGACAATTGATAGTAGCATGATGCCTTCTCAACCAATCCATCCCAAGTACTATATCGTAGCTCGAAAGTGGCATTACGAGTAGATATACGCTCAACTCTTCGCCTTCCAAAAAACTCTCTGCTCCTTGCAAACATCATTGACCCGGATAATGCCACCCCCGATCGTAATCTTATAATTTCTCGCTAATGTTTCAGACTTAAGACAATGTCTCAGAGCAAAAGATACAGATACAAAACTATGAGAAGCACCAAAATTAAATAAAGCATGAACTGGAAATGAATCAAGACAAACTGAACCTGAGATAACATCGCCAACTGGCTCCTCCTCCTCGACACTCAAGGCAAAAGCTCTCCCCTATCGCTGAGCAACTCTCTATTACTGATGTTGAGAAAACTGCTGCTTCTGTGGTGGTAGAGGTCCTCTCTGCTGTCCTGGGGGTGGTCTAGCGGGTGCTATCTGTGCTTGTCCTCCACCCTGAACTGGACGAGTTGGGACTTTAGGACAAGCCCCCAACTGATGGTCTCCCAATCCATAGAATAAGCACTGGCTTATCACATCCTGCATGCATCCCATCTATGTTATTGGTTCTTACAAAAAGTACAAAGAACAGCTGTCCTCTAGATCTGGTGCATCTGTTGTGCCAGCGCTCTAGCTGGCCTGTCATACTGCTGCCTCGGATGCTGGTAGTGCCTCTGGTGGTGCTACTACTGGAAATAAGGCATATTCGCTTGACTCATGTTGGTATTGGATCCTCATGTGTCCCTCGGCCTTTTAGAGCCAAGCTCTAAGTCATCCTCTGACCGCTGCTCCTGTCTGAGAATCTCCTCGAAGGTGGCGGTAGGATCTCCGTTAGTGTAGGATTTGACCTCCCAATTCAGGCCCTTCCTGAACTACCTGGCTCTCCCCCTGGGGTTCTGCCCCTCTACGAAGCGACCTAGTCGGCAATACTCTACCGCATACTCGTCCACCGACATACCTCCCTGGACGAGGTAATGGAACTGGCTCTCTAAAGATGTCAGAGCTACGTCTGGGAAGAACTTCTCCTTAAAAAGTCCTTTGAAAGCTTTCCAAGTGAGTCCTGATACAGTAATCCTAGAGTCTGTCCTGAACCATGTTAAAGCAATATCGAACATTATGTACCCCACTGCCTCTATTTTGTTCCAGACACCGGGAGAGCCAGAGTTTGAGTTCTTCAGTGGAGCAGCAGAGCATAGCGAAGGAGATTTCTGTGGAGCTTTAGTAGAAGAGCAGGAGCTACCTCATCTATTGATTGCAGAGTATATAAACGTCTTTCCAGAGGATTTGTCGGGGTTGCCACCGGACAAAGATATGGAGTTCTCTATAGATTTGGTTCCAGGCACAGAGCCAATATCACAGAACATCTATAGAGTAAACAACAGCGAACTAGTAGAGTTGAAGAAGCAGGTAGATGAGTTGCAGGACAAGGGCTTCATCCACTCCAGTTCATCACCATGGGGTGCTCCGGTACTTTTTGTACCAAAGAAGGATTGGTCGGTATGCATGTGTATCGACTACAGGGCACTTAACAACCTTACTATTAAAAAAATACATATTGTCGCAGATTGACAATTTATTTGATCAGTTAAGTGGAGCGAAGGAATTCTCAAAGATAGACTTAAGGTCGGGTACCACCAGGTAAAAGTGAAGAAGGAAGACATTCCAAAGATAGCTTTTAGGACTCGATATGAGCAGTTTGAGTTCTTGGTGATGCCGTTTGGGATGACCAATGCCCCGGCGGTATTCATGAACCTGATAAATAAGGTGTTTCATCAGTATTTGGATCAATTTGTGGTAGTATTCATTGATGATATATTGATATATTTTAATACCCCAAAGGAGCATGAGAAGCACTTGAGGATAGTTCTGGAGACCCTTAGGAAGGAGAAGCTTTATGGTAAGCTTTCGAAGTATGAGTTCTTCCTTGATAAGGTTGAATTCTTTGGGCATGTGATTATAGGAGACAGAATCTCAGTAGACCCGAAGAAGATTTTAGTAGTTAAGTCGTGGTCTACCCCGAGTTCAGTGGCAGAGATCAGGAGTTTTCTTGGACTGGGAGGCTATTATCGAAGATTTGTTCAGGATTTTTTCAGGCTTGCGGAGACGATGACTAGACTAACCAGGAAAGATGTGGAGTTCGTCTGGACTGAGGATTGTCAGTCGACATTTGAGAAGCTGAAGAAGTGGTTGACTACTGCTCCAATATTGATATTGCCATCATGGGCAGAAGGATTTTTTATATACAGTGATGCATCGGTTAAGGGTTTGGGTTGTGTATTACAGCAGAACGGAAAGGTGATTGCCTATGCTTCTAGGCAATTACGCCCGCATGAGAATAATTACCATCCCATGACTTGGAGTTGGCAGCAGTTATTTTTGCTCATAAACTACGAAAACACTACTTGTATAGATAGAGGGTAGAGATCTTTACAAATCACAAAAGCTTGAAATATATATTTACACAAAAAGAGCTCAACATGAGGCAGCGGCGATGGTTAGAGTTGATGAAGGACTTTGATATTTCTTTGCAGTACCATCCAGGGAAGGCCAACGTAGTCGCAGATGCCTTGAGCAGGTATCTAGTAGCTATATATTTGACGAGGGGCAGATATTTATTGGCCGATCTTGATAGTTTGGGCAATGAGGTATTAATTCCTGGAGTTGCAGCACAGATGTGGGGACTTCAGGTACAGTCAGAGTTGATGGATTGAATCAAAGCAGCACAGTTCGAGGATGAGTCTCTGAGGAGCATCAGAGAACAGGTCCTGATAGAATTGGCAGAGGACTTCAGCATTGCAGATGATGGATCATTGTGGCACGGTACCAGATTATGTGTACCGAGTGGCATTACGCGAGGAGATTCTTTAGGAGGCACAACGATCTCAGTACTCTATGCATCTAGGTGCCAACAAGATGTATAGGGACATGAGAGAGCATGTTTGGTGGTATGGTATGAAGTGGGAGGTAGCTAGCATCATATCCAGATGTTTAGTTTGCCAGCAGATAAAGGCGGAGAGATAGAGTCCAGGTGAATTACTTCAGCCTTTATCCATTCTAGAGTGGAAGTGGGAGCATGTGACGATAAACTTTGTTTTAGGACTTCCGCATTTTCCAGGAGGTAAAGATGCGATTTGGGTCATCGTAGACAGGTTGACCAAATTAGCCCACGTCTTGCATTCAAAGTGGGTACATCTATGGAAAAGCTCGCGGAGATGTATGTGCTTCAGATAGTCAGATTGTATGGGGTTCCTGTAAGCATATTCTCGGATCGGGATAGTCACTTCAAGTCCCACTTCTGGAGGAGTTTGCAGGCTAGCTTGGACTCTCATCTCAAGTTTATTATAGCATATCACCCTCAGACCGATGGACAGCCGGAGAGGACTATTCAGACTCTCGAGGACATGCTATGCACTTGTGTTTTAGATTTTGGAGGTTCTTGGGAGGATCATCTTCACTTTGTAGAGTTTTCTTATAATAACAGCTACCAAGCCAGTATTGAGATGTCACCGTTTGAGGCATTGCATGGACGGAGATGCCGCACTCCGTTATCATGGGATGATGTTGGTGAGTGAGCTTTATTAAGACCAGAGATGCTAGTGGATGCAGTTGAGAAGATAAATCTCATCAGGGATAGACTTTTGGTGGAGCAGGACAGACAGCGGCATTGGGGCGATAGCCACCGGAGACCTTCTCTGGATCAAAGAGAGAAGGTGCTGAGGAACCAAACGATTCCTATGGTGTGCATCGTGTGGAGGCATCACTCTCCAGGAGAGAGTACCTGGGAGCGAGAGATCGAGATGCACGAGCGATATCCATTTATGTTCGAGTCGTGAGGTATAATTCTTTCTTGCTTGTATTGATTGCTTTTGGTAGTTAGTTTCTACCTTAATTTCGAGGACAAAATTTTTCTAATATGGGTAGGATTGTCACCCTCGTATTTTTAATAAATTGTAGTTTGGTAATTGGCATAGGTATTTTTATTTTAGGAGTATTATATTAATTATTGTGAATGTATAATTATTTATTTGTTATATTATTTATTTAGTTATAGATGTTAGATTATTTTGAACTTGTGTAGTGGACCTAACTAGTTAGTTTAGATGCATGAACCCAACATTTATTTTAGTTTAGATTGAGCCCAATGATTAAGCCCATCCATTAGGAGGATAAATTAATTAGTGAAACCATTAGACTAGAACCTTTCCTCCTTAATTAATTTTTTCATGAGAGGCCCCAAGGGATAATTTGGACATTTTATAATAGCTTGGGAGAGGGGCTAGGGCCGGCTACCTTTAGGAGGAGAGAGAGTTTCTCTTCTCATTTGGCATTTCCAATTAGATATAGAAATTTTTCCTTTTCCAATTTTATTATTCCTTTACCATTTTCTACATAATTTCTTCTCAAATTCTTTTCCTATTCATCATTGGAGGCTAGAAAAATAAGGATCTACAAGGAAGAAGCAAGGATCTACAAGGAGGAGCCAAGATCTATAATTTGGAGGCTACATTCATCTTTTGAAAATTTTCATTGGGAATCTGCAAACCCCCTCACCCAATTTTTATGTATACTTAGCTTAGTGAGAGATTAGGGATCAATTTAGAATTATTTTGGATTTATTAACTAGAGGTATAAATTTATATATTTATTTTATTCCCTCGTTGTACCTTGACATTTCTTAAATATCTAGAGTACTACACTAGCATTTGCCTTCCAATAAATTTTACATCCTTAACCTAGACGTAACAATCTTCAATCTTGACATTTGTGTCACTCATAAATGCACTCTCTTGTGCTTCATTTTAGTTTTATAATATTCGTGCACATTTTTTAATTTTAAATCCAACTTTGTATCATTGTCTGTTCCAATCGAAATTGGAGAGACAACCTCGACCCTTTTCTCACAACAAAATTTATGACAATAATCTATTCCGAGTCTACTACGTCCATGACACTTGTGTCTCACCAAATTTTAATCCTATGTACTTCCAATTAATTAAAGAACACCTTTGGCACTAATTTTAATTAATTGGTACAATGACTCAACCTAACCCAAAACTAGACCCAACACCAACCCAAACACCCACTCACACCCTCATGGTTCATACAAAACATCATACACCAATTTTAACCACTTCAACTCACCAAACATGGTAATTTTTCTCATCCAATCTCAATTCTCCTTTACTTGTGCAATTTCCAAATTGTTGGGAGCCTTTGTGCAAATAAACAATTAGGTGTCCACCTCCCATTAGAGCAAAGAAATAATAAAATCCCTTCTTCATGCCTTGACCGGTCACACCTTGATTTCTCCCTATTTTTGCATAGTACTATGCAATATCATATACCTACATTTAATCCTATCCCTCCATTCAAACCCCTACCTATCTCAACCACTCATTTCCTTAATTACCACTTACAAATCGCTAAAAATACTAAAAGAGTCGGCCCTAATCCCTAGGCACACACTCTCTCTCCCCCCTCATTTAAACCAACAGCCTCTCTCTCTCTCTCTCCCTCAACATACAACCACCATTAACCACCATTACCACCATTAACCACCATCACCATCTTCACCACCATCACAACCCCTAACTTCGACCACCACCCTCACTATCACCACCATCACCACTGTCGCCCTCACCTCCAGGACCATCGCTGCCATCACCTCCACGACCACCACCGCTGTCCTTACCTTCACGCCTCCACCGTGGACCACCCCTTTGGCCAACCCACTGCCAACTCTCCTCCATGAACTACCCGCAGCAGCCCGTAGCCACCACCACCTTCGCCACCATCACCTCCTACACCACCATAGCTCACCACTACTATCGACCTGCCACCGACGAACACTACCACCTTCAGCAAAGCTACCACCGACACTGTCACCATGACGCACAGGATCTTCACCACGACCACCACCTTTACACCCGTGCCCTCGCCCCACTGGCCGCTGGCCGTCGCCGTCCGGGCCCTGTGCAGCCTTTGGCCGCCGTCGTCCTGGCCCCCGGACCGAGCCACTGCCGCAGCAGCTGTTGTTGTTGTTGTGCCTACTGCTGTTGTAACTACTGCCGTTGTTGTTCTGGCCAGAACAAGCTGCTGGAGCACCCCTCCAATAAGCCCCGAGCACGCACAGTGACAGAATCCACAGTTCGTAGGCTAAACTTTGAGTTGCGATTTCTCTGTCATCGTTCGATATTTCCATGAACCGCCTACGCTGGTACGTACACAACATAAACACCTTCGTTCATCAACTACAATAATTTCATCATATTTTAATATCTAGATAAATGGGTTATTAAATCAAAGAAAAACTATATTATAAAGCAAATGAAAATTTCCTGATACGGAGTCGTTCTCGTCAATCTGGGCAACCACGTCATATACCGATTTCACCGAAAGGCGAGGGCGGTATATCCTGACGTGTGGGATTTTACAGAACTCGATTCGGGCGTATGGGTGCGCCGGAATCAACCGGTATCCATCGGAAGCCCTCCGTATAGGTGTTTTACAAATGTCTCAATTACTTTGTGCACGCTAGTCGTATCGTAATAAAACTGGCGCCATTGGACTCATGACGTTCGACTTGTCCTGTGACCCAAGTTTCGCATGATTCTGAGACAGTGACCGCATCGTTGTTTCGCGGGCCCACGATTCGTTCCAACGAGCATTTTTGTGATCAGCTTACCGAAATCCAAATCTGGACATACCATTGAGTTCGTATCGTCGTTTATAATTTGTTTGACGTATAATATGCCATTTTTAGGGATCTTTGCTCCTGCCTTACCGAAATCCACAATTGTGGACCCCGTGTTGATTAGAAGCTGTATTTTTTCCCTTGTGTCCAAATTGGACGTCTGAATATACTATTCTAAGTATCTCACTCATTCTGGGACAATTGGTGATATTTGTGATAGCATCCGGGGATATCTGCTCCAGTCTCCATCTTGTGCTGCTACTTCCCTAGCGAGTTCGTGTTCGAATCTTTGCCTGACTTCCAGGAAAGTATACCATGCCTTGTTATACTGTTTAAATTCTGTTTATATTATATATTGTACTCTAAATATTATATAACTGTGCACGTCGGAGAATGACTCTGGTGTAGTCGACGAAGACGTTGACATTAGGACTTGTGTTTGACCTAGTGTCTAGTGCACGCACCTAAAGTTGCGGAGTTATGATTTTCACTCTAAGTCCTTGACACATATCATTCCATGTCATAGACTGATTTTATGATAGGACACGGGCTTACGCACTTGACTGGCCATCGGTACGAGTAGCACGTGTGATGGTATTTAGCGTAGTTGTATGGTTCTTAGTGACTTGCATATAGTTACGAGATGTCCACGTCGCACTTGAGAATTATACATTGGCATTGGGCGGGGAGGACGACTAGTAGGAGTATGGGACACCCACCTCCTTTATATAGATACTGCATTCTTCGGAGCAATACAGACATATATATTTATACAGAGAGCGTTGGATGTTACATGTGCAGATACCACGCTCTTCAGAGTGTTGTACGCCTTGCAGATACCAAGCTCTTCAGAACGTTGGACGTATTTATTTATGTAGATACCACGCTCTTCGGAACATTGGACGTTATTATATATATAGATTGCCCCAAGATAGTGGACATATGTGGCATATACTAGCCTGTCATGATGATTGGTGAATTGCGTCAGCATATGTCTAGCCTACACTTCCCATACGCACTAAGTTGTCCTCAAATTTGCATTCACTTAGGAGGATAGATCACTCTGATTTACTTTACTCAGTATTTACAATATGGCATTTACTATTTATATCCTGTTACGTCCCTCTGAGGACCTAGTTTTCTTCCAGGTTATTTGAGCATGTTGCATGCTGCTGGATCTAATGGATTGTTGGACATCGTTGCAGGTATCTTTATATCTTTTAGCTATTACAGTCATGTACTAATTTTTATTTTTATTCTGCTCTTATAGCCTAGTGTTTATAGGCCTATATTATTCTTTTGGCCTATTCGAACGGATGTATTATTGGACTGTAAACTAATAATGCGTATCATTCCTTCTTGAGATTTATTTACCATAGATTGAGATTTAGTTTAGTTATTGGATATTAGAAATAGATATTTAGCTTGATCAATAAAATTGGTAAGTGTAAGTATCGTAGCAGCCCATAGCCACCACCACCTTCGCCATCATCACCTCCTACACAACCACAGTTCACCACTGCCACCGACCCACCACCGATGAACACTACCACCTTCCATAAATCTACCACCGACACTGTCACCATGATGCATAAGATCTTCACCACGACCACCACCTTTACCTCCATGCCCTCGTCCCGGTAGCCGCTGGCCGCCGCCGTCCTGGCCCCCACGGCCAAGCCACTACCGCAATAGCTGTTGCTGTTGCTGCGCCTATTGCTGCTGTAGCGGCTGTCGTTGTTGTTTTGGCCAGAGCTGACTGCTGAAGCACCCCTCAGATAAGCCCCGACCACCGACGATCACCCCCGCCGTTTGGCACTGCCCTGAACTGCCGTGAGTCACCATAACGGCCGCCCTCAGTCGACGGACTGTCCCAAAGCATGCAAAGTGACAGAATCCATAGTTTGTGGGCTCAACTTTGAGTTATGATTTCTTCGCCATCGTTCGATCTTTCCGTAAACCGCCTACACAGGTGCGTACACAACACAAATACCTTCATTTCCCATCAAATACAATAATTTTATCAGGTTTTAATATCTACATAAATGGGGTATTAAATCAAAGAAAAATCGCTTTATAAAACAAATAAAAATTTCCCGATACGAAGTTGGTCCCGTCAATCCGGGCAACCACATCACGTATCGATTTTACCGAAAGGCGTGTGTGATATTTCTCGACGTGTGAGATTTTGCGGAACTCGAAACGGACGTATAGGGGCGCCGGAATCAACCCGTATCCGTCGAAAGTCCCCCTTATTGGTGTTTTGTAAATGTCCTAATTACTTTGTGCATGCTTGTCGTATCATAAAAAAACTAGCGCCATTGGACTCGCGGTATTCGACTTATCATGTGCCCCAAGTTTTGCCTGATTCTGAGACAGTGACCGCATCGCTGTTTTGCGAGCCCCACGATCCGTTCCAACGAGCAGTTTTGTGATCGGCTCACCGGAATCCAAATCTGAACATAACGTTGAGTTTGTATCGTCGTTTAGAATTTGTTTGACCTATAATATGCTATTTTTAGGGACCTTTACTCCTGGCACATTTTTTGGTGCAAGGCAGGGGCCCACTTGTGGACCGCGTGTTGAAAAAATCTGTATTTTTGCCTATGTGTCCAAATTGGACATCTGAAAATACTTTCTTGAGTATCTCACTCATTCTGGGACCGTTGGTGATATTTGTGACAGCATCCGGGGATATCTGCTCTAGTTTTTTTCTTGCGTTGCTACTTCCATGGCGAGTTCGTGTTCGAATCTTCGCCTGGCTTCCAGGCAAGCATACATTTCCTTATTGTACTGTTTAAATTCAGTTAATATTACGATGTTTTGTGTGTGTCCTAGTTTCTTAGCATAGCTAGTGTGGCTTAGTTTCATAGTGTGTGGACCTAGTATTCTAGAGTTAGACTCGTACAACCTAGAAACAGCCGGTTTAGCCTAGTTTGACTGTTTTGACTTAGAATTGGCGTTATGAACTAGAATTGCATCAGTTTAACTTATTTTCATTCTACAACCTTGTATTGATGCAACGTACCATATATAGGTCTGTGTAACACCAACTTGGGTATCGAGAGACACACATTGCTCAGGACTTCAAGCGAGTACATTTCTCTATTAGTTATTAATTCATAATAGTGTATATATTTCATGTTCTAGAACAGTATGCTTGATTCTGACACAGTGGTTTCACGGACTGGTACTACATGGATCCCATCAGGAGATATTATCCTCTGCCGTGCTCAGCGGGTACTCCTGCAGATATATTTCATCGTGTGTATTAGGTATTAATTATTATATTTCGTGTTCACACACTGCTCGTGTTCAGTGTGATTATATTCGTGTGCACCCGCTACTCGTGTTCAGTGGTCATATTCATGTTCGTAACGTGTCGTGATTGGATCCATTGGTATTAATTGGGGATGGGAAGTAGAAGCTGATAATGTGATCAAAGCCCCATTGTTATTCGTGTATATACCGATTATATATCACACTTGTAATCGACTTACCTTATTGATCATGTTCAACCCAAACCGATCACATAATGAACTTGTATTCTGAGGCACATTATTAGATTTTAGCTATTTTTCTTTATATTGCAGATATTCATATTATTTGTTCTCTATTCCAGTATATTACATATTTTCTCTTGTTCATTCATTTAGATGTTTAGTATCTTGTATTTATTTTGATTATCTGTTTTATATACTCGACTATGTTATTGAAACTACTTTCAGAGGTATGTACTTCGCTCCAATCCTGACTGGATATATTTTTTCAGATGATTGGTTCATAGATTCGTATCCTACATTCTACGGGCCGCAGGACGGTGTACCTTTAGAGGATACTCTTGTAGATCAGTAGGACTTAGTTGTAGATCCCGAGAAGGTTTAGTTTATTGTGTTGGATTTGTATTAGACTATTGTTGAGATTCATGGCTTGTATATTATTTCAGACTTGTGGATTGTATCTTGTTTCTTTCCTTCGCTATTCTATTCATGTTCATCTTCCTTAGTTTGCATTGTGATTGAGTTTAGTTACATCTGTGAGATACCATATTGTTCCTCCGTTTGGAGTTGAAATGATTGACAAGTATTATATATATATTGCTGAGTTGTTAGTTAGTTAGTTAGTTAGTTAGTTAGTTAGTTAGTTAGAGTTGACCCAGGCAGCATTCTACCGTCGATACTGCGGCGTAGGCTGAACGTACCCACATACTCGTAACCAAATATCTAGGTACGGGTCATGACAGGGACACTTGTCTACGAGCCAATCATCTAAAAAATATATCTAATCAAGATTGGACCGAAGTACATACCTCTGAAAGTAGTTTCAAATACATAATTAAGCATATATAATAGATAATAGAAAAGAATACAAGATAACTAAACAACAGAAAGAAATAAACTAGAGTGAACATGTAATATACTGGAATAAGAACAGATAATAGAATAACTACAATATAATAGAAATACATAAAATCTAACTAATGTGCCATGGAATACAAGTCCATTATGTGATCGGTTTTGGTTGAACACGAATACAATATGGTAACTAGATTACACGTGTGGTATGTAATCGACATATACACGAATACACTGGGGTTTGATCACATAATCAACTCTTATTCCCCATCCCCAACCAATACCAATGGATACAATCATGACACATTACGAACACGAATATGGATACACTGAACACGAGCAGTGTGTGAACACGAAGTATACTAAATCAATATCTGATACACATGATGAAATAGATATGAAAGAGTACTTGCTGAACAAGATAATGGATAACATCTCCTGATAGGATCCATGTAGTACCAATCCGTGAAACCACTGTGTCGAACTCAAGTATACAGTTCTAGAACATGTGATATGTACACTATTATAAAATAAAAACTAACAAAGAAATGTACTCGTCTCTGGTCTTGAGCAAAGGGTGTCTCTCGATGCCCAAGATGGTGTCACAAACATCTAAATAAGAATATCATATCAAAATAGGTGTAATAAAATGATAATCATGCTAAATGAGTCATAGTATTCTTTCTAGGCCATTTCCAGGTCATACACCTATTTCTAAGTCAATACTCAAGGGCATTAGTTAATCTAACCAATAGACTAAAGTATATATATATATATATATATATATATATATATATATATATATACTAAATAATAGAGTACATTGATTATATCTAAAATACACTAACAAGTATAACTAAATAAACTAACTTAGAAGTGATACTAACATATCACTAACTTCCTAATACTGTCACGCCCCAATCCCAAAATACACGAGACCAGGCCACAGGGCAATGGCTAGCTAAGATGTCTCCGAGGGATTTCCCAATCTAATGGATCCGACAAAATGTACTACGCTGTCCTAAAATACTAACAAGTCTGATACTAACATTCAACAGGTAATGTCTAATCTCATCTACAATATAAACAAGAAGTATTAAAATAAATACTGGAAAATAAACGCAAGTTTGAAATGTCATAGTATAATCCAAAATATGTCTGGTGGGAACAAACCCACTACAATGACAAAATAAGAGTACTGAAGGCAGATAAAAGTAATGACTAGGGCATCGGCTGACTAGATAAGGATGCTCCAGTCCTAGGCGGAAGGCCTACCAGGGATCAATGAAACTCTGATGGAAGCACCTCTAGCTCCTTCTCGGATGTGAACCTCATCTCATGCCCAGGTCCGTACACAGTAGGATAATATTCCTCGTCCAAATCTGGAAAGGAACCAGGTCCCCAGAGGAATGTAACAAAATACAAAAATGCATGCCTTATATAAGTACTGAATAAAATAAAGGGGATGTGCTAACCATCTAAGTGAATGCAATGTGAGGACAACCTTGGCACATATGAGTAGGTATAGGCATAAAGTTCGTACTCTGAAGAGTATGGCATCTGAATAGTATAACGTTCATCGCTCCGGAGAACGTAGAATCTAAATAGTATAACGTCCATATAGTTCCGTCAAATATAGAATCTGAATAAAGGAAGTCATTGGATCTGTGGCTCCTCTGGATACTACGGAGTCCAATGTATGTACCAAATATGCCTACCAGTTGTCCTTTCCGCCCAATATAAATATACAAGTCAAATAGACGACGTACATACCACATAACTATATGCCAAGTCTTAACTAATTATATAACCCTACTTACGTACTAAACCGTGATGCATGTCACAAGCACCGATAGCTAATCGGGTATATGAACCCGCATCCCAACATGAATTTGTCATACTGATGCGTGTAATAGTGTCAGGTCTATGAAGATATCAGAATATCCTCACAAAGATGGGTGAGTCATCTAGTGACTAAGTCAATTATACTACACATCGACGTACTCGTCGACTGCACCCGATTCAATCTCGGACGCGCACAGTTATATAAAATAATGCAACAAGATATCATACAATATTGCATAATTTAAATTAAATAATAAATATGGCAAGGTAACTTGCCTGGGTCCTCAAGCTGCGAGTGCCAATAATCTACTCATGAAGTCTAGCTTGAACGGTCCAGTGGCCCTATACATATAATATAATATAGTAATACGATCATCAGTCACTACAGTAGTACGCGTAGAAATACTACGCTGCTCTTAGGAACTGACACAAGGGGTCACAACTGGTCAACTAACAGGGTCATGTGTGCATGCAGCTAAGACGTACACGTGTCATATCCTCAGTTGCCGTGTACAACAAGGCAACGAAATACCAAAAATACGTTATGAAACTAATTACGCGTAGTACAGAAATACCAGTCCTAACTATCATATTAGAGTGTACCAGGTCAATATCTAGGCCTTTAGGTCAACATAGTATTTATATTAATTAATCATTTATTATTTAAGTAATTACTTAACATTAATTACTAATTTAACATAAACATACACACGTATATTGCACTTAGGAATTCACGTTACTCGTGTCCGTTCAATGACACGTCGACACTTGACTCGTGAAGAAAAAGGGATAAAATAAATATGATAAAATAAATATGTACTTAGTCGTGGCCGAGTGGAGGGGTTTGTGCTCATCGGCGGCCTGTTCTCCGGCTAGGGGGTGGAGGGAGATCCGGTCGTTGCAAGGTGAAACAACAGCAGCAGCAAATATTCCGGTAGCAGTTGCAGCAACGGCAGGTGGCGGCTGGCGGGTTGCTGGCGGTGGGGTTGGTCATGGGGGCCGGCGGTCAGAGTGGTGGTGAAGAGGACGACGGTGGTCGGGATGTGGAGGTATGATGAGGAGGGTGGCGGTGGAGTTGGGTTGGTGATAGTGTCGGGTTGGGGATGGTGTTGATGATATTGGTGATGGTTGATGGTGGAGGAGGAAGCTGATGGGTTGACGTCGATAGGGAGGGAGAAGGCGAAGGAGGTCGATGGTCAGGCGGTGGGGACAGTGGCAGAGGTGGTGGTGGGCTGGATGCGATCGAGGAAGGAGGAGGCGAGGGATAAGGGATGTAGAAATTAGGGTTTCGTCTAGGTGTTATTAGGGTTGGAGAGAGGACAAGTTGTATATATACATAGAAGAGAGAGAAAGAGGGTCCTCCTAGGGAATTGGGTCGGCTAGGATTTCTTGGGGTGGGGAACATGTTCACATGAGGGAATGCAGGGTGTAGTTGGGCTAGGTTGGGTCTATTTTTGGGTTGGTTGGGTCCTCACACTAATTTAAGTAAAAATTAGTATAAGTGGTACTTTTTAATTAATTGGAATTATATAGAGTTAAAATTTGGTGGAACACAGTCGTCATGAACATAGTAGACTCAGAATAAAGTAATGTCATAATTTGGGTTGTAGGAAACGGGTTGAGGTTGTGTCTCTAATTTCGATCGGAACAGACAAAGATGCAAAGTTGGATTTAATTGGATTTAAACATGGACGTTTGTAACGAATATTGTGCAGCTAAAATAAAGCACAATATAGAGTATTTATGAGTTACACAAATCTTATAGTGTAGGGCTGGCTTATCTAGGAAAAGTGTGTGAAACTTGTTTGAAGGTAAATGCTAGTGCAGTGCTCCAATTATCGAAACAACGGTAAGGTGCACTAAGTGATATAAATTGCACAATAAATCTAAAATATTGTGTTCTAATTCTAATTATCTTCAAATTAACCCTAGTCTCTCTATCTAATCTAAATAGGCCAAAATTTGGTCGAGGGGGTTTACAATCTACCCTCCTTAGAAAATTTTATCCTCGAAATTAAAACAAACATATGGTAAAAACTACTGACTGAAATTTAATGCTACTACATACCTAAACCTTCGAAGAGATGGGGATAACGCTGTCGATTATCATCCTCTCATTCCCAGGTCGACTCACCTCGTGCATGACCTCGTAATACCTTCTCGCTCCTGTCCAGAATCTCTACAGGCTCCTCTTGATATGATAAACTCGGCCCGTCTATGATCTCTGAATGGTCAAGCACATGACTCAGATCTGGCATGTACCTCCTTAACTAAGATACATAGAAAACATCATGAACTCCTTCTGATGTCTGTGGCAAGGCTAACCTGTAAGTAACCTCTCTGATGTGCTCCAACATAATGAATGGTTCGATGTACCTCGGACTCAGCTTTCCTCTGCCTCTAAACCTGATAGTTCCTCGGGTAGGCAAGATTTTCAAAAATATATGATATCCAACCAGGAACTCTTGGGGTCGTCGATGTGTATTTGCCCAATGCTTTTGTCTGTCCTGTATTGCTCGCAGGTGCCCTTGGATCTTCTTTACCTTCTCCACTGTATGAACAACCAACTCTGGCCCAAGAATCTGCCTCTCGCCCACATCGCTCCAACACACTGGGGAACGATACTTTCAGCCATACAATACCTCATAGGCAGCATTCTGAATGCTCGCTTGATAACTATTGTTATAGAAAAATTCGACCAAATGTAAATGATCCTTCCATGATCCACCGAAATCAAGCATGCATGCCCTTAACATGTCTTCCAGCGTCTGAATGGTGCGCTCGGATGGACCATCTATCTACGGATGATACGATATGCTGAACTTCGGGCGGGTACCGAGACTCTCTTGCATACTCCGCCAAAAGTAAGATGTGAACCTCGTATCCCTGTCAGACACTATACTGACTGGCACTCCATGCAGTCACACGATCTCCCTCATATATATATCTGCTAAGACCTCTGTAAACTGCCCCACTGTGAAGGATAAAAAGTGAGCGGACTTAGTGAGTCGATCCACGATTACCCATACTATATTGCGACCACTAGGACTCCTCGGAAAGCCCGTAACGAAGTCCATAGTGACATGCTCCCATTTCCACTCAGGTATTAGGAGTGGCTAAAGTAAACTGGCAGACCTCTGATGCTCAGCCTTGACCTGCTGACACACCAGGCACTTTGCCACAAAGCGGGCTATCTCTCTCTTCATTCTATGCCACCAATAGTACTGCCTCAAGTCTTTGTACATCTTCGTACCTCCTGGATGAATAGAGTATGTTAAACTGTGCGCTTTTGACATCAGCTCCTGACGAAGTTCTCCATTCGAAACATAGAGATGATCTCCATATCTCAAAGTCTCGTCCTCATGTATGCGCAATCCTGTCTGTATCCTGGCCTCTGTCCTCTGTCGAAGCCTCTGGAATCTTGTATCTGTTAGCAAGGCAGCCTTCATCCTCTCAACCAATGTCGATTACAACTGAAAACTCGGCAACTGACCTTCTACTCCGGGCATAATGACCTATATACCCAACTGCTCTAGATCTCTCAATAAGTGTTGTTGGGTAGTCAAAAAGAATGCCATGGGTCTTCTGCTCAATGCATCAGCTAGTACGTTGGCCTTTCCCGGATGGTATTGTAGCTCAATCTTAAAGTCTGTCATCACCCCGAGCCAACGTCTTTATCTCTGGTTCAGGTCCTTCTGAGTATAGACGTACTTTAAGCTTTTATGATCTGTGAATATCTTCACTCATTCTTCGTATAGGTAGTGCCTCCAAAGCTTCAAGGCGAAGATCACTGCGGCAAGCTCCAAGTCGTGAGTGGGATAGTTCTTCTCGTGGGTCCTCAGCTGCCTAGAGGCATAGGCCACAACTTTTCCATGCTGCATCAAGATGCATCCTAATCTTTTCCCAGACGTATCACTGTAGATCACGAATCCTCCGGGTCCAGAAGGTATAGTCAAGATAGGTGCAATAGTCAGACGCTTCTTCAGCTCATCAAATATCGTCTGACACTCCTCTGTCCAGGTAAACTCCTGTTCCTTGTGGGTCAAATGAGTCATCGGCTTGGTGATCCTTGCAAAATTCTCTACGAACCTCTGGTAATATCCAGCAAGTCCTAGGAAACTCCTCACCTCCGAGACATTGGTAGGGGTTGGCCACGTCTCTACTGACGAAATCATCGCTGGATCTACTGAAATACCATCTCCTGAGATAATATGTCCAAGAAAAGCAACACGATCTAGGAGGAACTCACACTTGCTCAGCTTGGCATAGAGCCGCTCATGCCTCAGCGTTTCCAATACTATTCTCAAGTGCTCTTCATGCTCCTCGTGGTTCTTTGAATACACCAAGATGTCGTCAATAAAGACTACCATAAACTGGTCCAGATATTGGTGGAAGACCCTGTTCATTTGGTTCATAAATATGGCAGGCGCATTCTTCGGTCCAAAAGGCATCACCAAGAACTCGTAGTGACCATAACCAGTCCTAGATGCCGTCTTTGGAATATCTTCTCTCCGTACCATTACCTGGTGATAACCCGATCTCAATTCGATCTTCGTGAACACCACTGCTCATGTCAGCCGGTCGAACAAATCCTTAATCCGCGGCAGGGGGTACTTGTTCTTGATAGTCAAAACATTAAGGGCTCTGTAATCAATGCACATACGGACTATCCCATCCTTCTTTGGTGCAAACAATACTGGTGCTCCCCAGGGTGATGCACTAGGACGGACAAATTCCTTGATCTGCAACTCCTCTAATTGTAGCTTCAGCTCATCCAGTTCCTTCTTTGCCAACTGGTACACATTTGAAGATACCGGCGCTGCTTTGGGTACTAACTCAATGGTGAACTCCACGTCTCTATCTGGCGGTAAGCCTGGCAACTTCTCCGGGAAAATATCTTTGAACTCTGTAACTATTAGTAGGGGTATCGTCGCCATAGCCATGTAAGATCCAGATGTCTGTCCTACTCCTCGCTCGATGGTGCCTCGCATGTACTCGAACTCCAAGGTGATCTGGTGGTCTAAAAATGATGCTACCCCTCCGGCAATCCAGTATGGCATTGTACTGGCTCAACCAGTCCATACCTAGCACAACATCAAAGTTTGGCATCGAGAATACCAAAAATCATGCTCTCATCCCTCGACCACACACAACTACCAAGCACGTTCTAATAGTGCTGGTAACCGGTACGATGCCTCCTCTGGTAAGTATCTTCCAACTCTTAGGTAAGGGGGAAGTAGCTACTTTATGCATAGCTACGAAACTACTAGATATGAAAGATAACGTAGCACCAGAATCAAACAATGCAGTCGCAGGTAATGATGCAACTAAATGGTACATGTGATAGCTTTCCCTTCTGTTCCCTCCTCAGTCGCTGCTAGTGCAAAGGCTTGTCTGTGCCTCTGCCCTCCGGCTTGCTGTCTGGTTCGATCAAAATATGCCTCCTACGGGGCCAAGGGTAGTCCCCTCTGAAATCCTTCGGGTGCTGGTGGACGTTGGCCTACTATCGGGGGTAGTATCCTCGGGACTGGTGCTGCTGACCTCTATCTTGTCTGTGGTGCTGCATCTCTGTGCTGTGGGCAGTCTCGGTCTTGCTGCTGGCTCGCTCCACAAATCATGCATGTCCCCAGTCTCTTTCGACATTCCTTCTGGAAATGCCCTCTCTTACCACATTAGTAGCAAGTCGGAAGCTCCTTTTGCTGGTATGGCACTTTCCTCTGTTGTGTCTGTGTTCCTAGACGACGGATCGGTCCTCCTTCTCCGGGATGGGCTCTAATTGGTATGGTCGTGCTGGAGCACCTCGATCCTCTGATAATGGCCTCTTGGATCCTCGCCTCTGACAGAACCTCCTCATAAGAAATCCTCGCCTGGGTGGTGGTTTACCTTTACAGCTCAAAAGTCAGGCCGTGGTGGAATCTCCTGGCCTTCTCCAGATCATTGGGTATCAAGGTGACACCAAATCTGCAAAGTCAGCTAAATTCTACGTCATACGCATCTACGGTCATATTTCCTTGCTCTAGGTGCAGAAATTGGGAGTATAGGGCATTCTTGACCGTAGTCGAGAAATACTTCGCATTGAAGTACTCTAAGAACTGCTCCCACGTCTGTGTCTTGCCTACGCTGCGCTCTATGGAGTCCCACCAGTGATGGGCCTTGCCTTTCAGTTGGAACCTTACTGCGGTCATCCAAAGGTCTGGATGTAGCTGAGAAGCCTCTAGTAGCATCTCTGTGTTGACAATCCAATCAGAGGTCTCCTCTGCAGTCTCGTTGCCCGAAAAAGTATTCGGGCCCATCAGGCAAAATCCTCGTACAGTACCAGCTGGCTTAACTGGTGTAGGAGCTGCTGCGGGGGCTAGGGCAGGTGTCCTCTCTAGAACTGCCTGTATTATAACCTGGAAGAACTACAACATCTGCGGTTCTCAATCTGGAAGTGGCATCTGTGGTGGAAAGGGTGGAGGTGGTGGCAGCGGGACCTCCGACTGCGTTGTAGGTGTCTTCTTAGATGTCGACCTCTCGGGTTACGGTATTAGCATAGCCCCCGAAGTCCGGCCCTCGAAATGCTGTGTTGGAATTGTTTGTGAAGTCTGTCCCTCATGCTGATGCGTCGGGTCATCAGGAGAAGTCTGGTGCCAATGTATCAACGGGGCCTGTGGAATCACCGGGGCCTGTGGTGGTGGCTGCTCTCCGGGTGGTCCCTGGGATGTCTCCTCCCTCTACGTGGTAGCGGTGGGCACTACGGCACCGTATGCCCCACGTCCACTTCGCAAGTTTATCTCGCTGCAAGAGATAGAAGTTCATTAAAAGAGTACAGAAATAAGCAAACAGGATGCAGTCATTTAAAAATAATACGATGGAGGTTCAAAGACATAATCAAAGTGGATAAGATCTAGTAATTTCTATCCTATTGTAGGCTCGCTGGACATGTTACCATACTGCAAGCGATAAAGACGGACCTACATGGGCCACCACTAAAACCATGTCACGCCCCAGTCCCAAAATACACGGGACCAAGCCACGTGGCAATGGCCAACAAATACGTCTCTGAGGGATTTCCTAATTTAATAGATCCGACAAAATGTACTACGCTGTCCTAAAATACTAACAAGTCTGATACTAACTTACAACAGGTAATGTCTAATCTCATCCATAATATAAACAAGAAGTACTGAAATAAATACTAAAAAATAAACGCAAGTCTAAAAAGTCACAGTACAATCCAAAATATGTCTGGTGGGAACAATCCCACTACAATGACGAAAATAGAGTACTGAAAGGTAGATAAAAGAGTAATGATTAGGTGTAGGCATAACGTCCGTACTCCGAAGAGTATGGCATCTGAATAGTATAACGTTCATCGCTCCGGAGAATGTAGAATCTGAATAATATAACGTCCATATCTTTTCGTCGAACATGGAATCTGAATAAAGGAAGTCATTGGATCCGTGGCTCCTCCGGATACTACAAAGTCCAATATGTGTACCCCATACGCCTACTAGTTGTCCTTCCCGCCCAATGTAGATATACAAGTCAAATACACAATGTGCATACCACGTAACTATAAGCCAATTCTCAACTAATTATATAGCACTACTTACGTACTAAACTGTGATGCATGTCACACGCACCGATAGTTAGTCGGGTACATAAACCCGTATCCTAACATGAGTTTGTCATAGTAATGCGTGTAATAGTGTCAGGTCTAGGAAGATATCAGAATATCCTCATAATGATGGGTGAGTCAGCTAATGACTAAGTCAATTACACTACACATTGACGTACTAGTCGACTGCACTCGAGTCAATCTCGGATCCGCACAGTTATATGAAATAATGCAACAAGATATCATACAACATTGCATAATTTAAATTAAACAGTAAATATGGTAAGGTAACTTGCCTGGGTCCTCAAGCTGCGAGTGCCAATAACCTGCTCCTGAAGTCTCGCCTGAACGGTCCAGTGACCCTATACATATAATATAATATAGTAATACGATCATCAGTCACTACAGTAGTACGCGCAGAAATACTACGCTGCTCTTAGGAACTGACGCAAGGGGTCACAACTGGTCAACTAACAGGGTCGTGTGTGCATGCAGCTAAGACGTACACGTGTCATATCCTCAGTTGCCGTGTACAACAAGGCAACAAAAGACCAAAAATATGTTATGAAACTAATTACGCATAATACAGAAATACCAGTCCTAACTATCATGTTAGAGTGCACCAGGTCAATGTCTAGGCTTTTAGGTCAACAAAGTATTTATATTAATTAATTATTTATTATTTGAGTAATTACTTAACATTAATTACTAATATAACATAAACATACTTACATATATTGCACTTAGGAATTCATGTTACTCGTGTCCGTTCAATGACACGTCGATACCTCGACTCATGAAGAAAAAGGGACAAAATAAACATATACCTAGTCATGGCCGAGTGGGGGGTTCTATGCTCGTCGATGGCCTGTTCTTCGATGAGGGGGCAGAGCTTTGGTTGTTGCAGGGTGAAACAGCAGCAGCAGCAACTGTTCCAGCAGCAGTTGCAGCAGCGGTAGGTGGTGGCTGGCGGGTTGCTGGCTGTGGGGCTGGTCGTGGGGGCCGACGGTTAGAGTGGTGGGGAAGAGGACGACGGTGGTCGGGACATGGAGGGGTGATGAGGAGGATGGCGGTGGAGTTGGGTTGGTGATGGTGTCGGGTTGGGGATGTTGTTGATGATATTGGTGATGGTTGACGGTGGAGGAGGAAGCTGCTTGGTTGACGTCGACGGGGAGGGAGCAGGCGAAGGAGGTCGATGGTCAGGCCGTGGGGAAGGTGGCTGAGGTGGTGGTGGGCTGGATATGATCGGGGAAGGAGGAGGCGGGGGATGAGGGATATAGAAATTAGGGGTTAGGCTAGGTGTTATTAGGGTTGGAGAGAGGACAAGTTGTATATATATTTAGGAGAGAGAGAAAGGGGGTACTCCTAGGGAATTGGACCGGCTAGGGTTTCTTGGGGTGAGGAACATGTTCACATGAGAGAATGTAGGGTGTAAATGGGCTCGGTTGGGTCTAGTTTTGGGTTGGTTGGGTCCTCACACTAATTTAAGTAAAAATTAGTGTAAGTGGTACTTTTTAATTAATTGGAATTATATGGAGTTAAAAATTGGTGGAACACAGTCGTCATGAACATAGCAGACTCAGAATAAAGTAATGTCATAATTTGGGTTGTATGAAATGGGTTGAGATTGTGTCTCTAATTTCGATCGGAACGGACAAAGATGCAAAGTTTGATTTAATTGGATTTAAACATGGACGATTTGTAACGAATATTGTGCAGCTAAAATAAAGTACAATATAGAGTATTTATGAGTTACATAAATGTTATAATGTAGGACTAGCTTGTCTAGGAAAAGTGTGTGAAACTTGTTTGAAGGTAAACGCTAGTGTAGTGCTCCAATTATCGAAACAACGGTAAGGTGCACTAAGTGATATAAATTGCACAATAAATCTAAAATATTGTGTTATAATTCTAATTGTCTTCAAATTAACCCTAGTCTCTCTATCTAATCTAAATAGGCCTAAATTTGGTCGAGGGGGTTTACAAATACACTAACTGATACTCTAATATATACTAACTTATATAATATTCTAATTGTTAACTAATGACTGATACCTACTAAACAATGACTGGTATCACTAGCCTATATTAACTATACTAAAGGGTAATAATTATACTTCACTAATATCAAGATACTAACTAATAACTGATACCTCCCCTTAGTGTTAGTCAACCTCAATATGATCACCACCCCCATATACCTGAATTCTCAGTGCATAGGTTAATAAACCGATACACCCAAATTAGTTTCAAATAGTCAATGATCAGTTCCGGATATTCCCTCCCATATCTCACTGTCTTAGCTCTGAACTAACATTCCTTAGTCTAAGGTATGCCACACTTGATCATAGAACTTCTAGTGTTCTGCCTGGAGTTCTTCAATCGAGCACCCATGCACTGTACCCAACCATGTATACATCCAAACCCCAGCACCATGAGTATCCCACTTGATACTCCCCATCACTTTGTGCACCAATCTCTCACACCCTACTTATTGTCACTGCTCTATCTTTTAATGTATACTGCTAATACTCCTGCTGCATATTGCTATTGCATTCGAGATTGCTGTACTTGCTGTATAGCTTGTTGCACTTGTTGTGTGTAGCTATGTGTGATATTGCTGTATGCTCTTGCTATACAGCTTGATGCTAAAGCTTTCTACTATATTGCCTGATACTGCTGCTACAGTTGTTGATACTAAACCTACTTACTGCTGCAAAGCTTGCTGCTCTTCTCGAGCATGTTGCCGCCACAACTATATGTTGTTGATGCACTACCTATTACAAACTGCTGCTCTTGTTACTCACTGCTACTGCTTTATTGCAGTTGCTGATGTTTACAGCTCCTAGCTGCTGCAATTGCTGATACTACTACTGCTATATGCAAAACCCAACCTCCCATAACTTGTATGCACATCTCAAGTCTGCCACCCGATACTCACTTATACCCAAATCTCATAAACCTCATACAGTCTGTAAAACCCCTATTTTTAAAAACCGTATTTATTATTTTTTTATTAATTAATAATTTAATTATGGTAATTATGTGCTAAATAGGAGAAATAGATTTTTATTAATTTTTATTTTAGGTGTTGGAGCACTTAGAGGATTTATGGGACCATTAGAAATTTTTCAGAATTTATTTCATGTAGGAGACCCCTTGAGCAGTTGCTAGCTTAATGGTGTGCATTAGGGTAATTCTAGATTTTTTTTATGCGTATATATGTATATATAAATATATACATATATTTTTTTAAGAAAAAAAAGAAAAAGAATAAAAGAAAAGAAAAGAATGGAAAAGAAAAAAAGGGAAAAGGAAAAGAATAAAAGAAGGGGACTAAAGTATAAAATCAACAAAACCCTTTTTTTCATGAAGCAGCCAGCAGCATACTCGCGCGAAAGATTCCCCCCCCCCCGACATATATATATATATATATATATATATATATATATATATATATATATATATATATATATATATATAATATCTCTTTGCAAACCCTAAACCTAATCCTCAAAACTCTTCCTCTTCTCATCTAGACCTAGAGAGAGCCGTCACCGCAGCCAGAGAACCTCGTCAGGCCGTCCAAACCATCCCGACGACCCCGACCTCGTGCACTGCAGATTCCCATACGAGACACCTTCGCTCCGGAGTTGTTTCCCGTCGACTCGCTCAACCAAACGTCGTTTCGTCTTCACCGGTATGGTCACCCCTTAACCCTCTTCCATATTTGTATGATAGCAGATCTCGAACAATGTGTACCCATAGGCTTAAATAGCGCCCAAGTTGGCACGAGCAGACCGAATTCTGGGATCGCAGAAAACTGCGGTGATCACCCATATTGCCGAGTTCGTATCTTCCACCACAGAGATCCGAATTCGGTGATTCTTTTTTATATGTGTAGAACACTTGACCTAGTTTATTTTCTGTTAAATAACCCTAGATTATTAGCTGCTGTGGACAGAATTAAATTTGTCACAAAATCCCGCGAACCCACTTTTTCCAGAATTCTAAAAGTTGTGAAACGGAGCGCGCCCCGCTGTCACTACCACATTTAAAAAAAAAGGTATTTTAGTAATTTCCTATTTAAATAAATATTGTGCATGGTAAATAATTTTTGTTGTATTATTTAATTGTTGTTGGATGTTATTTAATTATTTTGGACTTATTTTAGTAGACCCAACTAGTTTAGTTTGGACCCATGGACCAACATGAATTAAATAGTTAGACTTGGCCCATTTAGAAAGCCCATGGTTAAGGAGATGGATTAAATTAATTAAGTGTTTAGACTAGAAGCTTCCTTCCTTAATTATTTCTTCATGAGAGGCCCCAAGAGGTACATTGGATATTTTATAATTACTTGGGAAAGGGGGCATGGCCGGCCTATATTAGAGGGGGAAAATTTCTCTCTCCTCTCATTCTCATTTCCAATCTAGATCTAGAATTTCCCACTCCCAAATTTCCTCCATTTCCATTCCAATTCCCCACCAAATTCATCCCAAATTCTTCCCAATTCACCATTAAAAAGTTGAGAAGCAAGGATCTAGAAGGAGGAAGCAAGGATCTACAAAGAGGAGCAAGGATCTACAATTTGGAAGCAAGTTCATCTCAATTGGAGGTTTCATTGGGAATCCATCTCCCAATAGGTATAATTCAGTTTTTCCCATTAAAATAGCTTATAAATCTGAGATTTAATCATGTAAAATCGACCCATATATATGTACTATCCATAGGACTTTGTTTTATGTTCATAGGAGACCCATGGAGAAAGTTATGGTGCTTTTTGTGTCAATTTTATTGAAATTCCGAATTTATATTTTGTTGTGTGTGTCAATTGATCCTATAGATCAATTGGGCATGTGATTATGTGTTTGGGGCTTGTATCGTGTCCATATTTGGTACTTGTGGTTCGTATCCCAACTATTTGGTGATACGTGTCATTTTGGTAGTTTTTTCTCCGATACGGGGCTTTGTACATGTCGTATTTTGACACGGACACATAGATCTACTTTTGACACTTTGATTTATTCATAAATATTATTTGTGACATGTTTGTGTCCTTCAGGGTGAAATTGGTTGTGTGTTGGACTCGTGTCACATGCGTATCCTAGATCTAGTGGGATACGGTGTGATACTCTCCAATTTGGTGTGTTTATGTGTAGATCTAATTATTTATGCTTTAAATTCTTCATTTATAACTAGTAAATATATATAGATATTATATATTTATTTTAGTGTATATATTATGGTATTTATTGTAGCATAGATATATATATTTCTATGTGTTCTAATGTGGTGTATAAATATTTGTATGTAGCTTTCTTGCATGCAAATATATATGTACTTATGTTAATAACATAAATTATAGATAAATGTTTTATAAAATATATTTATGTGTTTAAATACGTAATTATATTATTTATAATTATTATATATTTAATTGTTAATTTAATGAATGTATTTTTATGTGTGCTTCTAGCCATGTAAAATACGTACATTAATATGTGTATTGTAACTAATAGTATTTAATTGTATATATATAAGTATATATATTTATCTAATTGTTTTTATATATATTTTTTGATTTATATATAGATTTATATATATATTTATATATATATTTTTTGTGTTTTTAGTGACAGTAGGATTAATGACAGAGAACTGTCATTAATTAGGCGGTTACAGCAGCAGCCGCTGTAACAGTGGCAGCGGGTTATTAATGACAGAGCCGCCACTGTCATTAATAACCCATGCAGTGGGCGGGATTCGCAGCAGCAGCGACAAACTTTTCTGTGACAGTTGAGAACTGTCACCAATAGGTGACAGCAGTGTAGTTTGCACAGCGGCTTTGGCGACGGTGGTTTCAGTGACAGTAGAAACTGTCACTAAAAGCCTATTTTATTTAATTTGTATTTTAGCTCACTGTTTTCAGTGACGATTTGGCAGATTTAATTTATATATTATATATTATATTTGTATATATATATGTATATATATATATGTATATATATAGGTATTTTTGTGAGGTATAATACTAATAATAATATATTATTTTATTTGTATAAATATTGGTTTGTATATACATTATTTAGAGTGTGCATTAATTGTATTATTAGTATACTTTGTGTGGGTATCAATTGGGATCTAATTTTGATTCCTAAATTATTGTATTTTATTTCTATATTATTTATATAGATTTCTTGTGAGGTTGACCTTGGTTTGACCATGTTTGACTTTAGTTGACTTTAGAGTTGACCATAGTTGACTTTTGACTTAGAATTTATTTATTGACCTAGAAGTTGACTAGTTTGACTTGTTCTCTTTCCGGGACCTTGTATTAATGTGGTATTCTATATCTAGGTCTTCGAGGTACCAAGTCAGACATCTGTGAGACTGTTCTTTGGACTTCAGGCGAGTATATTCTCTGATAGTTTCTCATTTATGATATCCTCTATGTTCGTTGTATCTAGTGTAGATATACATGTTTCTCTTGACACTATGGTTACACGGATTGGTATATCCGGATCTCGTCATAAGATATTATTCCTTGGTATATGGTGTATATGGTGCAAGTATTATTTTATTGGTTATCTTGTACATGTACAGACACCGATTTTTGGTAGGAGTCGCTCTCTTCTTGGGGAATCTAGTGCCATAGCATACCGTGGTTGGATCTATTATACCAGTTGGGGGTGGGGAGTATTAGTATAGATATGTGATCAAATCCCTATTGAATAAAGTATTGGTAAGCGAATAGTGTTGATCATGCACCGCACGTATGATTAGCCAGGCCGTATTGTATCTTGCCCAAGCCGATCACATGTTAAGCTAGTACTCACACACTTAGTCATTAGTATTATTGTTTCATTGGCATATTGTTCATTATTGTATTTCTTTCCAGTATTTCCTTATTATATATATATCTCTTGTATCTATTTTGTGCATCTTGTTTATCCGCAGCTATTTACTGTTACATAGTTTTTATCATGGATTAGAACTGCTGTTAGAGATGTACTCTGCTTCTTTCCTAACTGGATATATTTTTTCAGATGACACTGAGGAGTACCCTACCTATTATGGACCCCACGATGTTGTAGATTTAGATTCGGAGACCCTGGCTTAAGAGGGACTTATCCCAACTGAGACAGTTGACCCTGGAGTGTAGCTTTGTAATATGATAGTATTCTTTTGTACTGGATTTGTCTCCAACTTATTTTGTTACTCTTCAGACTCATTGATGTATTATTTTAAACTCATGAGTTGTATGATGACAATTCTATTCTTATCTGATTCGTGCTCATTCTATCTTAGTTCTGTGATTGAGTATTCTATCATTATTGGTGGTTCATTACTTTAGAGAGACTATCTAGACAGCGTTCTACCGCCAATTCTGCGGCGTAGGCTGGGCGTTGTTTTCGACTAGTATCCTTACATCGGGTACGGGTCGTGACATATTTTTGGTGGTAGCCCATGTAGGTCTAGCTTCACAAGTATGTGATGTCGTGGTAGTGCGACAACTTAGTTGTACTACTGCGAGCCTGCGATAGGATATAGGATATAGGCTGAGATACTCAATCACATCTAGGAAAATTCTTTTGATTCAACTATTCTCCTTTGACATTGATACTTGAATCCTTAAACTGTCCTTTCCTTGATGTCTTACATCTTGTGCCATATTGATTCTTTCTTTCGCTTTGTCTCAGGATGCCACCTAAGACTAGATCACAGCAGGGGAGAGCAGCTTCTGAGAGGTCTGCGATATCCCGAAGGCCTGCACCAGTCACTTCTCTAGTGATTGGAGTGTCAGCTGCTTTCGGAGGTCCACCACCTACTCAGAGGACTGTGCCAGCTGTATCTGAGGGGCTTCCACCTCCACCTCTTGTGCCAGGAGAGGTGTCACAGATGTTTACACTGTTTCGTGAGATGCTCGAGGCACAGAGGGCTCAGTCAGAGGCATATCAGAGGCAGACCGACGTCCTACGGCAAGGCATCAAGAGTGCTCATCAGCTTGCTCGTGCTGTAGTTGAGAGAGGAGTTCCGATCCAGCAGCAGGTTGTTCCTCAAGTTGCTCAACTTCGGCCAGGCAACATTCAGGACTTCAAGAAACTGGAGCCTAGGGTTTTCAAAGGGACGGAGGGCATCGTCTATGCTGATGATTGGCTCGAGGACATTGAGCGTCTTATGAGGGTGTCCCATCTTTCTGAAGATCTGAAGGTTGAGGCGGTAGGGCTTCAACTGTTCGACGTCGCTCGCACTTGGTTCAGGAATGAGCCGGTTCTAGTTGACGCAGGACAATCTTGGGAGGTATTCAAGGACCTTTTCAAGAAGAAGTTTTTCGCCCGGATAGACAGGCTTGACTTGGGGAGACAATTTGAGAGTCTCATTCAGGGGAGCATGTCTGTGGAGGAATACGCTGCGGAGTTCGGTAGGTTGAGCCGATTTGCAGAGTACTTGGTGAGGGAGCCGGAGGTTCGAGCTATTCGTTTCCGAGAGGGTCTAAACTGGGAAGTGAAGATTCTCATTCCGTCTTTTTATGAGACATACTCGGAGATACTTGCGGAGGCACGCAAGGTTGAGCGGGATCTGGGTTTGAAGACCAAGAGAGACCGTGATTCTTTTCTGGGGGCCAACGGCAGTGCAGTATCTGCCAAACGACCTTATTTCCAGTCCCGACCTTTCCAGCAGCCACAGCAGAACCAGACTCTAGCGAGAGCACCTTTTCACCAGGCACCTCAGCAGCAGAGATAGTTACAGCAAGCTCCATGCAACTTCTGCAAGAAGCCCGGCCACATCTGGAAAGTTTGCAGGAGGAGACTAGGAGTTTGTTTGTATTGTGGTACTGAAGGGCATCAATCAAGGGAGTGTCCTCGTCGTGCAGTTCAGGGAGCAGCTCCAGCTCCGAGGATACAGACGAGATCACCTGCAGCACAGCCGAGGGGACCGCTTCCGACACAGTAGTAGCGTTTTGTCCAGCATCAACAGCAGGAAGGTGCTCGACAGGGATGAGCGTTTGCTATGATTGTCGAAGAGGAGGAACCCACCGGAGATGTCATTGCAGGTTCTATTCTTCTTGATTCTATTCCAGCTTTAGCTTTATTTGATAGTGGTGCTTCCTATAGTTTTGTATCTGTTTCTTTTGCTCTGAAGCATGGTTTGGTAGCTGAATCTTTGCTTAGGACTTGCAAGATCATGACCGGGGGAGGTATTATCCTGGTTAATAATATTTGCAAGGATCGGAGAGTTACTCTGGGAGGCCGGGAGTTGAGTGCGTGTCTACTTGTAATGCCACTTCCGAGCTACGATATTGTACTTGGGATAGATTGGTTGAGTAGGCACCGTGCTAGCATAGACTGTAGAGGAGGTAGAGTTTTGTTTGGTTCGCCAGGAGAGCCAGAGTTCGAGTTTGCTAGAGGAGCTGCAGAGCAGGACGAAGGCATTATTTGTGGAGCTATGGTGGAAGACAAGGAGTTGCCGCATCCATTGATAGCAGAGTTCTTGGATGTGTTTTCTGAGGAATTGCCAGGATTGCCACCAGATCGAGATGTTGAATTTTCTATAGACTTGGTGCCAGGTGCAGAACCAATTTTACAGCATGTCTATAAAGTAAACAACAGCGAGTTGGTCGAGTTGAAGAAGCAGGTGGACGAATTACAGGATAAGGGGTTTATCAGATCGAGTTCTTCACCATGGGGAGCCCTGGTATTGTTTGTACCGAAGAAGGATGGATCGGTATGTATGTGCATTGATTACAGGGCTTTGAATAATCTTACTATTAAGAATAAGTATCCTTTGCCACGGATTGATGATCTATTTGATCAGTTGAGTGGTGCGAAGGTATTTTCTAAGATAGATTTGAGATCAGGCTACCATCAGGTGAAGGTGAAGCCGGAGGACATACCGAAGACTGCTTTTAGAACTCGGTATGGTCAGTACGAGTTTATGGTGATACCGTTTGGTTTGACTAATGCACCAGCGGTATTTATGAACTTAATGAACAAGGTGTTCCACCAGTACCTTGACAAGTTTATGGTGGTGTTCATCGATGACATACTCATATACTCGAGGACACCGGAGGAGCATGGGGAGCATTTGAGGATTGTGTTGGATGTGCTGAGGAAGGAGAAGCTGTATGGGAAGTTGTCCAAATATGAGTTTTTCTTGGACAAGGTAGAATTCTTGGGGCATGTTGTGACTGGTGATGGTATTTCAGTGGATCTGAAGAAGATTTCAGCAGTGGAATCTTAGAAGACTCCGAGTTCGGTAGCAGAGATCAGGAGTTTCTTGGGATTGGCAGGCTACTACAGGAAGTTTGTGTAAGATTTTTCGAGGATTGCCGAGCCGATGACCAGACTCACAAGGAAGGATGTGAAGTTTGTTTGGACAGAGAATTGCCAGGTTGCTTTTGAAGAGTTGAAGAAGAGGTTAACGTCTGCTCCTATTTTGACGTTGCCATCAGGGTCCGGAGGTTTCACTATTTATAGTGATGCATCGGGAAAGGGTTTAGGTTGTGTTCTTCAGCAGCATGGGAAAGTGATTGCCTATGCATCCAGACAATTGCGTCCTCATGAAAAGAACTATCCTACCCATGATTTAGAGTTGGCAGCTGTCATATTCGCCCTGAAGTTATGGAAACATTATTTGTACGGAGAGCGTGTGGAGATCTTCACAGACCATAAAAGCTTGAAATACGTTTTCACGCAGAAGGAGTTGAACATGAGGCAGCGTCGGTGGTTGGAACTGATAAAGGATTTTGATATCTCTTTGCAATATCATCCTGGAAAAGCCAATGTAGTTGTCGATGCTTTGAGCAGGTATCCGGTAGCTATGTTCTTAACGCAGGATCGATATTTGTTGGAGGACTTGGAGAGCTTGGGCATTGAGGTGATTGTTCCTGGGTGTGCTATACAGATGTGGGGATTGCAGATACACTCAGATTTGATGGACAGGATTAAGGCAGCACAGTATGATGACGTATCTTTGAAGAGTATCAGAGCTCAGGTGAGAGCAGGATTGGAGGATGATTTTACTATTGCAGAGGATGGATCTTTGAGGCATGGAGTTAGATTGTGTGTGCCTAGTGGGGAGTTGAGTGAGGAGGTATTGCAGGAAGCGCATCGCTCTCAGTATTCCATACATCCAGGTGCTAACAAGATGTATCAGGATATGCGAGAGAGTGTGTGGTGGTATGGCATGAAGAGGGAAGTGGCACAGTTTGTATCCAGATGCTTAGTGTGCCAGCAGGTAAAAGCCGAGAGGCAGAGGCCAGGAGGGTTACTTCAGCCATTACCCATTCCAGAGTGGAAGTGGGAACACATTACTATGGATTTTGTGTCCGGACTTCCACGATCACCAGGAGGAAAAGACGCGATTTGGGTCATTGTTGATAGGTTGACCAAGTCGGCCCACTTTTTGCCTTTCAAGGTGGGTTTGTCTACGGAGAAGCTGGCAGAGATGTATATGAGGCAGATCGTTAGGATACATGGAGTTCCAGTCAGCATAGTCTCAGATCGGGATAGTCGTTTCACTTCTCATTTCTGGAGGAGTTTGCAGAAGAGTTTGGGCACTCAGCTCAAGTTCAGTACTGCATATCATCCCCAGACAGATGGGCAGTCTGAGCGGACTATCCAGACTCTCGAGGATATGTTGCGCACTTGTGTACTAGATTTTGGGGGTTCTTGGGAGGACCATCTCCATTTGGTAGAGTTTGCTTATAATAACAGTTACCAGGCCAGTATAGAGATATCACCTTTTGAAGCTCTATATGGTCGGAGGTGTCGTACTCCTTTGTCTTGGGACGATGTTGGAGAGAGAGTTTTGCTTGGGCCAGAGATGGTTGTGGATGCAGCGGAGAAGGTTCAGTTGATCAGAGACAGACTTCGAGTGGCGCAGGACAGACAGCGGCATTGGGCCGATAGCCATCGGAGACCTTTGGAGTTCGAGGTATAGTTTAGATTTTGTTTGTGCTTGTTCTTGTTTGTTATAGATTTAGTTCTTAAGATGGTGTTTTGTTCTAGGTGGATGGTTTGGTGTTTCTGAGGATTTCTCCGACACGAGGCACGATTCGCTTCGGTGGAGGCGGAAAGCTTAGTCCACGATTCATCGGACCTTTCACTATTCTAGAGAGGGTCGGTGTAGTTGCTTATAGACTAGACTTGCCACATGCATTGGAGGGAGTGCACGCACAATGTGTATCATGTGTCGCAGTTGAGATGATACGTGGCAGATCCTAGTCATGTATTGGATCACTCAGAGATAGAGGTGGGCCCTACTCTTAGCTATCCAGAGCAGCCAGTTGAGATTCTGGATCGGAGATAGAAGGTGCTGAGGAACCAGACTATTCCTTTGGTATGCGTCGCATGGAGGCATCACTCTCCGGGGGAGTCTACCTGGGAGAGAGAGAATGACATGCGAGAGCGTTATCCATATTTGTTTGTACCTTGAGGTATGTTATTCTCTAGTTATGTTCTGTTCATTGTTATGTTCTGTTCATTAGTTAATTATGATTCTTTAGTTCTGTTCTGTGATTTTCTGGGGGTAGTTTTCATCTTTAAATTTCAACGACGAAATTATTTTAAGGAGGGTAGACTTGTCACTACCACATTTTAGGAAAAAAGGTATTTTAGTAATTTCCTATTTAAATAAATATTGTGCATGGTAAATAATTTTTGTTGTATTATTTAATTATTGTTGGATGTTATTTAATTATTTTGTACTTATTTTAGTAGACCCAACTAGTTTAGTTTGGACCCATGGACCAACATGAATTAAATAGTTAGACTTGGCCCATTTAGAAAGCCCATGGTTAAGGAGATGGATTAAATTAATTATGTGATTAGACTAGAAGCTTCCTTCCTTAATTATTTTTTCATGAGAGGCCCTAAGGGGTACATTGGACATTTTACAATTGCTTGGGGAAGGGGGCATGGCCGGCCTATATTAGAGGGGGGAAATTTCTCTCTTCTCTCATTCTCATTTCCAATCTAGATCTAGAATTCCCCACTCCCAAATTTCCTCCATTCCCATTCCAATTCCCCACCAAATTCATCCCAAATTCTTCCCAATTCACCATTAGAAAGTTGAGAAGCAAGGATCTAGAAGGAGGAAGCAAGGATCTACAAAGAGGAGCAAGGATCTACAATTTGGAAGCAAGTTCATCTCAATTGGAGGTTTCATTGGGAATCCATCTCCCAATAGGTATAATTCAGTTTTTCCCATTAAAATAGCTTCTAAATCTGAGATTTAATCATGTAAAATCAACTCATATGTATGTACTACCCATAGGACTTTGTTTTATGTTCATAGGAGACCCATGGAGAAAGTTATAATGCTTTTTGTGTCAATTTTGTTAGAATTCCGAATTTATATTTTGTTGTGTGTGTCAATTGATCCTATAGATCAATTGGGCATGTGATTATGTGTTTGGGGCTTGTGTCGTGTCCATATTTGGTACTTGTGGTTCGTATCCCAACTATTTGGTGATACGTGTCATTTTGGGGGTTTTCCCTCCGACACGGGGCTTTGTACATGTCGTATTTTGACACGGACACATAGATCTACTTTTGACACTTTGATTTATTCATAAATATTATTTGTGACATGTTTGTGTCCTTCGGGGTGCAATTGGTTGTGTGTTGGACTTGTGTCACATGCGTATCCTAGATCTAGTGGGATACGGTGTGATACTCTCCAATTTGGTGTGTTTATGTGTAGATCTAATTATTTATGCTTTAAATTCTTCATTTATAACTAGTAAATATATATAGATATTATATATTTATTTTAGTATATTTATTATGGTATTTATTGTAGCATAGATCTATATATTTCTATGTGTTCTAATATGGTGTATAAATATATGTATGTAGCTTTCTTGCATGCAAATATATACGTACTTATGTTAATAACATAAATTATACATAAATATTTTATAAAATATATTTACGTGTTTAAATATGTAATTATATTATTTATAATTATTATATATTTAATTGTTAATTTAATGAATGTATTTTTATGTGTGCTTCTAGCCATGTAAAATACGTACATTAATATGTGCATTGTGTTTTGTAACTAATAGTATTTAATTGTATATATATAAGTATATATATTTATCTAATTATTTTTATATATATTTTTTGATTTATATGTAGATTTATATATATATATTTATATATATATTTTTTGTGTTTTTAGTGACAGTAGGATTAATGACAGAGAACTGTCATTAATTAGGCGGTTACAGCAGCAGCCGCTGTAACAGTGGCGGCGGGTTATTAATGACAGAGCCGCCACTGTCATTAATAACCCATGCAGTGGGCGGGATTCGCAGCAACAGCGACGGACTTTTCTGTGACAGTTAAGAACTGTCACCAATAAGTGACAGCAGTGCAGTTTGCACAGCGGCTTTGGCGACGGTGGTTTCAGTGACAGTAGGAACTGTCACTAAAAGCCTATTTTATTTAATTTGTATTTTAGCTCACTGTTTTCAGTGACGATTTGGCAGATTTAATTTATATATTATATTTGTATATATATATATTTTTATATATATAGGTATTTTTGTGAGGTATAATACTAATAATAATATATTATTTTATTTGTATAAATATTGGTTTGTATATACATTATTTAGAGTGTGCATTAATTATATTATTAGTATACTTTGTGTGGGTATCAATTGGGATCTAATTTTGATTCCTAAATTGTTGTATTTTATTTCTATATTATTTATATAGATTTTTTGTGAGGTTGACCTTGGTTTGACCATGTTTGACTTTAGTTGACTTTAGAGTTGACCATAGTTGACTTTTGACTTAGAATTTATTTATTGACCTAGAAGTTGACTAGTTTGACTTGTTCTCTTTCCGGGACCTTGTATTAATGTGGTATTCTATATCTATGTCTTCGAGGTACCGAGTCAGACATCTGTGAGACTGTTCTTTGGACTTCAGACGAGTACATTCTCTGATAGTTTCTAATTTATGATATCCTCTATGTTCGTTGTATCTAGTGTAGATATACATGTTTCTCTTGACACTATGGTTACACGGATTGGTATATCCGGATCTCGTCATGAGATATTATTCCTTGGTATATGGTGTATATGGTGCAAGTATTGTTTTATTGGTTATCTTGTACATGTACAGACACCGATTTTCGGGAGGAGTCGCTCTCTTCTTGGGGAATCTAGTGCCATAGCATACCGTGGTTGGATCTATTATACCAATTGGGGGTGGGGAGTATTAGTATAGATATGTGATCAAATCCCTATTGAATAATGTATTGGTAAGCGAATAGTGTTGATCATGCACCGCACGTATGATTAGCCAGGCCGCATTGTATCTTGCCCAAGTCGATCACATGTTAAGCTAGTACTCACACACTTAGTCATTAGTATTATTATTTCATTGGCATATTGTTTATTATTGTATTTCTTTTCAGTATTTCCTTATTTTTTATATATCTCTTGTATCTATTTTGTGCATCTTGTTTATCCACAGCTATTTACTGTTACATAGTTTTTATCATGGATTAGAACTGCTGTTAGAGATGTACTCTGCTCCTTTCCTGACTGGATATATTTTTCCAAATGACACTGAGGAGTACCCTACCTATTATGGACCCCAGGATGTTGTGGGTTTAGATTCGGAGACCCTGGCTCAAGAGGGACTTATCCCAACTGAGACAGTTGACCCTGGAGTGTAGCTTTGTAGTATGATAGTATTCTTTTGTACTGGATTTGTCTCTAGCTTATTTTGTTACTCTTCAGACTCATTGATGTATTATTTTAAACTTATGAGTTGTATGATGATAATTCTATTCTTATCTAATTTGTGCTCATTCTATCTTAGTTCTGTGATTGAGTATTCTATCATTATTGGTGGTTCATTACTTTAGATAGACTATCTAGACAGCGTTCTACCGCCGATTCTGCGGCGTAGGCTGGGCGTTGTTTCCGACTAGTATCCTTACTGTCACGACCCGCACCCGGTGTAAGGGTACTAGTCGGAAACAACGCCCAGCCTACGCTGCAGAATCGGCGGTAGAACGCTGTCTAGATAAACTATCTAACAATATAATGAACCACCAATAATGATAGTATACTCAATCACAGAACTAAGATGGAAATGAGCATGAATCAGATAAAGAATAGAATAGTCACAATACAACTCATGAGTCTAAAATAAAACATCAATGAGTCTGAAGAAAAAAATAGAAATATGCTGGAGACAAATCCAGTACAAAAGAATACTACAAAACTATAAAGCTACAACTCCAGGGTCAACTGTCTCAGTTGGGATAAGTCCCTCTTGAGCCAGGGTCTCAGAATCTAAACCCACAACATCCTGGGGTCCATAATAGGTAGGGTACTCCTCAGTGTCATCTGGAAAAATATATCCAGTCAGGAAAGGAGCAGAGTACAACCCTAACAGCAGTTCTCAAATAATGATAAAAACTATGTAACAGTAAGTAGCTGTGGATAAATAAGATGCATAAATAGATACAAGAAATGTATAGACAATAAGGAAGTACTGGAAAGAAATACAATAATGAACAATATACTGATAGAACAAGAATACTAATGACTAAGTGTGTGAGTACTAGCTTTAACATGTGATCGGCTTAGGAACTTGCACAAGAGTATAATGGCCTGGCTGATTATACGTGCGGTGTATGATCAACACTCACAAGGGACAAGACATGCACAAGGAGGGTATGATCACATATCTACACTAAAATACTCCCCACCCCGACTGGTATAATAGATCCAACCACGGTACGTTATGGCACTAGATTCCCCAAGAAGATAGCTAGTCTCCCCGAGAATCGGTGTCTGTACATGTACAAGATAACCAATGAAACAATACTTGCACCATATACACCATATACCAAGGAATAACATCTCATGACGAGATTCGGATATACCAATCCGTGTAACCATAGTGTCAAGAGAACATGTATATCTACACTAGATACAACGAACATAGAGGATATCATAAATGAGAAACTATCAGAGAATGTACTCGCCTGAAGTCCAATGAACAGTCTCACAAATGTTTGACTCAGTGCCTCGAAGACCTAGATATGGAATACAACATTAAAACAAGGTCCCGGAAAGAGAACAAGTCAAACTAGACAACTTCTAGGTCAATAACTCAATTCTAAGGCAAAAGTCAACTATGGTCAACTCTAAAGTCCACTAAAGTCAAACATGGTCAAACCCAAAGTCAACCTCACAAAACATCCATACAATAATATAAAGATAAAATACAACAATAAAATAATACAACAAATAATTATTTACCATGCACAATATTTATTTAAATAGGAAATTACCAAAATACCCTTTCCTAGAAAATGTGGTAGTGACAAGTCTACCCTCCTTAAAATAATTTCGTCCTCGAAATTCAAAGACGAAAACTACCCCCAGAAAATCACAGAACAGAACTAAAGAATCACAACTAACTAATGAACAGAACATAACAATGAACAGAACATAACTAGAAATAACATACCTCAAGGTACAAACAAATATGGATAACGCTCTCGCATGTCATCCTCTCTCTCCCAGGTAGACTCCCCCGGAGAGTGATGCCTCCATGCGACGCGCACCAAAGGAATAGTCTGGTTCCTCAGCACCTTCTCTCTCCGATCCAGAATTCCAACTGGCTGCTCTGGATAGCTAAGAGTAGGGCCCACCTCTATCTCTGAGTGATCCAATACATGACTAGAATCTGCCACGTATCGTCTCAACTGTGACACATGAAACACGTTGTGCACTCCCTCCAATGTAGGTGGCAAGTCTAGTCTATAAGCAACTGCACCGACCCTCTCTAGAATAGTGAAAGGTCCAATGAATCGCGGACTAAGCTTTCCGCCTCCACCGAAGTGAATCGTGCCTCGTGTCGGAGAAATCCTCAGAAACACCAAACTACCCACCTATAACAAAACACCATCTTAATAACTTAATCTATAACAAACAAGAACAAGCACAAACAAAATCTAAACTATACCTCAAACTCCAAAGGTCTTCGATGGCTATCGGCCCAATGCCGCTGTCTGTCCTGCGCCACTCGAAGTCTGTCTCTGATCAACTGAACCTTCTCTACTGCATCCACAACCATCTCTGGCCCAAGCAAAACTCTCTCTCCAACATCGTCCCAAGACAAAGGAGTACGACACCTCCGACCATATAGAGCTTCAAAAGGTGACATCTCTATACTGGCCTGGTAACTGTTGTTGTAAGCAAACTCTACCAAATGGAGATGGTCCTCCCAAGAACCCCCGAAATCTAGTACACAAGTGCGCAACATATCCTCGAGAGTCTGAATAGTCCTCTCTGACTGCCCATCTGTCTGGGGATGATATGCAGTACTGAATTTGAGCTGAGTGCCCAAACTCTCCTGCAAACTCCTCCAGAAATGAGAAGTGAAACGACTATCTCGATCTGAGACTATGCTGACGGGAACTCCATGTATCCTAACGATCTGCCTCACATACATCTCTGCCAGCTTCTCCGTAGACAAACCCACCTTGAAAGGCAAAAAGTGGGCCGACTTGGTCAATCTATCAACAATGACCCAAATCGCGTCTTTTCCTCCTGGAGATCGTGGTAGTCCGGACACAAAATCCACTCTGGAATGGGTAATGGCTGAAGTAAACCTCCTGGCCTCTGCCTCTCGGCTTTCACCTGCTGGCACACTAAGCATCTGGATACAAACTGTGCCACTTCCCTCTTCATGCCATACCACCACACACTCTCTCGCATATCCCGATACATCTTGTTAGCACCTGGATGTATGGAATACTGAGAGCGATGCGCTTCCTGCAATACCTCCTCTCGCAACTCCCCACTAGGCACACACAATCTAACTCCATGCCTCAAAGATCCATCTTCTGCAATAGTGAAATCATCCTCCAATCCTGCTCTCACCTGAGCTCTGATACTCCTCAAAGATACGTCATCATACTGTGCTGTCTTGATCCTATCCATCAAATCTGAATGTATCTGCAATCCCCACATCTGCATAGCACCACCCGGAACAATCACCTCAATGCCCAAGCTCTCCAAGTCCTCCAACAAATATCGATCCTGCGTCAAGAACATAGCTACCGGATACCTGCTCAAAGCATCGGCAACTACATTGGCCTTCCCAGGATGATATTGCAAAGAGATATCAAAATCCTTCATCAGTTCCAACCACCGACGCTGCCTCATGTTCAACTCCTTCTGCGTGAAAACGTACTTCAAGCTTTTGTGGTCTGTGAAGATCTCCACACGCTCTCCGTACAAATAATGTTTCCACAACTTCAGGGCGAATATGACAGCTGCCAACTCCAAATCATGGGTAGGATAGTTCTTTTCATGAGGACGCAATTGCCTGGATGCATAGGCAATCACTTTCCCATGCTGCTGAAGAACACAACCTAAACCCTTTCCCGATGCATCACTATAAATAGTGAAACCTCCGGACCCTGATGGCAATGTCAAAATAGGAGCAGACGTCAACCTCTTCTTCAACTCCTCAAAAGCGGCCTGGCAATCTTTCGTCCAAACAAACTCCACATCCTTCCTTGTGAGTCTGGTCATCGGCTCGACAATCCTCGAAAAATCTTGCACAAACTTTCTGTAGTAGCCTGCCAATCCCAAGAAACTCCTGATCTCTGCTACCGAACTCGGAGTCTTCCAAGATTTCACTGCTGAAATCTTCTTCGGATCCACTGAAATACCATCACCAGTCACAACATGCCCCAAGAATTCCACCTTGTCCAAGAAAAACTCACATTTGGACAACTTTCCATACAGCTTCTCCTTCCTCAGCACATCCAACACAATCCTCAAATGCTCCTCATGCTCCTCCGGTGTCCTCGAGTATATGAGTATGTCGTCGATGAACACCACCACGAACTTGTCAAGGTACTGGTGGAACACCTTGTTCATCAAGTTCATAAATACCGCCGGTGCATTAGTCAAACCAAACGGCATCACCATAAACTCAAACTGACCATACCGAGTTCTAAAAGCAGTCTTCGGTATGTCCTCCGGCTTCACCTTCACCTGATGGTAGCCTGATCTCAAATCTATCTTAGAAAACACCTTCGCACCACTCAACTGATCAAACAGATCATCAATCCGTGGCAAAGGATACTTATTCTTGATAGTGAGATTATTCAAAGCCCTGTAATCAATGCACATACGCACCGATCCATCCTTCTTCGGTACAAACAATACCGGGGCTCCCCATGGTGAAGAACTCGATCTGATAAACCCCTTATCCTGCAATTCGTCCACCTGCTTCTTCAACTCGACCAGCTCGCTGTTGTTTACTCTATAGACATGCTGCGAAATCGGTTCTGCACCTGGCACCAAGTCTATAAAAAATTCAACATCTCGATCTGGCGGCAATCCTGGCAATTCTTCAGGAAACACATCCAAAAATTTTGCTATCAACGGATGTGGCAACTCCTTGTATTCCACCATAGCTCCACAAATAATGCCTTCTTCCTGCTCCGCAGCTCCTCTAGCAAACTCGAACTCTGGCTCTCCTGGCGGACCAAACAAAACTCTACCTCCTCTACAATCTATGCTAGCACGGTGCCTACTCAACCAATCCATCCCGAGTACAATGTCGTAGCTCGGAAGTGGCATTACAAGTAAACACGCACTCAACTCCCGGCCTCCCAGAGTAACTCTTCGATCCTTACAAATATCATTAACCAGGATAATGCCTCCCCCGGTCATGATCTTGCAAGTCCTAAGCAAAGACTCAGCTACCAAACCATGCTTTAGAGCAAAAGAAACAGATACAAAACTATGGGAAGCACCACTATCAAACAAAGCTAAAGCTGGAATGGAATCAAGAAGAATAGAACCTGCGATAACATCTCCGGTGGGTTCCTCCTCTTCGACTGTCATAGCAAACGCTCGTCCCTGCCGAGCACCTCCCTGCTGCTGATGCTGGACAAAATGCTGCTGCTGTGTCGGAAGCGGTCCCCTCGGTTGTGCTGCAGGTGGTCTCATCTGTGCCCTCGGAGCTGGAGCTGCTCCCTGAACTGCACGACGAGGACACTCCCTCAATTGATGCCCTTCAGTACCACAATACAAACAAACTCCTAGCCTCTTTCTGCAAACTCCCCAGATGTGGTCGGGCTTCTTGCAGAAGTTGCATAGAGCTTGCTGTAACTGCCTCTGCTGCTGAGGTGCCTGGTGAAAAGGCGCTCTAGCTGGAGTCTGGTTCTGCTGTGGCTGCTGGAAAGGTCTGGACTGGAAATGAGGACGTTTGGCAGATACTACACTGCCGTTGGCCCCCAGAAAAGAATCACGGTCTCTCTTGGTCTTCAAACCCAGATCCCGCTCAACCTTGCGTGCCTCCGCAAGTATCTCCGAGTATATCTCATAAAAAAACGGAATGAGAATCTTCACCTCCCAGTTTAGACCCTCTCGGAAACGAATAGCTCGAACCTCCGGCTCCTTCACCAGATACTCTGCAAATCGGCTCAGCCTACCGAACTCTGCAGCGTATTCCTCCACAGACATGCTTCCCTGAATGAGACTCTCAAATTGTCTCCCCAAGTCAAGCCTGTCTATCCGGGCGAAAAACTTCTTCTTAAAAAGGTCCCTGAATACCTCCCAAGATTGTCCTGCGTCAACTAGAACTGGCTCATTCCTGAACCAAGTACGAGCGACGTCGAACAGTTGAAGTCCTACCGCCTCAACCTTCAGATCCTCAGAAAGACGGGACACCCTCATAAGACGCTCAATGTCCTCGAGCCAATCATCAGCATAGACGATGCCCTCCGTCCCTTTGAAAACCTTAGGATCCAGTTTCTTGAAGTCCTGAATGTTGCCTGGCCGAAGCTGAGCAACTTGAGGAACAACCTGCTGCTGGACCGGAACTCCTCTCTCAACTACAGCACGAGCAAGCTGATGAGCACTCTCGATGCCCTGCCGTAGAACGTCGGTCTGCCTCTGATGTGCCTCCGACTGAGCCTTCTGTGCCTCGAGCATCTCACGAAACAGAGTAAACATCTGTGACGCCTCTGCTGGCACAGGAGGTGAAGGTGGAAGCCCCTCAGATACAGCTGGCACAGTCCTCTGAGTAGGAGGTGGACCTCCGAAAGCAGCTGACACTCCAATCACCGGAGAAGTGACTGGTGCAGGCCCTCGGGATGTCGCAGACCTCTCAGAAGCTGCTCTCCCCTGCTGTGATCTAGTCTTAGGCGGCATCCTGAGACAAAGCGAAAGAAAGAATCAATATGGCACAAGATGTAAGACATCAAGGAAATGACAAGTTTAAGGGATCAAGTATCAATATCAAAGGAGAATAGTTGAATCAAAAGAATTTTCCTAGATGTGATTGAGTATCTCAGCCTATATCCTATATCCTATCGCAGGCTCGCAGTAGTACAACTAAGTTGTCGCACTACCACGACATCACATACTTGTGAAGCTAGACCTGCATGGGCCACCACCAAAAATGTATCACGACCCGCACCCGGTGTAAGGGTACTAGTCGGAAACAACGCCCAGCCTACGCCGTAGAATCGGCGGTAGAACGCTGTCTAGATAAACTATCTAACAATATAATGAACCACCAATAATGATAGTATACTCAATCACAGAACTAAGATGGAAATGAGCATGAATCAGATAAAGAATAGAATAGTCACAATACAACTCATGAGTCTAAAATAATACATCAATGAGTCTGAAGAAAAAAACAGAAATATGCTGGAGACAAATCCAGTACAAAAGAATACTACAAAACTATAAAGCTACAACTCCAGGGTCAACTGTCTCAGTTGGGATAAGTCCCTCTTGAGCCAGGGTCTCAGAATCTAAACCCACAACATCCTGGGGTCCATAATAGGTAGGGTACTCCTCAGTGTCATCTGGAAAAATATATCCAGTCAGGAAAGGAGCAGAGTACAACCCTAACAGCAGTTCTCAAATAATGATAAAAACTATGTAACAGTAAGTAGCTGTGGATAAACAAGATGCATAAATAGATACAAGAAATGTATAGACAATAAGGAAGTACTGAAAAGAAATACAATAATGAACAATATGCTGATAGAACAAGAATACTAATGACTAAGTGTGTGAGTACTAGCTTTAACATGTGATCGGCTTAGGAACTTGCACAAGAGTATAATGGCCTGGCTGATTATACGTGCGGTGTATGATCAACACTCACAAGGGACAAGACATGCACAAGGAGGGTATGATCACATATCTACACTAAAATACTCCCCACCCCGACTGGTATAATAGATCCAACCACGGTACGTTATGGTACTAGATTCCCCAAGAAGATAGCTAGTCTCCCCGAGAATCGGTGTCTGTACATGTACAAGATAACCAATGAAACAATACTTGCACCATATACACCATATACCAAGGAATAACATCTCATGACGAGATCCGGATATACCAATCCGTGTAACCATAGTGTCAAGAGAACATGTATATCTACACTAGATACAACGAACATAGAGGATATCATAAATGAGAAACTATCAGAGAATGTACTCGCCTGAAGTCCAATGAACAGTCTCACAAATGTCTGACTCAGTGCCTCGAAGACCTAGATATGGAATACAACATTAAAACAAGGTCCCGGAATGAGAACAAGTCAAACTAGACAACTTCTAGGTCAATAACTCAATTCTAAGGCAAAAGTCAACTATGGTCAACTCTAAAGTCCACTAAAGTCAAACATGGTCAAACCCAAAGTCAACCTCACAAAACATCCATACAATAATATAAAGATAAAATACAACAATAAAATAATACAACAAATAATTATTTACCATGCACAATATTTATTTAAATAGGAAATTACCAAAATACCCTTTCCTAGAAAATGTGGTAGTGACAAGTCTACCCTCCTTAAAATAATTTCGTCCTCGAAATTCAAAGACGAAAACTACCCCCAGAAAATCACAGAACAGAACTAAAGAATCACAACTAACTAATGAACAGAACATAACAATGAACAGAACATAACTAGAAATAACATACCTCAAGGTACAAACAAATATGGATAACGCTCTCGCATGTCATCCTCTCTCTCCCAGGTAGACTCCCCCGGAGAGTGATGCCTCCATGCGACGCGCACCAAAGGAATAGACTCATATTTTGTGCATGCTTGTCAGATTGAGACAAAACTTGCGCCATTTGACTCATGGTAACGCGCTGGTCCTGTGACCCAATTTTTATGCAATTATGAGACAGTTGACCAAATTGCCAATTGGCGGGCCCCATAGTTGACTTTTTGGACAAAATTGTGTTCGGCCTATCGAAATCCATATTTGGACATACCGTTGGGTTCGTATTAATATTTAGAGTTGTTGGCCTATAGTCTATCCCATTTAGAGACTGTTACCCTCGACACGCTTTTCGGTACAAAGTGGGCCACATGTTGACCGTAGTTTTACTCGAAATTATCGTTTTGCTCCTGTATCCAAATTGGACGGAAGGGAAGTACTTTTTAGCTATTTTGCTTATTCTGGGTACGTTGGTGATGTTTATTTCAGTATCCGGAGACGTTCATTCTGAGGCCGTAGCTTCTGACTCTTGGTGTTGACATCGGGACACTACATTTTTGCAGCTTTCTTGCCAGGCAAGATACCTTGCCAAATTGCTTACAGTATTTTATATGCTTAGTATATTTCTGTATATTTATTTTATTTCTGTATATTTATTGCATGGGTAGTTCCTTTCTGTCATTACTATATATTAGATATGTTGACACACACTTGACACTTAGTATCATAGAGGACAATCATTAGGCGTATGGGCTTTTAACCACTCTGGTAATACCGTAGTCACTAGCACGCACTATGGTGGTCGTGTCCAATGGTCGCTGCCCCCGCGGTATGTTGATTGATGGAGTCACGAGGGTCGCTACCCCCGCGGTATGTCGGCTGATGATGTTCTAGACGAGTGTGTGAGTTGTGAGGATTAGATCGAGTAGCCTACCCTTGCCCATACGTCAAAAAGTTATCCTTATTTGCATTCATATAGATTATCTTGTACAGCGTACTTATTTATTTTCAAATTATATACATGTTTACTGTATTCAAGTTGGCTCGCTTTTCTGTATCTTGTTACGTCCCTCTGAGGACCTGGTCCTCTGCCAGGTGTATCTGCTCTTGAGTATTTACAGGAGTACGGGCCTAGACCTGACGCATTATTTTCTTCCGAGGAGGTCTTACCTTTTGAGCATCGTTGATTATCTAGCGATGGATTCTTTTTAGCTGATACACATCTGTCTTCACAATATTTTATATTGGAGACTTTGTACTCCTCTCTAATTTTAGTTTTGGAAATAGTCTTTGGTAGTGCATTTGTCTCCACCCGACTATTATTTTGGATATTTCAGACTCCTTATTCTAGTTTAGTATTTCCTTTCTATGACTTGTTGTGTAGATGAGATTAGCATATATGTGACTTGTGAAATTATATATACCACATGTGAGTTTATATTCATATTACAGCGTACGTATGGGTTATGGTTTCCATATATTGGAGTTGCCATATCCATGCGGCTGGCATGCTTACGTGTTCTAGTCCTACGTATTATTGGGACTGGGGCGTGACACAGTCACTAATACACACAGATACACCTATATATATCACTAAACATACACCATATATATATCACTAAACATACACCCACAAACACATACATATATATTGATATATCTATACATACATACACACATATATATAGATTGAGGCATTTAAACAAATATCTATAGTGCACCAATAAGGATATTTATGATACTCAACCTATTAAGGTGCCAAACTCTCCATTATCCATATTTGATCATTCCCTCGAGTCATATATATATAATTAAAACTATTAGAAGTCATTACAACATATAATGATGGAAATTCATATAAATCACTCAAAATTGGTCCCGTATCACACTGTATCACAAAATACCGTGATACGGCCTATACATATCCATTTGTGGACACGTACCTAGTCCCATAATCCCGATCTAAGTCTAATTAGATCTAATTATGTTACAACCACATTTCTAGGAAAGGGTATTTTAGTAATTTTATATTTAATTAAATATTGTGCATGATAAATAATTATTTGTTGTATTATTTAATTGTTATTAGATGTTAGTTATTTATTTTGGACTTGTGTTAGTAGACCTAACTAGTTTAGTTTAGAATCATGGACCAATATGTATTAATTATTATATTTGAGTCCATTTAGAAAGCACATTGATTATGAGGATGATTAAAATTAATTAAAATATTAGACTAGTTCCCTCCTTAATTATTTCTTCATGAGAGGCCCCAAGGGGTATATTGGACATTTTATAGTGACTTGAGGAAGGGGAAAGGGGGGCTGCCTATTAACGAGAGGAAATTGATTTCTCTCTTCTTTTCATTTAAAAACTAGATCTAGAATTTTTCTCAACCAAATTACTTCATTCCCATTTTATTTCCCTACCAAATTTTATTTCAATTCCTTTCCAAATCACCATTGGAGACTTGTGAATCAAGGATCTAAAAGAAGAAAGTAAGGATCTACAAAGAGGAGCAATGATCTACAAGTTGGAGGCCAATTTCATCATATTTAGAGGTTGCATTGGGATTCCATCTCCCAATAGGTACAATTCAATTTTTCTCTTAATTTAGGTTCTAAATCTGAGTTTTAACCATGATAAATTAACCCATATGTATAGTCTACCCATAGGATTTGGTTTTGTGTTCATAGGAGGCCTATTGTGAAAGTTATGGTATTTTTTTGTCAATTTTGGGAAAATTCCGAGATTGACATTTGTTGTGTATGTCAATTGGTCCAATAGTTTAATTTGACATGTGCTTATGTGTTTGGGGCTAGTGTCATATTTATAATTGGGTAAGTATAGGTCATATCCTAATAATTTGGTGATACGTGTTGATTTGGTAGTTTTTCTCCAATACGGGACTTTGAGCATGTCATATTTTGACACGGACACGTAGATTTATGTTTGACTCTTCGTATTGTTCATAAATAATATTTTAGAATTGCTCGTGTCCTTCGGGGTACGTTTGGATGTGTGATGGACTCGTGTTGCATGCGTATCCTAGATCTAGTGTGATACGGGGTGATATGTTCCATGTGATGTACAATTTAATGGTAGATTTATTTCTCTTGTGTTCTTATTCATGGTAAGGTGTAATTATATATATGTATATATTTATATTATTGTGTATATATATTTATGTAATAATGTGTCTTAGATCTATGTATCTATATATATACTATATGTGTATATATTGTTACGTAACTATTCTTCTACATGTAAGATATATTTATATATTGTAGTATATATAGATATGAATATGTTAAGTAGATATTTATATGTTGTTATTATTGTATGATGTATGTTATATATTGTGTATAATTATGTATACGTATGTGTGTTGTTATACATATGTTACTATGTATGTGTATATTACTATGTAGTTATTATGTACATATATATATATGTATGTGAGGAGTGTGTGTATGTATATTTATTAGTTGTAGTTATATACATATTATAGTATATATATTACATGTTATATTATATATATGGGGTATATATATATATATATATATATATATATATATATATATATATATATATATATATATATATATATATATATATATATATATGTCACTATTACGTTCCAAAAACAGGGATATTTTTGACTTTTCATATATAATTAATATTGCGTGTATTTAATTTAAATAATTGCATGAGATGTGTATTTATAATATTATATATATACAGTGTTCATTAATGTTGAGCTGGTAGACTTGACCTAGAAGCCCACTAGATGAACACCTAACCGAATTATAGGGTTGTGTATTAAATTGTATTAATTAGAATTTAATTAATTGAGGTTGTAATTATTACCGTAATTTTATTTAATTATTGTGCCTTGTCGTTGCTTCGATATTTGGAGCGCTACCCTAGCTTTTGCCTTCCAATAAATTTCACAACCTTGCCCTAGATGTGCCCGCCTTCAATTCTGACCTTTTTGTAACTCATAATTATGCTCTCTTGTGCTTCATTTTAGCTGCACAATTTTTGTCGCGAATGTTTATTTAATTTCTAAATAAATTCTAACTTGGTATCGTTGTGCATTCCAATCAAAATTGGAGGCAAATCTTGACCCATTTTTTGTGCAACACAAATTAGGGTAATATTTTGTTCTGAGTCTTCTTCACTAATGATATTTGTGACCCGACCTAATTTTGGCCCCATGTACTACTAATTAATTTTAGAACACAGCTTGCATTTATTTCTAATTAAATTGGGGATACCATTTTGACTAATCTCGTTTAATCCCGATTTAATTCCAGTACCCCACTAATTAAGCCCATACTAAACATAATGCCCCCTCACCCTACAAAACACCAAACGCCAAATCGCCCACCAATTTTTTATTATTTTATGCGTCTGTGCAAATACCAAAATTTAAGGGGGCTAATTTACAAATATTGCATTAGGTGTCAACACCCCATTAGTTCAACCAAATGGAGAATCCCATAAATTTGACTAGTCAAACAACCCCCTACTTTTCTCCATGACGAATCCTGGCCACCCATTCAGAATGGGGCTCATCATCACCACACATCTCCCATCACCTCTCCTATAAAGTGTCTCTTCCTACCCCTCTTCCCAATGCAGGCCCTAATTCCGAGGAGCCTTGAAATCTTCACCCTCATCTTCTCTCTCCTCCCTACTCACAAGCCCCCAACCATAGCCTTACATTTTTCTATTTTTCCTTTTCTTTTCTTCTTCTCTTCTTCTTCTTTCTTTCTTCTTCTTCTTCTTCTTTTTGAAATTTAAAAAGGGGGGGAATCTCCACAACACTGTTCACCCTCCGGCTCTTCCCTGCACAGCCGGCTAGCTCCAACCGACTCAGCCACTCTTCCTCTTCTTCTCCTTCGACCCGTTCTCCACCTGCAACTCCGGCTCTTCCCTCTTCTCCGGTGCTGCTACTCCGACAGCCCGCAGCTCCACTACCCCGGTCGAGCCACCCCGAGCCCAACTCCCTGCATCCTCCCGCTGCCTGCTTCTCCGGCCACCAGTGCCATCACCCCCACCTCCCTACACTCCGGCCAGCTTCACCGATCCAGCCGGCCACCACAATCTACTATCACCACCACCTGCCATAGCTACCACCACCGTACCCCATTGCTACAACCACCCCGACCCGAGCTCCGGCTGCTAGTGTGGCTGTACACTCGGCTTCCCCGACCCCGCTGCTACGCCGGAGCCGACACTGCTCCAGTTGTCACTACCACATTCCGAAAACAGGGGTATTTTCGACTTTTTACAATATTTAATATTATTGTAGTTATAATTAATTAATTTCATGATAGTATATTTGATTAAATAACTGTGTGATGTGTACTTTAATATATTATATTATAGACAGTGTTCATTTGTGATGGTAGACTTGACCTAGAAGCCAGTAGATGAGCACCTGTGGGAATTATGAAATTTTGAGGTTAATTGTTTTATTTTAGAATTAATTTATTGGAGGTGTAATTAATTACTGTATTTTATTTAATTATTGCGCATTGTCTTTGCTTCGATATTTGGAGCGCTATCCTGACTTTTGTCTTCCAACAAATTTTACAATCTTGCCCTAGACATGCCCGCCTTCCATTCTGCTATTTTTGCAGCTCGTAATTATGCTCTTTGTACATTATTTCTAGCCGCACAAAAATCGTCGCGGACGTTATTTAATAAATTCCTATTTTGTATCGTTGTGCGTTCCAATCGAAAATTGGAGGCAATCTTGACCTATTTTTTGTGCGGCCCAAATTAGGGTAATATTCTGTTCAGAGTCTTCTTCATTATTGGTATTGATGACCTGACCTAATTTTGATCCCATGTACTCCTAATTAATTGTTGAACACAACTTGCATTTTATCTCTAATTAATTTGAGGATACCATTTTATCTGATTCTAAAATTCCAATTTAATTCCAGTGCCCTGCTATTTAAGCCCATACCAAACTTACAGCGCCCCTGACCCTACAAAACATCGGACACCGAATCGCCCGCAAAATTTTTGTTATTTTATGTGTTTGTGCAATTTCCCAAATTTTAGGGGGCTAAATTGCAAATTGGCATTTTGTGTCAACACCTCATTGTTTAAACAATGAGGGAGCCTAATGATAATTTAATTAAATCTCTCACCCTCACCCACATGAAGAAATTCTCCATGTCCAATCTGGACCACTCATTCAATGAGTGCATCCTCACCCTCCATCAAAATCCTCTCTCCCTATTAAATGACATGTCCCATCAAACCCTAATCCCCAAGCAAGCCCCCACCTCCTCACAAGCCTCCATCCCTCTCCTACGTATGTAAAATTTCTTCCCTTCTTCTTCTCTTTCTTTCTTCTTCTCCTTCTTCCTTTCTCCTTCTTCTATCTTTTTTTTTCATTTGAAATTTGAAAAGAGGGGGAAAACTATCATCACCAACCCTTGCTGTTCACCCCATGTTGCTGCTGCTCGGCTGACCCATCTCCGGCGGCCGTAACAGTTCCCGGCGACCCTCCGGCAGCCCAGTCCCCGACCATCCTCCCATTCCTCTCCCTCGGCGTCCCCCTCCGACGAGCGGCCAACCCAACCTGCTGCCGATCTCCCTCACGATCTCCCAGCCGATCCTCCAGCGGCCCTTCAGTCTCCGGCGGGCCAGCCTAGCTCCGGTCCCGAGCTCCTCCAGCCCGGCCATCTCCCCGCTGGAACTTCCGCTGCTCGGCCATCTCCCCACTGCACCACTGATCAGCCGACATCTCCCTCCGGCCATCAGTCCGGCTCTTCCTCCCTGCTGTGTACAGCCGGCCACCTACATCAAGCCACTCCGTCACCAACCATCACCACCATCTCCATCTCTACATCCTCCCACCACCAGCCATCACTCCTCCCTCCTTCGGCTCACCGAAGTCCGGCAACCCCCTCACCCCTGCACTCCTCCAGACCGAGCTCCCTCGCGCCACCATCCCGACCATTGCCGAGTCCCTCTGCGTTCACCACTCCGGCGCAGCCCGACGAGTCCTCCTCCCTGCTGTGCACTCCCTGCTCCGACTGCATCCGGCCACCCTTCCCTCCAGCGAGACTCCGACCAACCTCTGTAAGTATTCTCTCCCTCTTCCTCCTTCACTATGTATACGTATTTGTATATAACCTAATGTATAGTATATATATATAATGAATGTATATTAGTATAATGTATGTGTATGTTAATGTATGTTTTGGTGTAGAGAAAATACGTATATTTTGATGTAAATATACCTGTGTATAATATACGTATTAATTGATATATATACAAATATAAATATGTATATACATATTTATTTTGGGATGTTAATAAAAACGTATTTTAGTTCATATGTATATGTATAAGTATATTAATTAATGTTAAATGGTACATGTATACGTATATGTATATAAATAGTATTTTTAATTAATGATAATACGTGAATATGTATAGTATATAAATACATTAGTAATCTATATTTTAATATATGTACATGTATATTATTTATTTAAATTAAATGTTAAACAGGTATAAGCATAGTATATATATACTTTAGTATATATATGTATTAATGTATATATATATATATAAGATATGAAAATGTTTTATTAGTATTTATAGATATAAATGTATTTGGTGTATATGTATATGTATATGTATATATATATTTAATATGATTTATATATATACGTATTTAAATGAATATGTATATGTGTATTTCATTTAATATTTATATGTATGTATTTTGGTATAAAAATATATAATGATTGGTATATCTATATATATTCTGTATATATATACTATATATATATATATATTTTTTCAATATGTATACTTAGTATAAATGTATATATATATTTTGTACATACAATTAATATATTGTATATGTATTTAATGTGATATACTAGTATTAGTATATATTTTAATAAAAACATTGACAATATATATATTTTTTTTTAAAATGTATTTTTAGCATATGTATGAGTATACATATATTTGTTCAACTAGTATAAATTAGATATGTATATAAATTGGGGTAAATATATATTGTAAGTACTAATGTAGTTAAAAAATAGATATATGTATGTTTATATATCCCTACCAGATGACCCTAGATTGACTAGTGCCATACCTGGCACGGCCCTGAGTTCGATGTTTGTGTTGTGTTAGGGTAGCACCTGATGCAAATGTTGTATTGTTATATTTTAGGACTGTTGGATCCTCCAGACGATACTCTGGGGCAGGACATTGGTTTCACCAGCTAAGGACCAAAGGCGAGTACATTCTCTGATTAGTTTCTAATTTATGATATCTCCTATGTTCACTGTATCTAGTGTAAATATCCATGTTCCTGACACATTGGTTACACGGATTGGTATACACGGATCTCGTCATGAGATGTTATTCCTTATTCATGGTGTAGCTTGTACAAGACTTGTTTCCTTGATATCTTGTGCATATACAGACACTGATTCCCGGAGAGATTTGCTACCTTCCTAGGGAATCCCGTGCCATAGCGTACCATGATTGGATCTACTATACCAGTCGGGGGTGGGGAGTATTTTAGTATAGATATGTGATCATACCCAACTTTTCATGCATCATAGCTCACCCCACATCTCACGTCGGGTGCGGCCTGACCATCTTCGTGCTTCATAGCTGTTACTTGTGATTAGCCTGACCTCTTCGTGCATCATAGCTAACCAACGGTTAGCCTGACCTTCATGAATCATAGCTAATCACATGTAACCAGCCTGATCAAGATCCCAAGCCGATCATATGTTAAAGCTAGTACTCACACACTTAGTCATAGGTTTCTTGCTTATGGACATATTGTTTCTTTTCCTGCAGTTACTTACAGTATTTCCAGTATTTCTTTCATTGTACATTTCTCGTACCTATACATGCATCTGGTATATTTCCATCTAGAACTGCTACATAGTTTATGTCATTTATCTAGAACTGCTATTTAGAGATGTACTTTGCTCCTTCCTGACTGGAAAATATTTTTCCAGACTGTGACCTTAGTAGACTGGTTTCTGACACACTTGGGGATTGGAAGTTAATGATTGCAGGTATGATTATTTTTGTCAATAGACTTGTGTTGTATTCTTTTGTTTCTTCAAATTCTTATCGTGCTGTAGTTGTGATTGAGTATGTTGTTCATTGTTATAGTGTTATCCGTGTCTCCTTATGGAGTTGGATAATAGTGAGAGATTATTTAGATAGTACTTGACCTAGACAGCGTTCTACCGCCGATGCTGCGTCGTAGGCTGGACGTACCCACGCACTCGTGCCCCTAAACCGGGTGCTGGTCGTGACACGTTTTTAGTGGTGGCCCATGCAGGTCAGACTTCGCGAGTTGTGTGATGTCGTAGTAGTGTGGCGTCTTTGTTATACTACTGCGTGCCTGCGATAGAATCTAGGACATAGGATACTAGGATGAGAGAGGATACTCAATCACAAATTCTTGAGAGATTCCTGGGACGACCCCTTAAGAATCTTATTATAATTTACAATTTAAATCTTTTTCCTTGTTTCCGTCCGCTCTCGCTTGTTGTTACTGAACTTGATTCTTGTTGAGCAGTTATTAAATTAAATTCTTGGTATCATTGTTAAGTTTGATTCTTGTTGACCAGTTGTTAACTTTAATTCTTGGTATCGTTGTTGAGTTGATTTCATATTGAGATGAATTTTACGGACTAGAATTTATGGTATCATCTGATGACATATATTGATGAGGACAGTGAGAAAGGTAAAACGTCTACTTTGGTTATGGAACCTAGAGTTTATCGCAGCCATATTAGCTGTCGTGACGAGAACGTAGGAACCCTAACTTGGATGTACATACTTTAGTTATGAGATTTAGAGTTTCTCGCAGCCATACCGGTTGGCGTGGCGAGGATTCTAGATGACATGATTATAGGGTTGTATACCTTAGTTACGGAACCTGTCGTTTATCGCATCTATGCTTACTGGCGTGGCGAGAATTCTGAGTGTCATGATTTCGGATAGACGTGTATGATTATCAGGTTGTATCTTAAATTGGTTCTTAAAATATCATCTCAAGACTTATCTATTTCTGTTATTCCAGGACTTTGTTCCATCGCTTCTTTCTTTACTAGCAGTAAAGATACCTTCTGTCCTCAATTCAGTCTTTGAACTCCTATTCCTTGAGGATTTCTTGTTAAGTATGATAATTAGTGACTTGCAATTTTGGTTGTGTCTTGTATTAGTTGACTGAGTGTAACTTGTGAGTTGTAAGTATTTCCTAGTTGGACATGTGAGCGGTAGGATTTAATCTAGAGTTAGCCCTTAGCATAGTACCTTGTAACAATGGTTCTAGGAGAAGTGTCATTAGAGACTGAGAGTTAAGGAGAGTATAGAGTATCAGTGATATTTCCCAGAGTTAGTATCAGAGCCAACATACCCGTCCTGGATAATCATGATTATGCAACTGGATGATCTACGTGAACAATTAAGTATCCAGGAATTGTGTTAAAGATTTAAGGAGCATGATGTTTAATTTGATGATTGATATCGGAAATGTTAAAGGCAAAGAAATGTATATGCATAAAGGGTTTAATGAGATATCATAAGTAGAGAAATATCAGGGTTAGTAATGAAAGTTGTGAAGTGTATCACAATTAGTTTAACAGGCTGTAAAGGATTAAGAGGTATGCTTATACATCAATCGAGATATAGAACCATATGCCTGCCCTTGAGATTGAAGTAAAGCATGGGTATTATAGAAGGTGCATATAATCATGAGTTATAATGAGCTTGATGAGATGATCCATTAATAAAGCTAGTGATATAATACCAAGAGTGCTAATGATTCTATATCGAGGATTAGTCGAGAATAATGTTAATAACAGTAAGCACTCGGTGTGATGATAATTAGAGGATATACCAGTTGACATAAATTAAAATCACGAAAGAAAACACAGTTGATGATAACTTTGATCATTGGAGGTAATAGTACAAGTGATTCAGGCAGTACAATTTTAGTACACAATTATAGACACTAGATGCATTGAGTGCACCTTGAGTATCAGAGACCGTGAGCACTGATATATACATTATGGAGTTATAAATTCAAAGGTGGAAATAAGATTTTATTTTTAAAATAATAGAGGAGTTGAGATTATGTCATTAAATTTTGAGGATTTCAAATACGAATTCAATAAACATGGTTAAGGCTACACAGATTTTTGGAGTAATGAAATTTTATTTCGATGTTGAGTATCTGATTTTGAGAAAGTATATACATTTTACTTTAAAGTTGTTCGAGAAGTTAAACCTTGACGATTATTTTGAGGATTAACTTTATGGTAGATAAGAGATGAATATTAATATATGAGTAGATGATATACATGTGTAAGGATCTAATGACTTGGGTATGATTGAGATCTCACTGCCAACTGACTTGGGTGTCAATCTAGGGTTGTATTAGAGAGAACAGTACTTAGTATAGTGTGTTGCAATTGATATGCACTTGAGTGATAAGAATGACTAGTATCAACTATTGCAGTAGGTAAGGAAGCTAGCAGTGAGTATGCTTGTAGTAGAGTGTGGTACCTAAAGAGATAGATGTATCAAACTTTACATGCATCATTTGACCTATGATTATGTTAGAGATAGAAGATACTGCAAGTAAAATGTCAGCAGATTCTTCCTTTTCTTTCCTCATGTTCTTTTTGTCTTCTGATTGATTGATACCTTAGTACCGTAGCTTGTATGCATGATTTCTTGTTATAATGTAGTTAGTAGTACCCCTAATACAGAGACTGCAATACCATGACAAAAGACACCATGATCATACATATTTCCCTTAGGTTGCATGTTGTATGGTTGTAGGTAGAATTCTCTTAGACTTTGATTGTTGAGGATTTAACTGTAGTAAAGATTAACGAAGAGATTATTACTTGACAAAGAGAGACAAGGTGCCTTAAATTTTGAGGAAAATATTAAATTAAATAAAGAGTTGGGAATTTAATATGGCGTAATTAAAATTTTGTTAAATAATTAATTTTAAGAAGATTATGAAATGATTAAATTTATCATTGAATTTGAGGAATTTAAGAAGGCCATCGATATATTTATTGGACTGCAAGTTATGAACTTATATTTTGAATATTGTATTGGAGGAAAAAAAAAATCGGGGAATAAGAACACAAATGTATTAGTGTTGAATTCAAATTTTGGGATGAGATTCAATTTTAGAAATATGCATTGATTGGATTTCAATTAGAGGATTGAATATTAAATTCTTGTATTTCGTTATTAACTTAAAATTTTGGAGGATATTGTGATAAGAATGGGATTTGATTTATATTTGAAGATTTTTAGGGATATGATATTTATAGAATTTTTGAAAGAATTTATTGTGAAATAACAATATGGAGTAGTTCATGATTATATGATTTGAGAAATTTAACTTTGATGGTAGTAAATAAATAAATAAAACAATCGAGGATTTAAAACTTTGAGGATAAACATTGATTTAAATAAAGGGTCAAGAATTTAACATGACGGAATTTATGATGTATTAATTCCAGGAAGATTATGACATGTTTAAATTGGTTATTAAAATTTAGAAATTTTGGGAGATTTATCAATATATTTATTTAATTGCAAGTTATAAATTTTAGAATTTTATATGGGATGTTGCAATTAGAGAATCTTCAAGCATCGCATTGTTGAGTATTTTGAGGAAGAGGAAATCGAGAAATAAAATTTAGATGGATAAATGTTTAAATTTAAACTTGTGGGACGAGATTTCATTTTATACTTGTGCATTGAAAAATCAAATTTAAGGAGTGAATATTAAATTTCGAGTATTGAATTATTAACAAAAACTTTCAAGGAAATTTTTGATGGACTTTGATTTTACTTTGAGGATTTTTCAGGTTATACAACAATTTTAGAATTTTGAAATTACGAAAGGACATTGTGGATTATTAAAAGATTTTATGGATGATAAATTTAAATTTGAGGGAAATAATAATGTGTATGAATAAACGCTACCTTGAGGATTTTGAATTTCGAGGACGAAATTCTTTTAAGGTGGGTAGACTTGTCACTACCACATTCCGAAAACAGGGGTATTTTCGACTTTTTACAATATTTAATATTATTGTAGTTATAATTAATTAATTTCATGATAGTATATTTGATTAAATAACTGTGTGATGTGTACTTTAATATATTATATTATAGACAGTATTCATTTGTGATGGTAGACTTGACCTAGAAGCCAGTAGATGAGCACCTGTCGGAATTATAGAATTTTGAGGTTAATTGTTTTATTTTAGAATTAATTTATTGGAGGTGTAATTAATTACTGTATTTTATTTAATTATTGCACATTGCCTTTGCTTCGATATTTGGAGCGCTATCCTGACTTTTGTCTTCCAACAAATTTTACAATCTTGCCCTAGACATGCCCGCCTTCCATTCTGCTATTTTTGCAGCTCGTAATTATGCACTTTGTACATTATTTCTAGCCGCACAAAAATCGTCGCGGACGTTATTTAATAAATTCCTATTTTGTATCGTTGTGCGTTCCAATCGAAAATTGGAGGCAATCTTGACCTATTTTTCGTGCGGCCCAAATTAGGGTAATATTCTGTTCAGAGTCTTCTTCATTATTGGTATTGATGACCTGACCTGATTTTGATCCCATGTACTCCTAATTAATTATTGAACACAACTTGCATTTTATCTCTAATTAATTTGAGGATACCATTTTATCTGATTCTAAAATCCCAATTTAATTCCATTGCCCTGCTATTTAAGCCCATACCAAACTTACAGGGCCCCTGACCCTACAAAACACCGGACACCGAATCGCCCGCAAAATTTTCGTTATTTTATGTGTTTGTGCAATTTCCTAAATTTCAGGGGGCTAAATTGCAAATTGGCATTTTGTGTCAACACCTCATTGTTTAAACAATGAGGGAGCCTAATGATAATTTAATTAAATCTCTCACCCTCACCCACATGAAGAAATTCTCCATATCCAATCTGGACCACTCATTCAATGAGTGCATCCACACCCTCCATCAAAATCCTCTCTCCCTATTAAATGACATGTCCCATCAAACCCTAATCCCCAAGCAAGCCCCCACCTCCTTACAAGCCTCCATCCCTCTCCTACGTATGTAAAATTTCTTCCCTTCTTCTTCTCTTTCTTTCTTCTTCTCCTTCTTCCTTTCTCCTTCTTCTATCTTTTTTTTTTCATTTGAAATTTGAAAAGAGGGGGAAAACTATCATCACCAACCCTTCCTGTTCACCCCATGCTGCTGCTGCTCGGCTGACCCATCTCCGGCGGCCGTAACAGTTCCCGGCGACCCTCCGGCAGCCCAGTTCCCGACCATCCTCCCATTCCTCTCCCTCTGCGTCCCCCTCCGGCGAGCGGCCAACCCGACCTGCTACCGATCTCCCTCACGATCTCCCAGCCGATCCTCCAGCGGCCCTTCAATCTCCGGCGGGCCAGCCTAGCTCCGGTCCCGAGCTCCTCCAGCCCGGCCATCTCCTTGCTGGAACTTCCGCTGCTCGGCCATCTCCCCACTGCACCACTGATCAGCCGACATCTCCCTCCGGCCATCAGTCCGGCTCTTCCTCCCTGCTGTGTACAGCCGGCCACCTACATCAAGCCACTCCGTCACCAACCATCACCACCATCTCCATCTCTACATCCTCCCACCACCAGCCATCACTCCTCCCTCCTTCGGCTCACCGAAGTCCGGCAACCCCCTCACCCCTGCACTCCTCCAGACCGAGCTCCCTGGCGCCACCATCCCGACCATTGCCGAGTCCCTCTCCCTCTGCGTTCACCACTCCGGCGCAGCCCGACGAGTCCTCCTCCCTGCTGTGCACTCCCTGCTCCGACTGCATCTGGCCACCCTTCCCTCCGGCGAGACTCCGGTCAACCTCTGTAAGTATTCTCTCCCTCTTCCTCCTTCACTATGTATACGTATTTGTATATAACCTAATGTATAGTATATATATATAATGAATGTATATTAGTATAATGTATGTGTATGTTAATGTATGTTTTGGTGTAGAGAAAATACGTATATTTTGATGTAAATATACCTGTGTATAATATACGTATTAATTGATATATATACAAATATAAATATGTATATACATATTTATTTTGGGATGTTAATAAAAACGTATTTTAGTTCATATGTATATGTATAAGTATATTAATTAATGTTAAATGGTACATGTATACGTATATGTATATAAATAGTATTTTTAATTAATGATAATACGTGAATATGTATAGTATATAAATACATTAGTAATCTATATTTTAATATATGTACATGTATATTATTTATTTAAATTAAATGTTAAACAGGTATAAGCATAGTATATATATACTTTAGTATATATATGTATTAATGTATATATATATATATAAGATATGAAAATGTTTTATTAGTATTTATAGATATAAACGTATTTGGTGTATATGTATATGTATATATATATTTAATATGATTTATATATATACGTATTTAAATGAATATGTATATGTGTATTTCATTTAATATATATATGTATGTATTTTGGTATAAAAATATATAATGATTGGTATATGTATATATATTCTGTATATATATACTATATATATATTTTTTCAAAATGTATACTTAGTATAAATGTATATATATATTTTGTACATACAATTAATATATTGTATATGTATTTAATGTGATATACTAGTATTAGTATATATTTTAATAAAAACATTGACAATATATATATATATATTTTTAAAATGTATTTTTAGCATATGTATGAGTATACATATATTTGTTCAACTAGTATAAATTATATATGTATATAAATTGGGGTAAATATATATTGTAAGTACTAATGTAGTTAAAAATAGATATATGTATGTATATATATCCCTACCAGATGACCCTAGATTGACTAGTGCCATACCTGGCACGGCCCTGAGTTCGATGTTTGTGTTGTGTTAGGGTAGCACCTGATGCAAATGTTGTATTGTTATATTTTAGGACTGTTGGATCCTCTAGACGATACTCTGGGGCAGGACATTGGTTTCACCAGCTAAGGACCAAAGGCGAGTACATTCTCTGATTAGTTTCTAATTTATGATATCTTCTATGTTCACTGTATCTAGTGTAAATATCCATGTTCCTGACACATTGGTTACACGGATTGGTATACACGGATCTCGTCATGAGATGTTATTCCTTATTCATGGTGTAGCTTGTACAAGACTTGTTTTCTTGATATCTTGTGCATATACAGACACTGATTCCCGGGAAGATTTGCTACCTTCCTAGGGAATCCCGTGTCATAGCGTACCATGATTGGATCTACTATACTAGTCGGGGGTGGGGAGTATTTTAGTATAGATATGTGATCATACCCAACTTTTCATGCATCATAGCTCACCCCACATCTCACGTCGGGTGCGGCCTGACCATCTTCGTGCTTCATAGCTGTTACTTGTGATTAGACTGACCTCTTCGTGCATCATAGCTAACCAACGGTTAGCCTGACCTTCATGAATCATAGCTAATCATATGTAACCAGCCTGATCAAGATCCCAAGCCGATCACATGTTAAAGCTAGTACTCACACACTTAGTCATAGGTTTCTTGCTTATGGACATATTGTTTCTTTTCCTGCAGTTACTTACAGTATTTCCAGTATTTCTTTCATTGTACATTTCTCGTACCTATACATGCATCTGGTATATTTCCATCTAGAACTGCTACATAGTTTATGTCATTTATCTAGAACTGCTATTTAGAGATGTACTTTGCTCCTTCCTGACTGGAAAATATTTTTCCAGACTGTGACCTTAGTAGACTGGTTTTTGACACACTTAGGGATTGAAAGTTAATGATTGCAGGTATGATTATTTTTGTCAATAGACTTGTGTTGTATTCTTTTGTTTCTTCAAATTCTTATCGTGCTGTAGTTGTGATTGAGTATGTTGTTCATTGTTATAGTGTTATCCGTGTCTCCTTATGGAGTTGGATACTAGTGAGAGATTATTTAGATAGTACTTGACCTAGACAGCGTTCTACCGCCGATGCTGCGGCGTAGGCTGGACGTACCCACGCACTCGTGCCCCTAAACCGGGTGCGGGTGGTGACACCAGTTCCCCGTTCCTCCTCCTTACTCCTCTAACACCTCCGGCTAAGCAACCCCGCCGACGGTCGGATCTCCACGATATTCATCACCCTGCTCCTCCCCTCTTCTTCCCCGGCCACGCAGCTTGGCCAAGCCCCGCTCGACCACCGGCACCACCATTAGTCCCGAGCACCCTCATCCCTCTGCATTTCTCCGTTCAAGACCTCCACCCGACCTGTCCTTCTCCCCGTACGGACTCCTCTGACCTCCTCCACTGCTCTTCCCATCTCCGGCCAGAACAAGCATCCCCGTTAGCCGAGCATCCCCGCCAGCACTCCCCTTCAACCGAGAACTCCCCATCGACTCCTCCCTGCATTCCAGTCCTTTCAGCTGTCTCCGGCTATCTCCTCCACACACGTTCCCTGCACTCCGGTCACGACCCCGGCGAGCCCCATTCTTTCCTGCACTCCGGTCACGACCCCGGTGAGCCTCCCTCTCCCTCTTCCCTCCTTCATTTAGTGTTATATACCTATGTATTAGTATAACTTAGTATATACGTATTCATATACATATACGTATGTATTGGATTCTATGTAATGCATATATGTATTCATACGTAATAATATATATGTATTCATATACAATATATGTATATGTATGTATTTAGTATGTATTTAATACAATTGGTATATATGAATGTATTTAGTGTGTATTTAATATAATTGGTATATATGTATGTATTTAGTATATTCTTAATATATAATTGTTATGTATATGTATACATATATATAGTATAAACTCAATTGGTGTATTAGTATTAGTATATTTTAATATTAATGTTGATAATATATATATATATATATATATATATATATATATATGTATATATATATTGTTCAACTATAAATTATATATGTATTGAGTATTAATATTTATAATTAATAATATGTATATTTATATATATATATCTTTTATAATTATAATTAATTAGTATTAATGTGTATGATATATATATATATATATATATATATATATATATATATATATATATATATATATATGGTCTATCTACTAGATGACCCTAGTTGACCAGTATCATACCTAGCGTGGTCCCGAGTTCAGTGTATTTTGATTATGTGATTAGTGTAATGTCTGATACAATGTTGTATTATTTATGATATGTCTATAGGACTATTGGTTCATCCAGGCGATACTTTGTAACAGGACATTGGTGTTACCAGCTAAGGACCCAAGGCGAGTACATTCTCTGATAATTTTTCAATTATTGATAATATCTATAATTCCAGTATCTAAAAATGTTACACCTGATTCTTGAAACTTTGCTACACGGACTAGTATATAGATTGGATCTGCAATTATGAGATGTTACATTGATTATCGTATTGATATTGTACACGACATTGATATATTGGATATTGCTCGTGTATCGTGACGTATCGTGATTGATCCACTGTACTAGTTGGGGGCGGAGGGGGGAATATTAGTAGATTATGTGATCATACCTAACTCTACATGCATCATAGCTCACCCCACATCTCACATCGGGTGCAGCCTGACCATTACATGCCTCATAGTTGTTATATATGATTAGCCTGACCTCTACATGCATCATAGCTAACCAAATGGTTAGCCTGACCTTACATGAATCATAACTAATCATAAGTAGCCAGCGTGATCCTGTCCCAAGCCGATCACATGATAGACTGATATTTTAAACACTTAGAATAGTTACAGTTCTCTATTTTATATCATATATCACATCACCCGTATATGATATTGTACCTTTTTCTCTTTATTTTATATATGCATTGACTGTTTCATATTGTCTATATTGCCTGTCTCTTTATATTGTCTGTCTTTTTATTTTGCCATTGTATTTATTCACTGTCTTCTCTCAGTATATAGCATTATCTGTTTATTGTTTTATAGCCCTTATCAATTAAATGGAAATATTATTTGAGATGTACTTTGCTCCTTCCTGACTGGAAAATATTTTCCAGACTATGCTTAGAGGACTGGTGTCCGACATTTATGGACCACAGGGTGAGTAACTGCAGTCTTGGACTTGGTAATTCAGTTGTGATTCCGGAAGGTTTAGCCGAAATCACTAGTTATCTAGTTAGTTTCTTAGTTATCTATTTTTGTACCGGATTTGTCTTCGGCAATCTTATTTGAGGCTTGGATTTTATTTTGAGTTAGACTATTTCCATTTTATACTTGTGTTGCATCTTACTTGTTTCTTCGAGATCTTATCGTGCTGTAGTTGTGATTGAGTATGATATTTATATTATATTGTGGTATCCGTGTCTCCTCATGGAGTCGGATGCTCGTGTGAGATTGTTTGGATAGCATCAAGACCTAGACAGCGTTCTACCGTCGATGCTGCGGCGTAGGCTGGACGTACCCACACACTCGTGCCCCTATACTGGGTGCGGGTCGTGACACGTTTTTAGTGGTGGCCCATGCAGGTCAGACTTTGCAAGTTGCACGATGTCGTGGTAGTGCGACGTATTAGTTGTACTACTACGTGCCTGCTATAGAATATATGACATAGGGTACTAGGATGAGAGTGGATACTCAATCATAAAATTATTTGAGAGATTCCTGGGACGACCCCTGAGAATCTCATTATGAATTCCAATTTAATTTCTTTCCCCTTGTTTTCGTCTATTCTCGCTTGTCGATATTGAGTTTGATTCTTATTGACCAGTTGTTAAATTTAATTATTGGTATCGTTGTTGAGTTAATTTCTTATCGAGATAAATTTTACGAGGTAAAATTTATGGTATCATCGGATGACATATATTGATGAGGACAGTATGAAAGGTAAAACGTCTACTTTGGTTATGGAACCTAGAGTTTATCGCAGCCATACTAGCTGTCATGACGAGAACGTAGGAACCTAACTTGGATGTACATACTGTAGTTATGAAACTTAGAGTCCCTCGCAGCCATACAGGTTGGCATGGCGAAGATTCTAGATGACTTGATTATAGGGTTGCATACTTTAGTTACGGAACCTATCGTTTATCGCACCTATGCTTACTAGCGTGGCGAGGATTCTAAGTGTCATGATTTCGAATAGACGTGTATGATTATCAGGTTGTATCTTAAATTGGTTCTTAAAGTATCATCTCAACACTTATCTATTTCTGTTACTATAGGACTTTATTCCATCGTTCTTTTGTTTGCTAGCAGTAGAAATACCTTTAGTCCTCAATCCAGTTCCTTTTTGAGCTTCTATTCTTTGAGGATTCCTTATTAAGTATGATAATTAGTGACTTGTAATTATGCCTGTGTCCTGAGTATTAGTATTGACTGAGTGTTGCTTATGAGTTTGTAAGTGTTTTCTAGTTGGACATGTGAGCAGTAGGCCTTAATCTAGAGTTAACCCATAGCATAGTACCTTGTAGCAATAGCTCTAGGATATGTGTCATTATAGTACTATGAGTTAAGGAGAGTATAGAGTATCAATGATAGTTCCAAGAGTTAGTATCAGAGCCAACATACCCGACCTGGATAATCATGATTATGAAATTGGATGATCTATGTAAACAATTAAGTATCCAAGAATTGTGTTAAGGATTAATGGAGCATGATGTTCAATTTGATAATTGATACCGGGTGTGTTAAAAGTAAAGAAATATATATGCATGAAGAGTTATAATGAGATGTCATGAGTAGAGAAATATCGGAATTAGTAATGAAAATGGTGAAGCGTATCACGGATTAGTTTAACAGGCTGTAAAAGATTAAAGGAAAATACATATACATCAATCAAGATGAAGAACCATATACTTTCCCATGAGAGTGAAGTGAAACATTGGTGTTATAGAAGGTACAATAATCGTGAGTTCTAATAAGTTTGATGAGATGATCTAATGATGGAACTAGTATTACCATACTAATAGTGCTAGTGATTCTATATCAAGGATTTGTTGAGCAAGGTGTTAATAACAGTAAGTACTTCATGTGATGATAATTAGATTGGTGTATTAGTTAATATAGACAGAAAATTATTAGAGAAAATACGTGTGATGATAACCTTAATTATTGGGAGTGATAGTGCAAGTAATCCCGGTAGTGCAAATTTTCGTACACAGTTAAGGTTGTAAATAATTGGTGTATTAGTGTGCACCTTGAGAATTAGAGACCGTGAGCATTTATATGTATACTTGTGAATTTAATTTTATCTTTTGAAGAGTGAAAATAAATTTCAATTTTTAAGAATTTTGAGGAGTTGAGATTCTATGTTATTAAATTTTGATGATTCCAAATTTGATTCAATAAACACAGTCAAAACTATAACAGATTTTAGAAGTGATTAAAATTTTACTTTGATATTGAGTATTTGACTTTTGAGGAAGTATATGCATTTTATTTTAAATTGTTCAAGAAGTTAAACTTTGATGATCTTATTTTGAGGATTAATTTTATTGTGGATAAGAAATATATATATTAGTGTATGAGTAGATGATATACATGTGTAAGGATTTGTTGACTTGAGCATGGTTGAGATGGTACTGCAAACAGACTTGGGTGTCCATCTAGAGTTGTATTATAGAGAACAGTACTTAGTATGGTGTGTTATACTTGGTGTGCACTTGAGTGATAAGAACAACTAGCATGAACAATTGTAGTAGGAAAGAAAACTAGCAATGGGTGTACTTGTAGTAGAACAGAGATACCTAAAGGGATAGGAGTATCAACTTTGAATGCATCAATGACCTATGATTGTGATAGAGGTCCTTGGTATCAGATTTTGGTATTAATAGACAGGTGTCTGCAACATGGATGTATTCATGGATATTGTGGACTAATGATCAGTTGATATGGGTACCAGTGTACAAGGATAGGAATTAGTTAGCGAATGTGCCAGAGTTAAGTGTATATTAGAGGATTTGAAGATATCCAAGTAATGGGTTAGAAGACTATGTTCTGTTCCTTTTCGTCTGTTGATTGATTGATTATTCCTTAGTACCGTAGCGTGTATCCGTAATTTCTTTGCTAAAATATAGCTAGTAGTACACCCCGACAGAGACCTTATTACAACGACAAAAGTTACTATGACCACGCATGTTTCATCTAGATTGCATATTTATCTAGAATACGTGTTGTATTGCGTGTTGTATGACTGTAGGTAAGATTCTCTTAGACTTTGATTGTTGAGGATTGACTGTAAGTAAAGAATCAATGAAGAGGATGTGATTTGATAGAAAGAGACAATGCGCCTTAAAATTCGAGGTAAACAATAATTTAAACAAAGAGTTGAGAACTTAATATGACAGGATTGGCGATCTTGTTAAAACGTTAGTTTTATGAAGATTATGAAATGATTGTATTGAAATTAAATTTTGAGAAAATTAAGAAGATTATTATTGTATTTATTTGATTGCAAGATATAGATTTATTTGAAATTTGCAATTGAGGATTTTGCGAGTATTATATTATTTGAGTATTGTGTGGAAAAAGAAATCGAGAATTTAGATCACTAATGAATTAGTGTTGAATTCGAATTTTGGGGATAAGATTTTAAATTTTTATAAACGTATAAGGACTGGATTTTCGATCAAAGAATTGGATAGTAAAAATTTTTATGTAGTGATTTGCTCAAAATTGAGGAGTAAGATGATAAATGGGTTAGTGTTTACAAACTTTTTGGACGAGATTTTTAAATTTTATTGGATTCATGGATTAGTATTTTTTTAGATGGAATTTCTTAATTTATAAAAATGTGCATTGTTTGGATTAAATTAGAGGATTAGATATCAAATTTTGGGTTTTAATTACTAACATCAGATTCTGAGGAGATTATGATACAAATGTAATTCGATGATTAAATTTTGAGGATTTCAGGAATCCAATAATTACGAAATTTTGAAAAATATTGAAATGACGATGTGGATTGATTATATGGGTTTTAAATTTTGATGGAAGGTAATATAACGAGTAAAGACTACTATTAAGGATCTTGAATTTCGAAGACAAAATTCTTTTAAGGAGGGTAGACTTGTCACTACTACGTTCCAAAAACAGGGGTATTTTTGACTTTTCATATATAATTAATATTGCGTGTATTTAATTTAAATAATTGTATGAGATGTGTATTTATAATATTATATATATACAGTGTTCATTAACGTTGAGCTGGTAGACTTGACCTAGAAGCCCACTAGATGAACACCTGACCAAATTATAGGGTTGTGTAATAATTGTATTAATAAGAATTTAATTAATTAAGATTGTAATTATTAACGTAATTTTATTTAATTATTACGCCTTGCCGTTGCTTCGATATTTGGAGCGCTACCCTAGCTTTTGCCTTCCAACAAATTTTACAACCTTGCCCTAGACGTGCCCGCCTTCCATTCTGACCATTTTGTAACTCATAATTATGCTCTCTTGTGCTTTATTTTTGCCGCACAATATTCGTCGCAGACGTTTATTTAATTTCTAAATAAATTCCAACTTGGTATCGTTGTGCGTTCCAATCGAAATTGGAGGCAAATCTTGACCTATTTTTTGTGCAACCCAAATTAGGGTAATATTTTGTTCTGAGTCTTCTTCACTAATGATATTTGTGACCCGACCTAATTTTGGCCCCATGTACTCCTAATTAATTTTATAACACAGCTTGCATTTATTTTTAATTAAATTGGGGATACCATTTTGACTAATCCCGTTTAATCCCGATTTAATTCCAGTACCCCACTAATTAAGCCCATACAAAACACAACGCCCCCTCACCCTACAAAACACCAAACGCCAAATCGCCCACCAATTTTTTATTATTTTATGCGTCTGTACAAATACCCAAATTTAAGGGGGCTAATTTGCAAATATCGTATTAGGTGTCAACACCCCATTGGTTCAACCAAATGGAGAAACCCACAAATTTGACTAGTCAACCAACCCCCTCCTTTTCTCCATGATGTATCCTGGCCACCCATTCAGAATGGGGCTCATCATCACCACACTCTCCCACCACCTCTCCTATAAAGGGTCTCTTCCTACCCCTCTTCCCAATGCAGGCCCTAATTCCAAGGAGCTTTGAAACCTTCACCCTCATCTTCTCTCTCCTCCCTCCTCATAAGCCCCCAACCGTAGCCTAACATTTTTCCTTTTCTTTTCTTCTTCTCTTCTTCTTTTTTCTTTCTTCTTCTTCTCCTTCTTTTTGAAATTTAAAAAAGGGGGGAATCTCTACACCACTGTTCACCCTCCGGCTCTTCCCTGCACAGCCGGCCAGCTCCAACCGACTCAGCCACTCTTCCATCTCTTCTTCTTCGACCCTTTCTCCACCTGCAACTCCGGCTCTTCCCTCTTCTCCGGCGCTGCTACTCCAGCAGCCCGCAGCTCCACTACCCCGGTCGAGCCACCCCGAGCCCAACTCCCTGCATCCTTCCGCTGCCTGCTTCTCCAGCCACCAGTGCCATCACCCCCATCTCCCTACACTCCGACCAGCTTCACCCGTCCAGCCGGCCACCACCATCTACTATCACCACCACCTGCCATGGCTACCACCACCGTACCGCATTGCTACAACCACCCAGACCCGAGCTCCTGCTGCTAGTGCGGCTGTGCACTCGGCTTTCCCGACCCCGCTGCTATGCCAGAGCCAACATTGCTCCAGTTCCCCGTTCCTCCTCCTTACTCCTCCACCACCTCCGGCTAAGCAACCCCGCCGACTGCCGGATCTCTACGACATTCATCACCCTGCTCCTCCCCTCTTCTTCCCCGGCCACGCAGCTTGGCCAAGCCCAGCTCGACCACCGGCACCACCATCAGTCCCGAGCTCCCTCATCCCTCTGTATTTCTCCGGCCAAGACCTCCACCCGACCTGTCCTTCTCCCCGCACGGACTCCTCCGACCTCCTCTACTGCTCTTCCCATCTCCGGCCAGAACGAGCATCCACGTCAGCCGAGGATCCCTGCCAGCACTCCCCTTCAGCCGAGAACTCCCCATCGACTCCTTCCTGCATCCCAGTCCGGTCAGCTGTCTCCGGCCATCTCCTCCACACACGTTCCCTGCACTCCGGTCACGACCCCGGCGTGCCCCATTCTTTCCTACACTCTGGTCACGACCCCGGTGAGCCTCCCTCTCCCTCTTTCCTCCTTCATTTAGTGTTATATACCTATGTATTAGTATAACTTAGTGTATACGTATTCATATACATATACGTATGTATTGGATTCTATGTAATGTATATATATATTCATAGGTAATAATATATATGTATTCATATACATATATATGTATATGTATGTATTTAGTATGTATTTAATATAATTCATATATATGAATGTATTTAGTGTGTATTTAATATAATTGGTATATATGTATGTATTTAGTATATTCTTAATATATAATTGATATGTATATGTATACATATATATAGTATAAACTCAATTGGTGTATTAGTATTAGTATATTTTAATATTAATGTTGATAATATATATACATATACATATATATATAGTATATGTATTTATCTGGTATATGTACTAATATATATATTTTAAAATATATTTTGGCATACATATGATGTATATATATATATTGTTCAACTATAAATTATATATGTATTGAGTATTAATGTTTATAATTAATAATATGTATATTTATATATGTATCTTTTATAATTGTAATTAATTAGTATTAATATGTATGATATATATATATATATATATATATATATATATATTTGGTCTATCTACTAGATGACCCTAGTTGACCAGTATCATACCTAGCGTAGTCCCGAGTTCAGTGTATTTTGATTATGTTATTAGTGTAATGTCTGATACAATATTGTATTATTTATGATATGTCTATAGGACTGTTGGTTCATCCTGGCGATACTCTGGAACAGGACATTGGTGTTACCAGCTAATGACCCATGGCGAGTACATTCTTTGATAATTTTCCAACTATTGATAATATCTATAATTCCAGTATCTAGAAATGTTACATCTGATTCTTGATACTGTGCTACACGGACTAGTATATAGATTGGATCTGCAATCATGAGAAGTTACATTGATTATAATATTGACATTGTACGCGACATTAATATATTGGATATTGCTTATGTATCGTGACGTGTCGTGATTGATCCACTGCACTAGTTAGGGGCGGGAGGGAAATATTAGTAGATTATATGATCATACCCAACTCTACATGCATCATAGCTCACCCCACATTTCACGTCGGGTGCGGCCTGACCATTACATACCTCATAGCTGTTATATATGATTAGCCTGACCTCTACATGCATTATAGCTAACCAAATGGTTAGCCTGACCTTACATGAATCATAGCTAATCATATGTAGCCAGTCTGATCCTATCCCAAGTCGATCACATGATAGACTGATATTTTAAACACTTAGAATAGTTATAGTTATCTATTTTAGATCATATACCACATTTCCGTATATGATATTGTACCTCATTCTCTTCATTTTATTTATGCATTGACTGTTTTATATTGTCTATATTGCCTGTCTCTTTACATTGCCTGTCTCTTTATTTTGCTATTATATTTATTCACTGTCTTCTCTCAATATATAGCATTATCTGTTTATTGTTTTATAGCCCTTATCAATTAAATAGAAATGTTATTTAAGATGTACTTTCCTCCTTCCTGACTGGAAAATATTTTCCAGACTATGCCTAGAGAACTGGTGTCCGACATTTATGGACCACAGGGTGAGTAATTGCAGTCTTGGACTTGGTAGTTCAGTTTTGATTCCGGAAGGTTTAGCCGGAATCACTAGTTATCTAGTTAGTTTCTTAGTTGTCTATTTTTGTACCGGATTTGTCTCCAGCAATCTTATTTGAGGCTTGGATTATATTGTGAGTTAGACTATTTTTATTTTATACTTGTGTTGCATCTTACTTGTTTCTTCGAGATCTTATCGTGTTATAGTTATGATTGAGTATGATGTTTATATTATATTGTGGTATCCGTGTCTCCTCATGGAGTCGGATGCTCGTGTGAGATTGTTTAGATAGCATCAAGACCTAGACAGCGTTCTACCGCCGATGCTGTGGCGTAGGCTGGACGTACCCACGCACTCGTGCCCCTATACCGGGTGCGGGTCGTAACAATATATGTATAAGAGATAGAGGAGAGCAGAAGCTTTAGCGACAGCAGCGTCGCCAAACAGCACAGCAGCCAACAACAGCAATGTCGCCAAACAGCACAGCAGCCAACAACACCAGCAGCAAAAGCAACAGCAGTGGTGGCAATAGCGACAGTAGCCGCGGCAGCAATAGCAACAACAGCAGTGTCGCCAAAGTAGCAGCAGCAGCAATAGCATACAGCAGCAGCGATAGCAGTTTAGCGACAGCAGAAGAAACTGACACGGAAACAGCAGAGTATCAGCAGTATCGGTAGTTTCAGCGACGGTGGGCAGCGGCTTTCTATGACAGTTATGCGGTTTTGGGTATATATCATATATTTATATATAATAGTTATATATAAGTATATATAGGGTATTAATATATATATGTAAATATATTTCTAATTACTATTTTTATTTTAGTATACTATATGTATAATAATTAGTATAGCATATATTATTTTACGGGTAGTTAGTATAAGCAAGGTATTGGGTATTATCTTGACACACCAAGGTAAGTACCAAGGTAATTAGGGATACCCAAGTTATTGGGTGTGGGTAGCAAGTTTATGGTTTAGCGTTGTGATACCAAGTTGGTTCAAAACCAAGGCATCTATTTAATATTTGTGATTAGAATTTTATACAATTAATAATTATTTGATATTTATATGTAAGGATTTATCTATTGATTTACGTATCCAGAGATACGGTATCCTAGTATCCTAAGATAAAAAATTTATGACCTAGGCTTTAGTATTTGAACCCTATATCTTTGTATCAGACTTATATAACCTAGAAATAGGTAGTTGACCATAGATGACCAAAGTTGACTTAGAGTTCATCGAGTTTGACTTTTGACTTAGAATTGACTTGTTGACCTAGAAGTTGACTAGTTTAACTTATTTTCTTTTCGAGACCTTGTATATGTATTCCATATTTGGGTCTTCGAGGCATCATATTAGACATCTGTAAGACTGTTCATTGGACTTCAGGCGAGTACATTCTCTGATAGTTTCTCATTTATGATATCCTCTATATTCATTGTATCTAGTGTAGATATCCATATTTTCTTGACACTATGGTTACACGGATTAGTATATCCGGATCTCGTCATAAGATGTTATTCCTTGGTATATGGTGTATCTTGTGCAAGCCTTGTTTCATTGATTATTTTGTACATGTACAGACACTGATTCTCGAGAAGAGTCGCTATCTTCTTGGAGAATCTCGTGCCATAGCGTACCATGGTCGGATCTATTATACCAATCGAGGGTGGAGAGTACTTTAGTGTAGATATGTGATCATACCCTCATTGTATCAAGTATTCTTCATTGAATAGTGTTAATCATATACCGCACGTATGATTAGCCAGGCCATATATATTGTATCATGTTCCCAAGCCGATCACATATTAAATCTAGTACTCATACATTTAGTCATTAGTATTCTTGTTCATTGTCATATTGTTCATTATTGTATTCATTCTAGCATTTTCTTATTTTATATCTCTCGTATCTATTGTGCATCTTGTATATGCATATCTATTTACTGTTACATAGTTTTTATCATTGATTAGAACTGCTGTTTGAGATGTACTCTGCTCCTTTCCTGATTGAATATATTTTTCCCATATGACACTGAGGAGTGGTACCCTACACATTATGGACCCCGGGATATTGTAGGCTTAGAGTCAGAGACCCTGGCTCAGGAGGGACTTATCCCACTGAGACAAATGACCCGCGATTAGTACCTTCTTATTATTTCTTGTACTGAATTTGTCTCCAGCTTATTGTTAGTATTCTTTCAGACTCATTAATGTTATTATTTTAGACTCATGAGTTGTATGTGACTATTTTGATTCTTTATCATATTCGTGCTCGTTTCGATTTTAGATCTGTGATTGAGTATATTGTTATTGTTGATGGTTTATTATATTGCTAGATAGATTATCCAGACAGCGTCTTACCGCCGATTCTGCAGCGCAGGCTGGACATTGTTTCCGACTTGCATTCTTACATCGGGTGCGGGTCGTGACACGTTTTTAGTGGTGGCCCATGCAGGTCAGCTTCGTATATTATGCAATATCGTGGTAGTGTGACGATTTAGTTATACTATTACGAGCCTACGATGGGATATAGGATGTAGGCTATAGGATGAGAATACTCAATCACATCTAGGAAAATTCTTTTGATTCAAGTATTCTCCTTTGATATTGATACTTGATCTCTTAAACTGTCCTTTCCTTGAGTATCTTACATCATGTGCCATATTAATCATTTTCTTTCACTTTGTCTCAGGATGTCGCCTAAGACTAGATTGCAGCATGGGAGAGCAGTTTCTGAGAGATATGTGATATCCCGAGGGCATGTACCAGTCACTTCTCCAATGATTGGAGTGTCAGCTGTTTCGGAGGTCCACCACCTACTCAGAGGACTGTGCCAGCTTTATCTTAGGGGCTTCCACCTCCACCTCCTGTGCCAGTAGAGACGACATAGATGTTTACACTATTTTGTGAGATGCTCGAGGCACAGAGTGCTCAGTCTGAGGCACATCAGAGGCAGACCGATATTCTACGGCCGGGCATCGAGAGTGCTCATCAGCTTGCTTGTGCCATAGTCGAGAGAGGAGTTCTGGTCCAGCAGCATGTTGCTCCTCTGGTTGCTCAGCTTCGGCCAGGCAACATTCAGGACTTTAAGAAGCTGGAGCCTAGGGTCTTCAAGGGGATGGAGGGCATCATCTATGCTGATGATTGGCTTAAGGACATTGAGCGTCTTATGAGGGTGTCTCGTCTTTCTTAGGATCTGAAGGTTGAGGCGGTAGGACTTCAACTGTTCGACGTCGTTCGCACTTGGTTCAGGAATGGGCCAATTCTGGTAGACGCAGGACAGGCTGGGGAGGTATTCAAGGACCTCTTCAAGAAGAAGTTTTTCGCTCGAGCAGACAGGCTAGACTTGGGGAGGCAGTTCGGGAGTCTCGTTTAGGGGGAGCATGTATGTGGAAGAGTACGCTGCAGAGTTCGGCAGGTTGAGCCAATTTGCAGAGTATTTGGTGAGAGAGCCGGAGGTTCGGGCTATTCGTTTTCGTAAGGGTCTAAACTGGAAAGTGAAAATCCTTATTTCGTATTTTTATAAGACATACTCGGAGATACTTATGGAGGCACGCAAGGTTGAGCGGAAGTTTGGTTTAAAGCCCAAGAGAGACCGTAATTCTTTTCTGGGGGCCAACAGTAGTGCGGTATCTGCCAAACATCCTCATTTCCCGTCCAGACCTTTCCAGCAGCACTAGAATCCAGCTAGGGTGCCTTTTTACCAGGCACCACAGCAATAGAGACAGTTACAGCAAGCTTTCTGCCACTACTGTAAGAAGCCTGGCCATATCTGGAAAGTTTGTAGGAGAAGGCTAAAAGTTTATTTGTATTATGGTACTGAAGGGCATCAGTCAAGAGAGTATCCTTGTCGTGCAGTTCAAGGAGCAGCTTCAGCTCCGAGGTCACAGACGAGACCACCTGCAGTACAGCCGAGGGGACCACTTCCGACACAGTAGCAGCGTTATGTCCTGCATCAACAGCAGGGAGGTATACGTCAGGTACGAGCATTTGTTATAACCATTAAGGAGGACGAACCTACTGGAGATGTCATCGCAGGTTCTATTCTTCTTGATTCTATTTTAGCTTTATCTTTGTTTGATAGTGGTGCTTCCATAGTTTTGTATTTGTTTCTTTTGCTCTGAAGCATGGTTTGGTAGCCGAGTCTGTTTAGGGCTTTCAAGATCATGACCAGGAGAGGCATTATCCTGGTTAATGATATCTGTAAGGATCGAAGAGTTACTCTGGGAGGTCGAGAGTTCAGTGCGTGTCTACTTGTAATGCCACTTCCGAGCTACGATATTGTACTCGGGATGGATTAGTTGAGTAGGCACCGTACTAGCCTAGATTGTAGAGGAGATAGAGTTTTGTTTGGTCTGCCAGGAGAGCCAGAGTTTGAGTTTGCTAGAGGAGCTAAGGTGCAGGGAGAAGGCATTATTTATGAAGCTATGGTGGAAGACAAGGAGTTGTCGCATCCGTTGATAGCAAAGTTCTTGGATGTATTTCCTGAGAAATTACCAAGATTGTGCCAGATCAAGATGTTGAATTCTCTATATACTTGGTGCCAGGTGCAGAACTAATTCTGCAACATGTCTATAGAGTAAACAACAGCGAGCTGGTCGAGCTGAAGAAGCAGGTAGACGAATTGCAAGATAAGGGGTTTATCAGATCGAGTTCTTCACCATGGGGAGCCCCGGTATTGTTTGTACCGAAGAAGGATGGATCAATGCGCATGTGCATTGATTATAGGGCATTGAATAATCTCACTATCAAGGATAAGTACCCTTTGCTACGGATTGATGATCTGTTCGATCAGTTGAGTGGTGCCAAGGTATTTTCTAAGATAGATTTAAGATCAGGCTACCATCAAGTGAAGGTGAAGCTGGTGGGCATACCGAAGACTGCTTTTAGAACTCGGTATGGTCAGCACGAGTTTATGGTGATGTCGTTTGGGTTGACTAATGCACCGGCGATATTTATGAACTTGATGAACAAGGTGTTCCATCAATACCTTGACAAGTTTGTGGTGGTGTTCATCGACGACATACTCATATTCTTGAAGACACCGGAGGAGCACGAGAAGAATTTGAGGATTGTATTGGATGTGCTGAGGAAGGATAAGTTGTATGGGAAGTTGTCCAAATATGGGTTTTCTTGGACAAGGTAGAGTTCTTAGGGCATGTTGTGACTTGTGATGGTATTTCAGTGGATCCGAAGAATATCGCAGTAGTGGAATCTTAGAAGACCCCGAGTTCGGTAGCAGAGATCAGGAGTTTCTTGGGATTGGCAGGCTACTAAAGAAAATTTGTGCAAGCTTTTTTGAGGATTGTCGAGCCGATGACCAGACTCACCAAGAAGGATGTAGAGTTTGTTTGGGCGGAGTATTGCCAGATTGCTTTTGAAGAGTTGAAGAAGAGGTCGATATCTGTTCCTATTTTAACATTTCTATCAGGGTCTAGAGGTTTTACTATTTATAGTGATATATCGGGGAAAGGTTTGGGTTGTATTCTTCAGCAAAATGGAAAAGTGATTTCCTATGCATCCAGGTAATTGCGTCATCATGAAAAGAACTATCCTACCCATGACTTGGAGTTGGCAGCAGTTATCTTCGCCGTGAAATTGTAAAAATATTATTTGTACAGAGAGCGTGTAGAGATCTTCACAGACCATAAAAGCTTGAAGTATATTTTCACGCAGAAGGAGTTGAACATGAGGTAGCGTCGGTGGTTGGAACCAATGAAGGATTTTGATATATCTTTGTAATATCATCCTTGGAAAGCTAATGCAGTTGTCGATGCTTTGAGTAGGTATCCGGTAGCTATGTTCTTGACGCAGGATCGATATTTATTGGAGGACTTGGAGAGCTTGGGTATCGAGGTGATAGTTCCTGGTTGTGCTATGCAGATGTGGGGATTGTAGATACATTCAGATTTGATGGACCGGATCAAGGCAGCACAGTATGAGAATGTATCTCTGAGGAGCATCAGAGCTCAGGTGAGAGCAGGATTGGAGGATGACTTCACCATTGCTGAGGATGGATCTTTGAGGCATGGAGTTAGATTGTGTGTGCCTAGTGGGGAGCTGCGTGAGGAGGTATTGCAGGAAGCACATCACTCTCAATATTCTATGTATCTAGGTACCAACAAAATGTATCGAGATATGCGAGAGAGTGTGTGGTGGTATGGCATGAAGAAGAAAGTGGCACAGTTTGTATCCAGATGCTTGGTGTTCTAGCAGGTGAAAGCCAAGAGGCAGAGGCCAGAAGGTTTACTTCAGCCATTACCCATTCCAGAGTGGAAGTGGGAGCACATTACTATGGATTTTGTGTCCGGACTTCCACGATCTCCAGGAGGGAAAGACGCGATTTGGGTCATCGTTGATAGGTTGACCAAGTCGACCCACTTTTTGCCTTTTAAGGTAGGTTTGTCTATGGAGAAGCTGGTAGAGATGTATGTGAGGATATATGGAGTTCCCGTCAACATAGTCTCATATCGGGATAGTCGTTTCACTTCTCATTTCTAGAGGAGTTTGTAGGAGAGTTTGGGCACTCAGCTCAAGTTTAGTACTACATATCATCCCCAAACAGATGGGCTGTCAGAGAGGACTATTCAGACTTTCGAAGATATGTTGCGCACTTGTGTACTAGATTTCGGGAGTTCTTAGGAGGACCATCTCTATTTGGTAGAGTTTGCTTACAACAACAGCTACCAAGCTAGTATAGAGATGTCACCTTTTGAAGCATTGTACGGTCGGAGGTGTCATACTCCCTTGTCATGGGATGATGTTAGAAAGAGAGTTTTGCTTGGGCAAGAGATAGTTGTAGATGCAGCGAAGAAGGTTCAGTTAATCAGAGACAGACTTCGTGTGGCGCAGGACAGACAGCGGCATTGGGCCGATAGCCACCGGAGACCTTTAGAGTTTGAGGTATAGTTTAGATTTTGTTTTGTGCTTGTTATTAGTTATTTGTTATATATTAAGTTCTCAAGGTTGTGTTTTCTCTAGGTGGGTGGTTTGGTGTTTCTGAGGATTTTTCCGACACGAGGCACGATTCGCTTCGGTGGAGGCGGGAAGCTTAGTCTATGATTCATCGGACCTTTCACTATTCTAGAGAGGGTCTGTGCAGTTTCTTATAGACAAGACTTGCCACTTGTATTGGAGGGAGTACACAATGTGTTTCACATATCGAAGTTGAGACGGTACATGGCAGATCCTAATCATGTATTGGATCACTCAAAGATAGAGGTGGGCCCTACTCTGAGCTATCCAGAGAAGTCAGTTGAGATTCTGGATCGGAGAGAGAAGGAGCTGAGGAACCAGACTATTCTTTTGGTGCATGTTGCATGGAGGCATCACTCTCCGGGGGAGTCTACCTGGGAGAGAGATGATGAAATACGAGAGCGTTATCCATATTTGTTTGAGCCTTGAGGTATATTCTTTCCTAATTATGTTATATTTTTTCATAGTTAGTTTTGTTCTTTTGTTATGTTCTGTTATTTTTTGGGGTAGTTTTTGTCATCGAATTTTGAGGATAAAATTATATTAAGGAGGGTAGACTTGTCACTACCATATTTCTAGGAAAGGGTATTTTAGTAATTTTATATTTAATTAAATATTGTGCATGATAAATAATTATTTGTGTATTATTTAATTATTGTTATATGTTAGTTATTTATTTTAAACTTGTGTTAGTGGACCTAACTAGTTTTGTTTAGACTCATGGACCAACATGTATTAATTATTAGATTTGAGCCCATTTAAAAAGCCCATTGGTTAGGAGGATGATTAAAATTAATTAAACCATTAGACTAGAAGCTTCTCTCCTTAATTATTTCTTCATGAGAGGCCCCAAGGGGTATATTGGATATTTCATAGTGACTTAAGGAAGGGGAAAGGGGGGCGGTCTATTAAAGAGGGGGGGAATTGATTTTTCTCTCCTCTTTTCATTTAAAAACTAGATCTAAAAATTTTCTCAACCAAATTCCTTCATTCCCACTTTATTTTCCTACCAAATTTCATCCAAATTCCTTCTCAAATCACCATTGGAGACTAGTGGAGCAAGGATCTATAAGGAGAAAGTCTACAAAGAGGAGCAAAGATCTACAAGTTAGAGGCCAATTTTATCATATTTGGAGGTTACATTGTGAATCCATCTCCCAATAGGTTACAATTCAGTTTTTTTCCTTAATTTAGGTTCTAAATCTGAGTTTTAACCTTGAGAAATCAACCCATATGCATAGGCTACCCATAGGATTTAGTTTTGTGTTCATAGAAGGCCTATTGTGAAAGTTATGGTACTTTTTGTGTCAATTTTAAGGGAATTCCGAGATTGACATTTGTTGTGTGTGTCAATTGGTCCTATAAACCAATTTGACATATGCTTGTGTGTTTGGGACTAGTGTCGTGTCCATAATTGGGTACGTGTAGGTCGTATTCCAATAATTTGGTAATACATGTTGATTTGGGAGTTTTTCTCCGACACGGGACTTTGAGCATGTCATATTTTGACACGAAACGTAGATTTGTGTACTCTTCGTATTATTCATAAATAATATTTTAGACTTGCTCGTGTCCTTTGGGGTATGTTTGGATGTGTGGTCAACTCGTGTCGCATGCGTATCCTAGATCTAGTGGGATACGGGGTGATACGTTCCATGTTTTGTGCAATTTAATGGTAGATCTATTTCTCTTGTGTTCTTATTCATGGTGAGGTATAATTATATATATATATATATATATATATATATATATATATATATTGTTGTGTTTATATATTTATGTAATATTGTATCTTAGATCTATGTATCTATGTATATACTATATGTGTATATATTATTATGTAACTATTCTTCTACATGACATGTAAGATATATTTATATATTATAGTATGTATAGATATGTATATGTTAAGTAGATATTTATATGTTGTTATATTTATAATTGTATGATGTATGTTATATATTGTGTATAATTATGTATACGTATACGTATGTGTGTTGTTATACGTATGCTACTATGTATGTGTATATTACTATGCAGTTATTATGTACATATATATGTATGTAAGGAGTGTGTGTATATGTATATTTATTAGTTGTAGTTATATACATATTATAGTATATATATTATATGTTATATATATTATATATATATATATATATATATATATATATATATATATATATATATATATATAAGAGATAGACGAGAGCAGGAGCTTTAGCGACAGTAACGTTGTCAAACAGCACAGCAGCCAACAACAGCAGCAGCAAAAGCAACAGCAACGGTGGCAATAGCGACAGCAGTCGCGGCAGCAATAGCAACAGCAGTAGCGTCGCCAAAGCAGCAGCAGCAGCAGCGACAGCAGCAGAAACTGTCGGGGAAACAGCAGAGTATCAGCAGTATCGGTAGTTTCAGCGACGGTGGGCAGCGGCTTCCTATGACATTTATGCAGTTTTGGGTATATATCATATATTTATATATAATAGTTATATATAAGTATATATAGGTATTAATATATATGTAAATATGTTCCTAATTGCTATTAGTATTTTAGTATACTATATGTATAATAATTAGTGTAGCATATATTATTTTACGGGTAGTTAGTATAATCAAGGTATTGGGTATTACCTTGAGACACCAAGGTAAGTACCAAGGTAATTGGGGATACCCAAGTTATTGGGTGTAGGTAGCAAGTTTATTGTTTAGCGTTGTGATACCAAGTTGGTTCAAAACCAAGGCATCTATTTAAAGTTTGTGATTAGAATTTTATATAATTAATAATTATTTGATATTTATATGTAAGGATTTACCTATTGATTTACGTATCCAGAGATACGGTATCCTAGTATCCTAAGATATAGTTTTTATGACCTAGACTCTAGTATTTGAACCCAATATCTTTGTATTAGACTTATTCAACCTAGAAATAAATAATTGACCATAATTTGACCATAGTTGACCATAGTTGACTTAGAGTTGACTGAGTTTGACTTTTGACTTAGAATTGACTTGTTGACCTAGAAGTTGACTAGTTTAACTTATTTTCTTTCCGGAACCTTGTATTGATATTGTATTCCATATCTAGGTCTTCGAGGCACTGTATCAGACATCTATGAGACTGTTCATTGGACTTCAGGCGAGTACATTCTCTGATAGTTTCTCATTTATGATATCCTCTATGTTCATTGTATCTAGTGTAGATATTCATATTTTGTTGACACGATAGTTACACGGATTAGTATATCCGGATCTCGTCATGAGATATTATTCCTTGGTATATTGTGTATCTTGTGCAAGTCTTGTTTTATTGATTATCTTGTACATGTACAGATACTGATTCTTGGGAAGAGTCGCTATCTTCTTGGGGAATCTCGTGCCATAGTGTACCGTGGTTGGATCTATTATACCAGTCGAGGGTGGAGAGTACTTTAGTGTAGATATGTGATCATACCCTCATTGTATCAAGTATTGTTCATTGAATAGTATTAATCATACACCGCACGTATGATTAGCCAGGCCATATATATTGTATCATGTTCCCAAGCCGATCACATATTAAAGCTAGTACTCACACACTTAGTCATTAGTATTCTTGTTCATTGTCATATTATTCTTTATTGTATTCATTCCAGTATTTTCTTATTGTATATCACTCGTATCTATTGTGCATCTTGTATATTCACATCTATTTACTGTTACATAGTTTTTATTATTGATTAGAACTGTTGTTAGAGATGTACTCTGCTCCTTTCCTGACTGGATATATTTTTTCCAGATGATACTGAGGAGTGGTACCCTACACATTATGGACCCCAGGATATTGTGGGCTTAGAGTCAGAGACACTGGCTCAGGAGAGACTTATCCCGACTGAGAAAGATGACACGGGATTATTACCTTCTTAGTATTTCTTGTACTGGATTTGTCTCCAGCTTATTGTTAGTATTCTTTCAGACTCATTGATGTTATTATTTTAGACTCATGAGTTGTATGTGACTATTTCGATTCTTTATTATATTCGTGCTTGTTTCTATCTTAGATCTGTGATTGAGTATATTGTTATTGTTGGTGGTTCATTATATTGCTAGATAGATTACCCAGACAGTGTTTTATCATCGATTCTACGGTGTAGGTTGGACGTTGTTTCTGACTTGCATCCTTACATCGGGTGCGGGTCATAACAAATTGGACTCATAACACACAATTGATGTGTCAAATTTATAATTACTCAAATATACACACAAATTATCTCATAGAACTCACAATCCAAAGCCAAATAGCCTAGAACTTGTTCCTATAGGTAGTCATATGTCATGGGGTCATTCATAATGGTAAAATACATTATTAAGAAACCATAATGAGAGAGAAATTTAGGAATTACCAATTGGGAGATGGATTCCCAAATCCAATTGGACATGATTCGGACACGATCTCTACTCCAAGTTTCTCCTCCTTGTGCTCCTTGCTTCTTCAAGCTTCAAGGCTCCAAGAGTGATAAATTTGAGAAGGAATTGGTGGTGAATTATGTAGAAATTTAATGGAGGAAAATTAGAAATTGGGGATTTAGAATTTGGATGTAAAATAAAATACAAATGAGGAGAGAAAGAGAAGAACCCCCTTCTTCCTGTGGCTGGCCTTTTCCCCTCCCTCAAGCAAAAATAAAAGTCCAAGTTGCCCCCTACATGTTGCATTATGAGAAATAATTAAGGGTAGGTATATATCGAAGTTTCTAACTAATTGTAATTACATTAATCCTTCTAAATTTAATTAGTGGAATGACTAATGGGCTTGGTGTAACCTTTGTATCCTGAAATTCTAGCTTAAATGTTGTTTTTAGGTTAATTTGGGGCTAGTAGGATTTTTCTATAATTTTTAGTTAATTAAAAACTAGTAACACTAATTTTCTAGGATTTTCAAGAATTTATTTTAGGTTCAAACTTGATTAAAAATATCCCAAAATTTTATTTTATGTTCTAAATAATTAAATATATTTTTTAGAATTTTTTGAGAATTTTTTGATTATTTTAGCATTTATTTTGAGTTAATTAGGGAAAACTGAATTAAAAACTATTTTTTGAAAATAAAAACCCAAAAAGTAATTATTTCTGTCCAGTCAGCCAACTGGGGCCCACCCGTTAGCCTCTCGCATCGAACTAGGTGGGGCCCGCCTGTCAGCGACCGCGGGGTGGGTGTGGGTGCAGCCGAGCCGACCGCGAGCCGAGCCGAGCCGCGTCCTAGTCTGAGTCGGACTAAGGTGAGCCGAGCCGGGGCGAAGCCTGACCGTTCGATCTGAGTGGGCAGCCATGGATGGCTGCTACGTGGCAATCTCACGATCCTCGGCTTCCCTCTCTCCCCTATATATATAATAGTTTAAGTTATTAATTTTTAGGATTTTCTTTGAGCCGAATTTTGGAGAATTGTCATCTAGGGTTCCTTCATCTTCCAGAAGCCATTGCGCATAGCTTCGGACTCCAAACGAAGCCCAGTTTCTTGCGTTGGAACGATATTGAGGTTAGATTTCTGAATATATAAATTTTTTCATGAAATTTTGAGTATTAAATTCTGGAAAATTCGTAGAGCACAGCATGTCCAAAAATAGACGCATCTCGAAGTTTTTATGATTTCGGGAGAAGCAGGAATCAGAATCATGAACCGTTTAAAATTTCGAAAAGCTAATATCGAGATCATTAACATATGTTTTTTACAGAATTTAGTTCGAAATATTTATATACTTAAAATTCTGTAGAACTTCTAGGTTAGAATTTAACCATCGGTGCATGATACAAAATTTGTATGTGCCATAATTCCCAAACAAATTTGAATTCAGACGAGCTATAAATTCTAGCATGTTTTTGATGCTGAAATCTACAGGAAATCATGCATGAAAGTCGAGTTTGTGTTGGTTGACTTTTCGGTCAACAGATCGCCTCGATTTGCATGCCATGAGTCTCGAGTTGATAAAATTAAGTTTCTTTGGACAAAATTTAGGAATTAACCTAATAATCAGAATAATAAGATTAAAATAGGATTTTAGAGAAATTATTCCAGAATTAAATAAATTAAAATAAATTATCTTTTGACATGGTAAAATTGTAATACATATGCTATTTGGACTGTGACTTGGACTCTGATTCATACCAGCTAAGGACCACAGGCGAGTATATTCTCTGATAATTTCTGTTATTTAATAATTTCTATAATTCAAGTATTTAAAAATGTTACATCTGATTCTTGACACTGTGCTACACAGACTAATATATAGATTGGATCTACAGTCATGAGATGTTACATTGGTTATCGTATTGACATTGTACACGACATTGATGTTAGACATTGATATTAGACATTATACATGATATATTGGACATTGATCGTGTATCGTGATGTGTCATGGTTGGATCCACAGTACTAGTTGGGGGCGGGAAAATTGCTAGTGAGAGATGTGATCAAAATACCTATCGTAGAAGTGTAGACATTGATAGTGTTAGTCGTGCACCTCACGTATGATTAGCCAGGCCATGTAGTCATCGTATAAGTTCCCAAGTCGATCACATTTCAAACTACAATTTCAAACACTTAGATAGTTATAGTTCTCTATTTTAGTTCATATACTACACCACCCGTATATGATATTGTAACTCGTTCTCTTCATTTCATATATGCACTGACTATACTATATTGTCTATATTGCCTGTTCTCCTTATATTGTCATTGTATTTATTTATTGCCTTCTCTCAGTATATAGCATCATCTATTTATTGTTTTATAGTCCTTATCAATGAACTGGAACTGTTATTTGAGATGTACTTTGCTCTATCCTGACTGGAAATATTTTTCCAGACTGCGCCTTAGAGGACTGGTGTCCAACATATTATGGACCACAGGGAGAGTAGCTGCAGACTTGGACTTGGTAGCACAGGTGTGATTCCCGGGAGGTCTAGTCAGGATCACTAGTTATTTAGTTAGTTTTTTTTAGCAGTTTATGGTACCGAATTTGTTTTTATCATACTTTGAAACTTGGATATTACTGTTGAGTTAGATTATTTCTATTTTAGACTTAAGTTGCACTTTTGATTTATTTATTTCTTCGATATCTTATCATGCTGTAGTTATGTGATTGAGTATATTGTTCATATTATAATGTGATATCTGTGACATCTAATGGAGTTGGATATTCGTGGGAGAATGATTAGATAGTATTATAACCTAGACAGCGTTCTACCGCCGATGCTACGGCGTAGGCTGAACGTACCCACGTACTCGTGTCCCAAAATCTGGGTGCGGGTCGTGACACATTTTTATTGGTGGCCCATGCAGGTCAGACTTCGTAATTAGAGCAATGTTGTGGTAGTGTGACGTCTTAGTTATACTACTGCGTGCCTACGATAGGATATAGGGCATAGGATACTAGGATGAGAGCGAATACTCAATCACAACTAGGAAACTCTCCAATCTATCTATCTTGTTATCCTTATTTCTTCTGAATATTACTTCCTTTAGAACTTTATTGTCCTTCCTTGATGATATCGTATCTATCCCCTTAATTGATTCTTCTCAGTCTGTCTTCAGGATGCCGCCAAAGACAAGATCTATGAGAGGGGGAGCATTAACTTCAGAGAGGTCTTCCACCTCTCGACCTGACTAACAAACATCTAGAGTTCCTCCTACATCTCCTGTTCATGTGGGAGTATCTGCAGCTAATGGGATTCCTCTCCCACCTGTTCAAGGGATTGCCCCAGCTGTGACGGAGAACCTTCCACCTCCACCAACTCTACTTTCCGCAGGATGCCCGTTGACGGGACACAGATGTTTACTTTGATCCAGGGCATGGTATATGCCCAGAGAGTGACGGCAGACGCTCAGCGAGTTCAAGCTGAGGCTCAGAGGGTGCAAGCAGAAGCGCACCAGGCACAGACAGAGCTGATAAGAGAGAGCATAGAGAATGCTCATCAGGTGGCTCTCTAGGCTGTGGAGAGAGTAGCACAACAACAGTAGTTTCCTGGCCAACATCAACAGCAGAGATCAGGCACTATAGTGGACTTTAAGAGGATGATGCCTCGAGAGTTCAAAGGCACAGAAGGAATACTCTATGCTGACGATTGGTTAGAGGACATAGAGAGGAACTTGCGCTTAGCACAGATTCTGGAGATTCTTCAGATCGAGGTCGCTGGCAGTCAGATGTTTGATATCGCGCTGACGTGGTATCGTACCGAGCGGAGACTTACTGGTGGAGGAATTACTTGGGAGGACTTCAAAGAGCTCTTGAAGGATAAATTCTTTCCTGACGTAGCTTTTGGAGCATTGGAAGTCAGTTCCATGTCATAGTCCAAGGAAGCATGTCAGTCGATGAATACGCTGCAGAGTTTTGCCGATTGAGTCAATTTGTGCCATCGATGATTCAAGATCCAGGAGACAGCGCACGAAAATTCAGGAAGGGATTGAATAGAGAGATCAAGTCTCGTACTTCGGGATGACGCATTGCTACATTTGAGGGTATTCTGATGGATGCCCAGATTGCTGAAGATGACTTGGACCTCAGGCCCAAGAGAGGACGCGACACTTCTGGAGCGACAAGTGGTAACATAGGACCGGCCAAGCGCCTAAACTTTCAACAACAACAACAGAGGTCGTACCAACAGCAGCATCAGCAACACCAGGCACCAGTTCGTGTTCAGCAGGATCAGCAGCAGCCTCCGATAGAGACACAGCAAACTTGTCATTACTGTAAGAAGCCAGGTCATTTTTGGGAGAATTATAGAGCGAGGCTAGGACTTTTTTTGCACTGTGGCGCTGCGGGACATCGAGTGAGAGATTGTCTTCAATCCCCTTATCTTTCCGGCCAGCGAGCAGCTCCAAATCATAGTGATCCAGTTAGGCCACCTGTGGAACCGCAAATTGCTCAGCACTCGTGAAGGGAACCACCCCAGCACGGCGGGGCATTTGCGATGACAGTTGAGGAGACCGATACTGCAGGTGATGTGTTAGCAGGTTCTGTTCTTTTCTATCCTTCTGACCCTTCTATTTGATTGATTGATTGATTAATTGATTCCTTAGTACCGTAGCTTGTATTCGTGATTTTCTTGTTAGAATATAGTTAGTAGTACACCCTAACAGAGACTGTAATACCATGAAAAAAATGACCATAACCATATATGTTTTACTTAGATTGCATGTTGTATGATTGTAGGTAGAATTCTCTTAGACTTTGATTATTGAGGATTTGACTATAGTAAAGATTAACGAAGAGGTTATGACTTGACAAAGAGAGACAAGGTGCCTTAAATTTTAAGAAAAAATATTAAATTAAATAAAGAGTTGGGAATTTAATATGGCAGAATTGACGATTTTGTTAAATTATTGAGTTTTATGAAGATTATGAAATGATTGAATTTATTATTAAATTTTGAGGAATATAAGAAGGTTATCAATATATTTATTGGACTGCAAGTTATGAACTTATATTTTGAATATTGTATTGGAGGTTTCATAAGTATTACATTGTTGAGTATTATGTGGAAAAAAAATCGAGGAATAAGAACACAAATGGACTAGTGTTGAATTCAAATTTTGGGATGAGATTCAATTTTATAAATATGCATTGATTAGATTTAAATTAGAGGAGTAAGATCATTAATGGATTAGTGTTTGAATTCAATTTTTGTGATGCAATTTTTAAATTTTATAAATATGTATTGATTGAATTTCAATTAGAGGATTGAATATTAAATTCTTGTATTCGTTATTAACTTAAAATTTTGGAGGAGATTGTGATAAGAATGGAATTTGATTTTTAGATTTTTAGGGATATGATATTTATAGAATTTTGAGAAATATTATGAAATAACAATATGGATTAGTTCATGATTATATGATTTGATGAATTTAATTTTGATGGTAAAAAAAAATTTAAGGATTTTAAATTCCGAGGAAGAATTTTATTTTACGTGGGTAGACTTGTAACCTCCATATCCTGAAATTCTAGCTTAAATGTTGTTTTTAGGTTAATTTGGGGCTAGTAGAATTTTTTCCATAATTTTTAGTTAATTAAAAACTAGTAACACTAATTTTCTAGGATTTTCAATAATTTATTTTAGGTTCAAACTTAATTAAAAATATCCCAAACTTTTATTTTATGTTTTAAATAATTAAATATATTTTCTAGAATTTTTTGAAAATTTTCTAATTATTTTTAGCATTTATTTTGAGTTAATTAGGGAAAACTGAATTAAAAACTATTTTCTGAAAATAAAAATCTAAAAAGTAATTATTTCTGCCCAGTCAGCCAACTGGGGCCCACCCGTTAGCCTCCCGCATCCAACTGGGTGGGGTCCGCCTGTCAGCGACCGCGGGGTGGGTGTGGGTGCAGCCGAGCCGACCGCTAGCCGAGCCGAGCCGCGTCCTAGTCCGAGTAGGACTGAGGTGAGCCGGGCCGGGGCAAAGCCTGACCGTTCAATCTGAGCTGGAAGCCGCGGATAACTACCACGTGGCAAGCTCACGAGCCACGGCTTCCCTCTCTCCCCTATATATATAATAGTTTAAGTTATTAATTTTTAGGATTTTCTTTGAGCCAAATTTTGGAGAATTGCCATCTAGGGTTCCTTCATCTTCCAGAAGCCATTGCGCATAGCTCCGGACTCCAAACGAGACACAGTTTCTTGCATTGGAACGATATTGAGGTTATCTTTCTGAATATATAAAAAAAAATAACGAAATTTTGAGTATTAAATTCTGGAAAATTCGTAGAGCACAGCATGTCCAAAAATAGACGCATCTCAAAAATTTTGTTATTCCGGGAGAAGCAGGAATCAGAATCATGAACCGTTTAAAGTTTCGGAAACATAATATTGAGATCATTACTGTATGATTTTAACACAATTTAATTCGAAATATTTATATACTACAAATTCTGTAGAACTTCTAGGTTAGAATTTAACCATCGGTGCACGATACGAAATTTGTATGTGCCATAATTTCCAAACGAATTTGAATTCGGATGAGCTATAAATTCTAGTATGTTTTTGATGCTAAAATCTACAGGAAATCATGCATGAAAGTCGGGTTTGTGTTGGTTGACTTTTCGGTCAACAAATCTCCTCGATTTGTGTGCCATGAGTATCGAGTTGATAAAATTAAGATCTTTGGACAAAATTTAGGAATTAACCTAATAATTAGAATAATAAGATTAAAATAGGATTTTAGAGTAATTATTCAAGAATTAAATAAATTAAAATAAATTATCTTTTGACATGGTAAAATTGTAATACATAGGCTATTTGGACTGTGACTTGGACTCTAATTCATACCAGCTAAGGACCACAGGCAAGTACATTCTCTGATAATTTCCCTTATTTGATAATTTCTATAATTCAAGTATTTAGAAATGTTACATCTGATTCTTGACACTATGCTACACGGACTAGTATATAGATTGGATCTACAGTCATGAGATGTTACATTGGTTATCGTATTGACATTGTACACGACATTGATATTAGACATTGATATTAGACATTGTACATGATATATTGGACATTGATCGTATATCGTGATGTGTCATGGTTGGATCCACAGTACTAGTTGGGGGCGGGAAAATTGCTAGTGAGAGATGTGATCAAAATACCTATCGTACAAGTGTAGACATTGATAGTGTTAATCATGCACCTCACGTATGATTAGCCAGGCCATGTAGTCATCGTATAAGTTCCAAAGCCGATCACAATTCGAAACTACGATTTCAAACACTTAGATAGTTACAGTTCTTTATTTTAGTTCATATACTACACCACCCGTATATGATATTGTACCTCGTTCTCTTCATTTCATATATGCACCGACTGTACCATATTGTCTATATTGCCTGTTCTCCTTATATTGTCATTGTATTTATTTATTGCCTTCTCTCAGTATATAGCATTATCTATTTATTGTTTTATAGTCCTTATCAATTAACTGAAAATATTATTTGAGATGTACTTTGCTCCATCCTGACTGGAAATATTTTTTCAGACTGCGCCTTAGAGGACTGGTGTCCGACATATTATGGACCACAAGGAGAGTAGCACCAGACTTGGACTTGATAGCACAGGTGTGATTCCCGAGAGGTCTAGTTGGGATCATTAGTTATTTAGTTAGTTTTGTTTTAGCAGTTTATGGTACCGGATTTGTTTTCGACATATTTTGAAACTTGGATATTACGTTGAGTTAGATTATTTCTATTTTAGGCTTAAGTTGCATTTTTGATTTATTTATTTCTTCGATATCTTATCGTGTTGTAGTTATGTGATTGAGTATACTGTTCATATTATAATGTGATATCTGTGACTCCTTATGGAGTTGGATATTCGTGGGAGAATAATTAGATAGTATTATGACCTAGTTCTACAGCCGATGTTGCGGCGTAGGTTGGACGTACCCACGTACTCGTGCCCCAAAATCCGGGTGCGGGTCGTGACACTTGGGTCCAAGTTGGGCTTACTATTTATCATGACAAATCTAAATAGGTCCATATGTGACAAGTCTAATTATTGTCTAGTCTCTCTAATTAACTAATTAACACAAGTCTCTAATGACTAACTAATACTAGTCATAATAATCATAGCTTATCTTAATTAAATAAATAATATAATCATCACAAAATATTCAATATTATATTTTTTTAAATTAAATACCCATGCTAAATTACCAAACTACCCCTAGCTGAAAAAGTGAGGGTGACACTTTGCCGCAGGTGCACACAAGGTCGGTGCGCGTATTATCTCCATCTTCGAAGCTACACTCGAGAGGTACCGTGCTAAGTCTCAAGATGCGCACTTGCAGCACCATCTAGGCCAGATTGGATGCGTTGATCACAGGCGCATGAAATCTCCTCCAAGCAAAGATGATGTCAACAAGGGCTCATATAGTCCTAACCAGGACTCCCTATACTATGCGCCCAATGATGCTAGTTTAAGGAAGCCCAAAACACCCCGAGCCACACGCGCTCGAGGGGCTGTGTCGTCTTTTTTCTAAAAGCATGCGTCGTTGCTTGTCACACGCGCTGCTAATGGATGACTCTCTATGGCAGACCCAGGTGCTCATACGCCGGAAGTGGGTCAACCCTTAGAGCCTTCTCGAACATAATTGGATATCGCAGTTGCACTCAAACCAAGTCAGGGAACCAATATTGGGATGATAGACCCATGTACCTAATTTACTTGCACGTATGTAGTGGGTCCATCTTACCTCAAGTCTTCCATCAATGATCCAGTTGTAGTCTGTACGGAAGAACTGGGTCAGGAAGCAAACATTCCAATCTCACCTCCATGCGCAAAGCTTGCCTGAGCGTATAAAATAAGGATAAAAGTAAAGCCTTTATCGTCTGATTTACGCATCGTGATTAGTCACAAGCGTAAGATAAGATAGGCAACCCTTGCACATAATATGTCCTCTCGCAGACACACTTGTGCCAACATCATCATCAACTGTTGTTTCTCTAAAGCACTAGTTCCTCCAGCCAGACTATCGGTGTTCCAGCGAGTACAACTCACGACGCCAACCCAACAATGTCCCCAAAGACCTCTATATGACGAGGAAGAACTTTCTGTCCTCTCATGTTGTTCAACATGGGAGGTCCTCTCCCATGAAAAAAGATCTCAAAGAAAAGCTTACCTAACCTAAGGGTGTCGGTCTTGACACCATGGAGTCGTCCAAGGGGTAGCAAACAAGTACCTACCGGGGGGTGTTCCAAGGCACACGCTCGAGAACAAGGGCTAAGGGTAGCCATACCTCACCAAATGAAGCTACAACTAGAGCTGGGGTAGCATTCCACTAGTTTTGTATAACAATCCATCCTTCCAAGCGGATAATGAGTCTCTACATACGGATGATAGGTTACTTGAGGGTAGCCATACCTCCCCGAATAAAGTTTCAACCGGAGCTGGGGGTAGCAGTCCCCAGGCGTTCCACATCAATAAATCCTTCTAAGAGGACAGTGAATCTCTATACATAGAAGATAGCTTAGCTGGGTGTAGCCTTACACTCATGTACGAGCCCGTAACTGAGATTGGGGTAGGAATCCCTCCGAGAACGAGAATAATACCACACTACCCACTCTCCCCGAGGACAATGAGACTCGAAAATTCGAGCTGAAAAGTGAGGCATCCACCTTCCAGTCCATCTCTTCCCAGATGATTCCAACCTATATGGCAGGAGCAAGATGCAAGGCCCAGTAACCAACAACATCTTGAGACACTCAAAGCCATGATGCAAGCTTTTAGTACTTTGATGCAGACTCTGACTCACACGGTGCTGGAACTCAGAGAAAACTTAGTCTCAAGATAACCATAGTCCCCAGGGTAAATAAACCCAAATCAAGGGACTAATGAGGAATTCGGCTTGCCTGATCCGTCTTCTTATTTCGCAAGCAGCCATACCGCACCTTGATCCTCTGTCGTTATTCTGACAGACAAAATCTAGGACTCTTAAGGACTTGTTTTCCCGTATCGATGCTCGGGGCAACCAAGACAGGCTCCAAAAACTTGGAATCCGGCAACCCTATCCTCCTGAGTGGGATAATGTAGTATACCCTCCCAAATATAATCTATTATCTCTGGCTTCATTCAACGGGAAGACATTACCCTTTCAGTACATAAGATACTTCTAATCTACAACAGGCCATTTACCTCGGGATGATGCCTTACTGACCAACTTGTTCGTGGGGACACTATCAGGCGTCGCCTTTGAGTAGTTCTATAGCCTCCCAGACAAGTGCATTTAGTCTTTAGAAGACCTGAAGTCTCTTTTTATTGCCAAGTTCTATGAAGGAGGAATGGATATGATTATATCCTCCCTGATGGACAACAACCAAGGGGACAGGGAACTTGCACAAAATTATATTGAGCATTTCCGGCAAGCGGTATTTAAATTACCACCTGACATTCCCAAATCTACAGTGATGGACACGTGTTGAAAGAAACTTTTAACATCAATTAGACTCTAGACGACATCTAGCCCATTTAGTGACTGGACGGCATTTATCATAAGTGTTATTGCTGCAGAGAAAAGCACGAAAGATGTCCACTTATTGGGATTCCAAGATCCCAGCATTGAAGATAAGGGAAAGCACCATTTCACAGCTGCCAACAACCGTGATGGTAAAGGGAAGCAAGCCCTGACTGTTAACTTGTCCAAAAGTTCGACCTCACATGTTATTAATCCGACAAAGCCAACAAGAGTACATGAGACTTATTCCTTCAATGACGATGATGTCATAAAATTCATCGAAGTATTGATAAAGGGTAACAAACTCAAGATACCCGATATCAGATGCCCCGATGAGGCAGACAAGGTGGACAACCCTATGTACTGCTACTATAATCGATATGTCCACTACGCCACACATGATTATTATGTATTAAAAAGGTCGATAAAATGACTGATTGACTCCAAAGCTCTCTCCATGGACTATGAAGGCAAGACAGTTACTGGAAACATGGTGTCCCTCCAGTTTGGCATTTTTTCAACAACTGAGGCCCAAGATGGTGTCATCCCCAAACCTAGATAGGACAACCATGGAGGTCGTTAATCTTCCTCCAAACCATGTAGATGGGTTGGTTCCCATTACTACTCTAAGAGGAAAAGTTATGTGGGTTTATCCAGCCTTGTCCCTGAAATGATGCAGCAAGCAGTGCCTTCTGTTTCTAAATCCAATAGAAAGAAGACCAAGTGATATCATACAGTCTCTCCATCCATAAACGAAGCTCTCACTGGCGTAACCAGATCAGGCCTCACTTACCAATGTGACTACAATACTCCCGATAGTGGTACACCCTCAATTGCTCCACCCACCGCATTGGATCCGGGTCCATCCCAACCTCTGGCGACAGACAAATAAAATCAGATGGAGAAGCGCTTTGACAAACCTCTACGAAAAGACATAACTCAAAGGCTAGAAAAGTCTTATAACTTTGATATTTTGGCACAACTAGCCAACACTCCAGCAAAGTTGTCTCTCTTTGAGCTCCTACCTCTCTCCAAAGAGACTCGTCATGCTCTGGGTGAGGCAGTACAAAATGCCAACTCTTATTTGGCCCAAGTCAAGCCACCAGCCGAAGACCCTGCTACATGTCCCCACTACAATAGTGTGATGGAGGCAATCTCCAATATCACATTCTTTCAGCAGGATATGTTACAAAAGAACAACAGGCACGATCGTCATTTGTATTACACAGGATATATCGGAGCCATTAGGGTGGATCGAATGCATATCGATCTTGGCTCATCCCTCAGAATTATCCCACGAAGTCTGCTATAAACCTTGGGAATACCGATGAATTGGATAGCAGCCACCAACACCACTATTAGCGGCTTCAAATCTTGAAAAAGTTACCCTCTAGTTATGATTCGCCTGAAGTGCCAGATAGGTGATCTCCGAATAGAGATGACTTGTTACGTCATTGACATTAAGGTATCCTGCAATGTCTTCCTAGGGTGTCCGTAGATACACGAGTATATGATCGTTCCATCCACTCTCCACCAATGCTTAAAATACGTCATTGAATATGGCGTGGTTAAAACAAAATTTATCGAAGTAGATCCTTTCAAAGGGGTCGAGGCATATTAATCTGACTCGATCTTGTACAAAAAAATTCACCTAGATGAAGAAGGTAACGATCCGATGATGAGGTTGATGTGGCCACAACTCCTGGTAATCCTCTAAGGGTCCATCTCAGAGGACATCCTCCCCATACACCTGCTCCCCTCGAGGTTAAGCTTCATAGAAAATTGCCTGAATCTTTGGTGGTCAATCTCTAGGGACAAAGACGCCTTCCAGACAAGAATTCCATTGACATGAAAACTCCAGGGCTGTTGGTGGTCAAACTACGCAGAAGAACTCCAGTACCGCCGATATTACTAACAATCATCGAAGAAGATGAGCTGAAAGAGTATGTCATGGCATGTACCAATGTACCATCCTACGATGATATAATCCCTTCAGAGAAGATACCGTATTTCCTCCATAAAGGCCTCTCTGTAAATTGCTCTATTGTCGCACATTGGAGTGCCGCATATTCTTTGAAACATAGTATAGGTTTACACCTCCATATACAAGTAGCTACGGCTCACATGATCAACCGGATCTGCCTTAGCCAAGACCCATGTTTCGTCGTTCCAACAAGGAAACAAGGAAGAAGGGAGACAAGCCTATCATCTTGGGAAAATTGAGGGTCGTCGGGACTTTCTCTCCGAAGATCCAGAACCAAAAAATGTTAGAATACAACTTCACCATTATAGCACACAAACTAATCATATTCTCCAGAAAATAGAGTAAGAGCTGAAAATGACCAAGGCCTGAACTACAGCAAAGGACGACGCTTACCGCTGTATCACTTTGCCCCCAAGGGCAAGCCTGAAACATACTATTAATGAACCGTTCATAGTTTGGGATATGTCACTCCTCCTACGACTCCCAAAGACTCGAAAGAGGAATATGAGGTACAATCTCACTCTTCACAGTCTTCCGCCTGGAACTCCGACACCAGCATCGAAGACTTACTCAAACAAACATTGTCACCAACATGATATCAGCAGACCCGAACACAGGCTCTCTCTCTCTCTCTCTCTCTCTCTCTCTCTCTCTCTCTAATCAGCTGATGATCCTCAGACAATTATTATCAATGATTGCATAATTAGAAGCACTCGATAAAAAGTGCCTCTTCGCTCAACAGCACATTGAGCTATACCAAGTACGACTTTTCGGTGCCTTCAACAAAAGTGTCAAAAAATTAATATTTCAAATAGGCGACCTAGTCCTTGCAGTGAGAAGAATAATGTTCATGACCGACAAGAAGATGGAAAATTTCTAACCCAAGTGGGAGGGTTCCTTCATAATAGAGACGGCTTACTGCAGTGGCGCATATAGGCTTGCTAAGCCCAATGGTGACTTGCTCATGATGCCAATCAACGGCAAGTTCCTAAAGAAGTACTACGCCTAGGTTAGGCACACTTCTTCAAAAAAAAGAATGATGATGAATGAAGATATGTGTCATTTCTATCCCTAGCATAGGGACAAAAAATATAAAGCTGATGTCTTCCCCAGCAAATTATTTATGTCCATAGCATGCGGACAAATCTATTATCTTTACTTGGGAGTCCCGAGTACGTAATGGGTAACGGGTCCTCAAAAAACTTTTTTTGAAGAAAAATGGTTCACGTCTATATCACCTCTGAACCATAAGTCATTCTCCCCACCAAAAGAAGACAATCACGTCAATATTACCTCTGACTCATCCTATTTATTGTTATCCCTACAAAATCCATACAAAACAAGTAGTTTACGTCTACATCACCTCTGAAATACAAGTTGCCCAAGAAAGTAGTCACGTCCATATCACCTCTGACTCATTTTCTTCTCTCTCTACAAAATGTTTCTCCATGGTCGTACTCAGCAAACTTGCCTGACTATAATTTCTACACCACAGTATACCAACCATTACAGAAGATGTCTCCATCGAACCTTCTTAAAAAAACTGATCTAGCCTATCATATCCATATTACCTCTGATAGAGCTTAGCGTTATCGCCATTATGATGTTATACTATGTCCATATTACCTCTAGTATAGTACTCATAGCCCCGATATCCATAAGCAATAAGAAAAGTTCCAAACAGGTAATAAGACAAAATTTTCATTAATATTTAAGATCATGAGTACATATGAAAGTCTATTATAGTCAAGGATTTTTATTTATATTCAAGATCATTAGTATATATAAAAAGAAGGAGACCCCTATGTGTTATTTCTGGTACCAACATGTGTGAAGCCGGCAGCTCAATGCATCCTGGGTTATCACTTCAGCAAGACTCTTCAGTGCAAGCCACAGCACGAGAAAAGAATCCATACTGATGGATAGCAAGGGATATTGCAACACATAGCTGGGCCTACAGACCCAACTATATTGTGTGAAAGGACGTGACTAGAAATTCCTGTTGGGATAACTAACTCGACTGATGCCACTCATATGGGCCACCAGGACTTGACCCGTGATCCAACCATCACATCCTGGCCTCATACGGAGAGAAGCTATAGTGAGCTAGGCAGGAAGATCGTAGACAATCCTTCGGGTAATATGCTTGTTCCCACAAACAACGGTGACTATGATATTCTTCCATGCTCCATCAGAACTAGAGCAATCTGAGACAGTCCCTGTATAAACGAGTATACCAAAGGCAGCATGATTGTAAGAAAATACAAAGGTGTGCATCCTCGGAATCATGCGCTATTCGGATAAACCAGCTGATCATGCACCCAGGGAAGTCGCGCATAGGCACCAAGTCCCGCACATATGTGCACCACCTCTGCCACAGTACAAAGATAATTGTCGCCATACAAAGGCGAGTATGTCCATATAGCGTAGTTAAACATCAATTCTCGACGCATGCTTCAAGTGAATGTCCATAGACAACATCACCCATACTACCAAGGTTAAACCCTCACTGTTAGCACATCCTCAGGACGAAGTCCTTCACACATGTTGGTAGTGCCAAGATGGTAGTGCCAAGTGAATGTTGGTAGTGCCAAGTGAATGTCCAGAGACAGTGTCAAGAATTATGCAAACAGGTAGTGCCAAGATGGTGTCTGAAGTAACCCAAGAGCCAAAGAAGAGTACAAGTCTCACTTCTCACCTTTGCGGACGATGGAACAATAGTCGACCATCAGAGGGAGAGGATCGACAAACCACTCGACTGACTTCCCCATGCCTGACTTCAACAGAGACATTAGGAGAGGGAGGAAAGCACCATTCTCTTCCCCCCCCCCTAAACCCTCTATTTATAACAAGGAAGACATTAATGGATCACGGATTGCTTGGCACCGATACCACAGGATGAACCTAACAATTAATAGATGAATCTCAATCTAGGCTGGATGATCCTAAAAGTCATATTCACCAAACAGTTTGTTGCTCCAAAGTGTAAAGTACTCCACGGATGCGTTATATATAAAGAGGCTCCCCACGTGTGCCAGAGAAATTCATACACCTATATTCTCCTTGCTTCTGTTCAAAGTTTAATGAACTTTAAAACTTACAAAGTTTAAGTTCAAAAATTTTAAAGGGGGTCTTGTAGAAGCATGAAAAATCTCTACCCATGCACCATAGTAATCTCTAACTATGCACCTAAGTAATCTCTACCCATGCGCCTTAGTGATCCAGCCACTATGTTCCTCGGTGATCCAGCTCTATGTGCCACTATGTATCTTAGTGTCCCCATATGCCACTATGTATCTTAGTATTCCCATGTTCCAACAGTGCCATTCGCCACTAAGTAACTAACGTCTGCATGTGCCAGCAGTACCATGCGCCACTATTCCTTCAGTCATCTCCATGCGCCAAGTAAAAGTATTTCCAAGGTGCAATCTCAGCCCTCAAAATTAGGACATGACTTATGTCACGAGTATTATGGACATCAGCAACCCCAGAACTCCACTTTCCATGTGGCAGCCTTAACAAAGTATGAGCTTGTCGTGCCATGCGCCAATATGTAGCCCGCGTACTTGCGCCTACATAATGCCTTCCTAAAGGCTATAAATAGTGGGTGTTTTCCCACGAAAAAGGAGGACCACAAGCAAAAAAATAGGCGTCCGCATCCACACATAAAAGAGGAACACCCTCACTACAAAAAGAAGGAGAAGAAGAAGCGCTGAAGCCTCGTCAACCTCCTTGGTCCTGGATCGTCAACGGAGTAAAGGAGCCGCTGCAGTACTCGATCTCCACCGTCACAGTTTCCTAGATCTTTTTTTTTGTACTTAGATCCTCTTGTAATAGGGATTCTCTTGTACTCTTTATCAATTCATAATAAATAAAAAATGTTATACCCTTCATCTAAACCCTTATTTTTGCGATATCGACAGTGTCATGACTTACGCCCACGATATCGGGTATTAGTGCGTGGGCAAGTCCAGCCTCTACTGTCATCGATAGTAGTATCAATCTCCAAGTCACATAAATCAGTCACAAGCACAACTCTAATAATGATAAATAACCTAGACACACACCATGATCACCATATTCTACTAGTATAATTTTTGTATAAAATATAACTCCATCTCATCCGAAAACAAATTCAGTAAATTATAATGTACAGTCATCCAACTAAATACATCAAAGAATAGTACATTGAGATATCTACACTGAGTCCTTAATGTAGCCCAGCTGCCTCAAGTGTCACCTCCTTATATTTGATTCAATTATCCAGTCAGGACGGAATAAAGTACATCTACACAATACTAGAAGTAAAATATAAAATAATACGAACAAAAAATAATAAAGTATAAGTACAATTGATATGCAGAAGTAAACATCGAATATATGATTTGAATACCTTTGTCATGGTGGACAAATAGAAGTGATCTGGCACTCCGCACTTGACGTGCGACCGCTACTCTCTTCGGTTTGAGAATGGGGCCATCCACACACGACTCTGGTATTCCCCTCCCGACACCAATAATAATCACAATGTGTGACACGACACAAGGTACAATGGCACGACATAAGATACAATAAACATGACAAAAAATACAATGAACATGACACACAATCACCTTGCGTCCTACTGTGTCAAGAAGTATGCAATAAAATGAATATATATACTAGCAAGATGCACAATGTGTAGTAACTGGCAATAAATAATAAATAATAAATTACAAAATTTTAAAGAGGAACTTGTAATAAAAAATAATTGAAATATAGAACTTGCAATAAAAAATAATTGAAATATAGAACTTGCAATCAAATCACGAAAATAGGAAAATAGAAGAAAATATCGTATAGAGTACTTGCCTTTGGTCCAAAGCTGACGTCCTCTAGTCCACCTAGAAAAATAATAATTCTTTATTAGATTCTATTCACCAGAAATCCATATTTAATTCTCCAATAAAACTCTTTTGTCCTCCTTAACCAATTTTATTTTCTAACAATTTTCTTTAATCCATCCTTTTATTTCCTCACTAAATTAATCACTAATCCTCTATTACTTAGTTAATTAATTACAATTCATGATTAACTATCAATAATTTATAATTAACTGATACTAATTAATTATTAATTTCTTGACTAATATTACTAACTTTACTAATTAATTAGTTACTGACTAATCTAACTAATCAATCAATGAACTAACCAAGCTAATTATTTCTTAACAAACTTTAACTGAAATTACCCACAACTCTGGCCTGAGAACTGAGCCTAGGATCCTACTAAGGCCATTAGCTTGAAGCCCATGTCCATTAACTGTTAGGTCACCAAAATAATCCTTTTGTAACAAAAGGAAGAAGAATCCTCCCGATGCCCCACTGGACACAATCGGTCTGAACACACACAGTAATTTTATGTCTTCTTCAGTGTCCCTCTTGCATCTGGAGCTTGGATACAGTATCGAGGCTATCAACCGAGTATCCCTCTTCCAGATCATACAATCAGAAATCAAGAAGAGAGGAACAAAGAAGGAGTGTTGGTAACTTTACCTTTGGACTAGTAAAGATAGTCCCACATTGGCTATACCCCCAAGTGATTATCTCAATATAATACTTTGTATGAGTTGAGGTGTGCACATGGGGTATGGTAGGGCACATGGGTGTCATATGAGGGTATTTTATTAGGAGAAAAAAGGATTAACTCCTCAATGAAAGATTTTAAGCTTTTTGTCATGCTCTTGGATATTATTCTATAGGTGCTAAGCCCCAAAGGGGCTTAGCGACTCGGACTCGTACACAGACTCAGGCTCAAAGTGGCACTTTGTTGGTGCACTTTGCACTTAGCACGTCAGCATCATCGTAAGGCGCTTGAGCGCTTTTGTTGCGGTTGTATTATGCTCGGGTTGTATGCGCGTGTTGCATGAACGGGCACTGAGCAGGTGCTGAACGGGCATCGTCGTAAGGCGCTTGTGCACTTTTGTTTTGTTTGTTTTATGCTCGGGTTTTATGCGCGTGTTGTATGAACTGGGGATAAGCGGGTGCTGAGCGGGCGTTGATCAGGTGTTGAATGGGCACTGAGCAGGCTCTGTATTGGGCTGCGATTGTGTGATATCAATTTTGTATATTATCTTTTTAGTCCCACATCGAAAAGAAGAGGATGGGCTTTCATCATTCCCTATATAAAGAGCCATCTAGCCTCCTTTTGAAGCACAACAAAAATTAAGAAAGAGGAGTCCAAAGGAGTCTGTTCGAGTCGCACAAAGAGGTGACTTTGAGCATTCTAAAAGTTCTCTTGTAAACTTGCTGGCTACTGGAAGCAGATTGTCGAAAGAGCATGAATCTTGTTTTGAGCAACGGTGGTCTTCACCACCCCAGCAAGAATAATTTGTATTCTATATTTCTTTTCTTTTTTTCTAGATATAAATATTTTGTCCCATTTGTAACTGCGTTTGCAAGAAAGAACGTGTTTTTGGTTCTTGAATTCTATGATGGAGAAAAAATTATAATCAGCTACTATATTCTATATTATATAATTTTTCGTTGGATCGAGGTATATCAGAGAGAAATTTTGTGTGAACTCCTGATCTCGACTTCAACTTCTTGTTCTACCATCTTTGATTAAGCCTCGGGACTAACAATCTTAAAGTAAGATCCGAGTAAGATGGAGAACAACCATGCAAGTCTTCTCAACACAAGTTTTTACAAACTTGAGAAGATTGACGGGCTACACTTCAATCACTTGGATGAGGAAGGAGTACTCTGTCAAATATTGGATGTGGGTAGAGAGAATCAAGTCTCTACCATTCCTACAGATGGAAGTGAAGATGATCTGGCATCACTAGAGACTCATATTCCAATAGAAAAGAAGTCGACATTTCATGCAAGTTGGTGCATGGGGATGTCTGAAGCTAGTAGCCGTATGGAGAAGTCTACTGTAATTTTTCAAAGAGACTGGTACTATGCATCTACGCATGGCAACAATTAGAACATGGAAGAACTCAGCACATAAGCAGTCTCGGCGCAGGGCACTCACTACACATGGCAGGCTCAGTACAATGTAGTCATTGTGCATGGAGTTCTTTTGGTTCATGGCAGAACTTGGCGCATGAAAGCGTCATTGTGGCTAGCTCTAAGCAAGGTCTATGCACGACCAGGTTATACGCATAGGGCTATGAGTACCTTGGCTCATGTCTCTTCAAGCATAAAGGATCATGAGAATGAGGATTACAAATCAATTTTAAACCAAAATAGCAAGGTAAAGCCTAACTTGGTTACTTTGATTACTTAACTTGGTTGCTATGATTGCGTAGGTTAAGTTATCTGGCATAGTTGCTGACTAGTGAATGGATACTAGTGCATCTAGCCATGAGAGCTCTAGGAAAAGAAATTTATCGAGGTCAAGCCTAACACTGAATAAGGCCAAAGATCTCGATAGTGAACAAGGATTAAGTAGAGGATCTGGGAATTGGGATAATGGTTTTGGACTTTGAGAAGTTACAGTCAAAGAAGTACGTGTAGCAAAGTACTAGTGATTACCAAGAAACTAATCTCAGAAAGTCTGTTGCAGACTTGAGGGTGAACATCCATGGTTGCCAGATAGTGATATCTTGGTAAGAGACATACTTTGGAAGAAGGCTTCAGTATCATATGGATGTTTGAGCTTCTGCTTGTGAGTAGAGTCTCATTACAAGAGTTGTGGGACACCAAGACTAGGACATGTACTCGATGGCGCAAGATGTCTAGTCTATGGCTTATCTCCAAATATGGGGGTAAGGAGGTAGAGAAGTGTGAGGTCTGTGTGCAGACAAAGATTACAAGATAACCTTTCAAACGGATAAAATAAAGTACAAATTTTTTAGAGTTGCTACACTCAGATATCTGTGACTTCAAACAGTTCTCCAAAAAGTCCATGATAAAGTATTTTATTACCTTCATCGATGAATACTCGAAGTACGTATTCGTCTATCTACTCAAGACAAAAGATAAAGCATTCAAGAATTTTAAGGAGTTCAGGGCTGAGGCTGAACGTCAAAAAGGGCAACAACTCAAGAGACTCAGAAGTGATTGAGGCGGGGAGTATAGGTTCATTGAATTTGTATCGTTATACAAAGAACATATAATTGTCGATGAGACGACTGCTCCAAATTCTTCTCAATCAATGGAGTAGCAGAACGAAAGAACAAAAAGTTGACAGAAATGATAAAGTCAATACTGTTAACTGTGGGTCTTCCAAACTGCTTATAGGGAGAAGTTACGCTAATGGCTACATTCATTATGAAAAGAGTGTTGTATGCAACTTTTGATGTCACTCCTCATGAACTCTAGTTCAAAGTCAGACCCAACTTGAATGTCATTCGAGTGTGGGGGTGTCTGACATATGTGAAGCTTCCAAACTTGAAGATTCAGAAGATAGGAACAAGCACTATGAAGACAATCTTCCTAGGATATGCTAAGAAGAGTATTGCTCGGAGGTTCCTTGATATTGAGTAAAATTATATCATCGAAATCTCGTGATGCAAAATTCTTTGAAAGATAAATTTGCAAGGCACAAGAATATTATTTTTGCGGACATTTCAGAGAATAGTGTGAGTGCATAGGAGGCTAACACTTCCAATGAAGATATAGTCCAAGAAGAAGTTTTTATTCTAGAAATAATGTTCGAACTAGAGCTTGCAACCAGTGTCTAAGCGGGTGAGGAGACAGAAGGAATTCGAAGATAATTTTGTCATATATCATGCAGAAGCAGATCCGCTTACCTATGATGAGACAATAAAGACCAAAGACAATATCTTCTGGAGGGAGGCTATAAATAATGAGTATGATTCAATAACCTCCAACAACACTTATGTGTTGGTCGATCTTCCTGAAGGAGCTAAACTAATCGAATGCAAATGGATCTTCAAGAAGAAGATGAAGGCCGATAGAACTATTGACAAGTTTAAGGAAAGGCTTGTAGCCAAGGGCTTTTCTCAGAAGCAGGGGGATTAACTACTTCGACACATATGCTCCAATAGTGCAGATGACGACCATCAGGATGTTGATTGCTATAAGTGCAATCCATAAGTTGTTTATACATCAGATGGATGTGAAAACAGTATTCCTAAATGGTGAATTAACCAAAAAGATTTACATACAACAACCAAAATGATTCATCATCAAGGAACTTGAAGACAAAGTCTACAAGTTAGTAAAATTATTATACGGTCTAAAGCAAGCTCCCAAGATATTGTATGAGAAGTTTGATGAAGTTATAAGATCAAACGGCTAATGGGTCAGTGAGATGGACAAGTGTGTTTACACACAGTTTGTTGATGGGAGAGGAGTCACTCCTCGTTCCCAATATACGTATTTGGAGCATAATTATTATTTTTGCTAGCATAGTTGTATATTGTACAGAGACTAGACACATTCTTTGGTTCACTTGGCTCTTAGTTTATTTGTTTGCTTTGGTTTTATCATAAGTTGAACCCATGGTCCAAACCTCAAACCCTCCTCATATATAACTCAACTTTATTCTCTCTCCTCACATTATTTTTCTTCCATCCTCTCTCTTAGGTTTTCTCTCTTCTCTCTATAGGCAAGTGCACCTTGCTCGAAATAGAAAACAATTTTATTTTATGAGTCTATTGTATTGATTGTATAATTTTAAGCATATTTAGAACTTGGTATTTTTTAATTTAGGGATGGATTAGTGTAGATCTAAGTTTTAAGTTTTAGAATTTTTTATGTATTCTTGGTTTTAATCTCTTAAAACTAAGTTTTCAGAAACTTGTTGTATATGTTGATGAGCACTTGATTTTGAGTAGTTTAGAACTTTATTTTGCGGGATTTGGGCATCATTTGAGGTTTCTATGGAAGAAACAAAATTTTATTTTTGAGCTTTTGGCCATGGCCAAATAGCTGTTGTTGGGGAAGGAGTGCTATACGGCCTGGACTTCTCATCTCAAGTCAGCATGCGACCAACCCTGTTGGACGCACGACTTAATTTGCACATACGTCCCTTGGCCAAATGCATTAACTTGAAAGAATAAAATTTTGCTAAGTCCCAAAAGATTTTATGCAGCCAAGAGAAGTATGCGTCCTCGTCAACCATGCGGCCAGAAGCTATGTGTCTCTCTTCTTCTTGATGTATAGCTTCTGACTAACTTGGCACGACTTTTCATAATTTTATCTTTTTTGTTGGCATACTTTTATCACATGTCACATCAGTCACTTTTTTGACTTGATTTGACTCGCATTTATTGATTGTCACATCACACATTTCCAGAATAGTAGACTTTATTCTGCCCATGCGTCCAAGCCAAATATACGGCCTCAAAATTATGCGGCACCTTGCATGCGGCCTTGACCCTATGCGGCATCGATGTTATGCGGCATCTTGCTATGCACCTTTTCTTCTATGTACCTACTATTTCTTGCACACTTTAGACACTTGCTTGGTTTAAATGTTGATGATGATTAAACGATTGTGATGCTATGTGTTAAACTTAGAAATGTCACTACCACATTTTCTAGGAAAGGGTAATTTAGTCTTTTGGTAATTAATTAAATATTGTGCATGTTGAATATTTATTTATTATATTATTTATTTATTGTTAGCATGTTAGATTTATTTTTGAACTTGTATTAGTGGACCTAACTAGTTTAGTTTAGACTCATAGACCAACATTTAATTCTAGTTAGAATTGAGCCCAATAATTAGAAGCCCATTCAGTAGGAGGATGATTAATTTAATTAAACCATTAGACTAGAAGCTTCCCTCCTTAATTAATTTTTTTATGAGAGGCTCAAGGGGTATTTTAGACTTTATATAGTAGCTTGAGGGAGGGGGCAAGTGAGGCCTATATAAAGGGGATGAAATATTTCTCTCTCTTCATTTTCATTCCAAATCTAGATCTAGAATTTCCCTCAAACAAATTCCATCAAATCCCTACCAAATTTCCATTAAATTTCTTCCCAAATCACTATTAGAGACTAGTAGAGCATGGATCTATAAAGAGGAGCAAGGATCTACAAGTTGAAGGCTCATTTTACCAATATTGGAGGTTTTATTGGAAATTTATCTACCAATAGGTACAATTCAGTTTTTTTCCCTTAATTTAGGTTCTAAATCTGAGATTTAAATATGAAAAATTAACCCATATGCTTAGTCTACCCATAGGACTTGATTTTGTGTTCATAGGAGGCCTATTGAGAAAGTTATGGTGCTTTTTGTGTCAATTTTTGGAGAATTCCAATATTGTCATTTGTTGTGTGTGTCAATTGGTCCTATAGATCAATTTGGCATATACTTGTGTGTTTGGGGCTAGTATCGTATCCATAATTGGGTACATGTAGGTCGTATCCCAACAATTTGATAATACGTGTTGTTTTGGGGGTTTTTCCTTCGACACGGGACGTTGTGCATGTCACATTTTGACACAGACACGTAGATTTATGTTTGACTCTTCGTATTGTTCATAAATAATATATTAGACTTGCTCGTGTCCTTCGGGATACATTTGGATGTGTGGTGGACTCATGTCGCAAGCGTATCCTAGATCTAGTGGGATACGGGAGCGATGCATTCCATGTGTTTGTGCAATTTAATTATAGATCTATTTCTAAATCGTTCTTAGTCATGGTGATGTGTAATTATATGTATATATTTATTTATTTATTTATTTATTAGTGTGTCATGGATCTATATGTCTATGTGTGTATATATTTATGTAGCTATTCTTCTACATATGTAAAAGCTATTAATTATGGTAGTATATATATAAATATTGTAGTATATATATATATATATATATATATATATATATATATATATATATATACGTAAATGTTATGATGTTACTATATGTGTATTAGTGAGGATACATATATATATGTATGTTGAGGAGCTTGTGTATATATATATAAATATATGTAGCAAATATATATATGTATATATATATATATATGTATATATATATATATATATATATATATATATATATATATATATATATATATATTGTGTTAATATATGAGAGTGAGATTTAGCGACAGCAACAATAGCAACAGCAGCAGCGTAGCAACAGCAGCAGCAGCAGCAAATAGCAACGGCAGCAGCCTTATCAGCAGGTTCAGCGATAGCAGCCACGGTTTTAGCAACAGCAGCAGCTATAGCGACAACAGCAGGGAAGCGTCACTACAGCAGCAGTAATAGCAGCGGTATCAGCAACAGTATCAGTAGCTTTCAGCGACGGCTGTAGCAGCTTTAGGTGACAGTTTTACGGTTATAATTATATTTAAGTATATTTTATAAAATAATAGATATATATAATATATTAGTATATATGTATGTTCCTATGCTTTAGTATACTATATTATAATGGTTAGTTGGTTAGTTTACTAGTAATAGTTAACTAATATTTATGAGTAGCTTAATATTTATCTAATTAATTGTTTATATATATATATATGTGTGTGTGTGTGTGTGTGTGTGTGTGTGTGTGTGTATTAGTAGTTAGTGATTAGTTAGTAGTTATATTAGATTGATATATATATTAGTCATTAATTTGAGTAGTTAAGGTATTGGATATGTTATGGTTAGTAGTTAGTTAAGATATATGTAGTGATATATATATATATATATAGTAGTTAGAAACATTATATTATAGTTAGTTCCTATGAATGGATATACATACAGTATAGTATTGGTTATATTTAGTATTATTTGGGTTAATATATATGTATTAGTCATATGTTAACGTTTTGGATTACCTTGAGATGTACCAAGGTATTAGTAGTAGGTATTGGCATAGTAATATAATAGAGGTAGACTAATTATGGATTGATACTAAGGTGACTAAAATAAGGTATATAGTATTGTATAAATATTAAATGCATGGTAGTTTATAGTTATAGTTGGATAGTTAATATATATACTAGAGTGATATTACCTTGAAAAACCAAGGTAAGTATCAAGGTATTTGGGGATATCCAAGGTATTGGATTTGGGTATCAAGATAGAGGTTTAGTGTTGCGATACCAAGTTAGTTTGAAACCAAGGTATCCATTTAGTAATTAAAATTAGGATTAATATATTTAATATTGTTTGGATATGAATATATACTATTTTCTATCTTGTTTGTGTATCCTGAGATACGGTATCTTAGTATTCTAAGATGTAGCTCGTATGGCCTAGATTCATAGTGTATGAACCCAATATCATTGAGACAGACTCATGCAACCTAGAAATAGGTAGTTTGACATAGCTTGACCACAGTTTGACCGGTTTGACTTAGAGTTGACCTAGTTTGACTTTTTGACTTAGAAATGGCTCTTTGACCTAGATGTTGACTAGTTTAACTTATTTCTTTCTAGAACCTTGTATTAATGCAATATTTCATATATAGGTCTGTGTGACACCAGTTCAGACAGTTTGATATTCATTACTCTGGACCACAGGCGAGTACATTCTCTGATAGTTTCTCATTTATGATATTCTCTATGTTCATTGTATCTAGTGTAGATATCCTTGTTCTCTTGACATGATGGTTACACGGATTGGTATATCCGGATCTCGTCATAAGATGTTATTCCTTGGTATATGGTGTATCTTGTGCAAGCCTTATTTCATTGATTATCTTGTACATGTACAGACACTGATTCTCGAGAAGACTAGCTATCTTCTTGGGGAATCCAGTGCCATAGCGTACCATTGTTGGATCTATTATACCAGTCGAGGGTGAGAAATATTTTAGTGTAGATATGTGATCATACCCTCCTTGTATCAAGTCTTGATCTTGAATAGTGTTAATCATATACCGCACGTGTGATTAGCCAGGCCATAAATCTTGTATCATGTTCCCAAGCCGATCATATGTTAAAGCTAGTACTCACACACTTAGTCATTAGTATTCTTGTTCATTGCCATATGGTTCATTCTTGTATTTATTTCTAGTATTTTCTTTATTGAGTATCTTTTGTACATGTATATGGCATCTTGTATATTCACATCTATTTACTGCTACATAGTTTATATCATTGATTTAGAACTGCTGTTAGAGATGTACTTTGCTCCATTCCTGACTGGAAAAATATTTTTCAGAGGATCTGAGAGATCAGTGTCTGACATACTATGGACTTTGACTTATATATGGTGCAGACTTGGACCCACTAGTTCTGGAGTGATTGTCAGGAGGTTTATCCGGATCACTAGTTTTTATAGTTTAGTTTCTTTAGCACTTTGGTACCGAATTTGTTTCCGGCTCATATCTGATAATTTGTTTATTTGTTCTTTTGGTGTTGTTATATATAATATGGATAGTTATGTTAGACTTTCTTGATATCACCTCGTACTTTAGAGTGTGATTGAGTTTTGTGTTGAGATATTGTTGGCAGATTTTATATTATTGTGAGATGTTTAGATAGTATAGTTAACCAAGACAGCGTTCTACCACCGATGCTGTAGCGTAGGCTGGGCGTTGTTCCCAACTTGCATCCCTACATCGGGTGCGGGTCATGATAAGAAATGACTTGTATGACCCAGATGTGACCATGTGCTAAATGACTAAGTACCTGGCATAAGCCCTGTAGATATGGCCCTATATGTACCTATATGCTAATTAGGCTTCTTTTCCTTGATCACCTTATTATAAGTTGGACAGTATAAGGGACATAGTTTTATTTGAGGGAGGGTCAGCAATTTCGGTCCTTGTTTAGTTCAAGGATTGTGGATCTGAACTCGAGGGGTTCTCGTACTACTCTTATTTTATCGATTATATAATAAAGTGACAAATTAATGTGACCATTATTTAACTGTCCTATCTTGAATATATTACTACTTGATAACCTATCCACAACCTTGATTCTAAAACTCGTTCCTGTCCTGACTATTGTATCCATGCAGATATACTTGATCGCACCAAGAGTGCTACTTGATACATAGTGAGCCATCGTGCCACATACACTTGTTACATGATATGTAATTATTTTCTTGCACGAATCTGGTAGTTGGACAGTGACTTTAGCTGTGGCTAGATAGTATTAATTATGGTATCAAACTTGGGTGAGTCCAGATTTAACTTCTGAGTGACAATATGGATTCATATCAAGAGTGCTTGTAATTAAAGTATGACATTTAGGAAGGGATGTTCATGTGACCACGGCATAAGATTTTTAAATCACATAGGGTTAACTATGCAAATTAACTTGTAGAGCATTAGGAGGGAACGGTATCTCGAGATCTTGCATGTCGAATCACCCTAAGTTATCTGGGAGCGGATACCGTATATCATCCGTACTAGTGGAGTGCAGTATCTGACTTAATTAAAAGTCGATCCAGTATCTTTCCTATAGAAAGCCTGGAACTGCTACTGATCATTAATTAGCTCTGGGCCCTTGCAAGGGACTAGTGCATCATATATTCTCGCTCATATATCATTGGTTCAGCAAGCCCTGCTCGATTATGACACGATTTGAGGATACTCATATATTGCATTACTTGGATAACCCAGAGATCACATATAAAGTCGTAACACATATTTGGCTATTAAATTTGTCTTAGTTAGAGAAGTGGACCATTGCAGCATAAAAGTTCAACTCATGTCCTTGTTTGGTTGTTGAGTTGCATTATTGTGTTACAACAGGACAGGGATCGAAGATACTTATTATCCTATGTTATTTTACTTAATATTATATCCTTGCTTATGTATTGTGCCTTCTGTTGAGTAAAATTTGGGACATATAATGTTATGGCATGATAGTTTAACTCATGTCCTTGTTTGGTTGTTTGGTTGCGCTATTGTGTTACGATAGCATGTGGACCGAATCTACGACGCAGAGTTATTTAGCTTGACCATAATCAAGTGACATATTCTATCTTGGTATAATATAGAACTTCCTATCCTTATTTGGTGAAGGGGTATTGTGTCATATCATGGATGGGATATATGCCATTGATTGTTGACTCATGCATCTTATGCTATATAACTAATTTTTTTTCTTTATTTTGTGCTTCCTTTGTGGTACTTGCTATTTGGGGGTCTGACCCTACTATTTTTGCATGGCCAGATTTAGAGTCAGCATATCTCACCCTCACTGATGGCATGCACCAGAAGGATGGTTGTTAAGGGTCACGAGTGGGTTCCTTCATTCATTGTTCGTCTTTTTATAAACTATATTCTTTTGGACATTTAGCCAATCGATACCTGTTAGCCGAATAATCTGGACACTAGTTCCTTACATGACTGTAATATATTCAGTCTACAGCTGACTCATTGTTATGTATACTTTTTGTTGTGTATCTGACATATTACTTTGTATTGCTAGATCTCTATAATATTCTGATACGGCATATGGGACACCTTACTGCTTATTCTAGAATGTTCTATGTTATTGCTACTTGTTGGAATGATTGAGATAAAGATGTTCTTGACCCTAGAAGACATGATTGTTCTATGCACCCCCTTGTCTATAGACAACCTTAACACAAGGTGTGGTTGGCTGAGTCATTCTTCTGCTCTCCAATATTCTAGATCTGGGACATGACAAGATTTTGGTGGTGGCCCATGCAGGTCTAGTTTTCAGACTTGTGGGGTGGCTTGATTATAGAAAATCTCAATCAAACATGTTCCTCCTTGAAATTTTGAATATGTCTCCTCGAACTGAAGTTGACTTCTGTACCATTGATTCCTCGATCCTTTCTTATCAAGTTCTTAATTTATCTTGTGTCCTTTTCCTTAGGGATTCTATAGAATTGGTGGTTGGAGCACCAGAAATTTTAGTAGGGCAAGGATCTGTTGGCCCACAACGAGAGGCATCACCTGTTTGTTGCAGGATCAGGGTAGAACCAATATAGGAGCACGAAAAATAATATGTACCAAAAGTTTCAGTACCCACAATTATACCAGCAGTACTAGTAGCACTTGATACACCAGAATTGCTAGAGATTATTCGAGGAATGATGGCGGGTCAACAACATCAGTAGCTTCAACAGTAGGAGCAGAATATCTTATTGTATCAAGGATTACAGTCGACCTTGGAGAGAAGTGTTAGAACAGACTCAGGGGCATCGATGAGGTTCTATCGACTCAACCCTAAGTACTTTGATAGCACGGAGGACGCCATTACCACAGATGCTTGGCTTCAGAACATTGAGATAATATTGATAGCAGCAAAGGTACTAGTTAAGGAACAAGTTGATCAGGTCCAATTGTAACTCGAGGACCTTGCCAGAGATTGGTGGGTAGCAGAAGAGGTTGGTTTAAGATAACCTGTCTCATGGGACAACTTCAGAACCTGTTTCAGGATCAAGTATTTTGGAGAGGTAGCTCAGTATAAGCTACAACAGAGGTTTATCAATCTCAAGCAGTCTGAGAGGACAGTAGGTGGCTACGCAGCAGAGTTCTGCAGGCTTAGCAGGTTTGCCCCAACAATGGTAGCAACAGAACCGGAGCGGACGATGAGGTTTTAGTATGAACTTCATCTAAAATTTAGCAACTAGTAGAGGGCCATAACTACCAGACTTTCAATAAAGTATTGATCGTATCTAGGCGACAAGAGCTGACAATTCAGAGGTTAGCTTCGAGGAAATAAGGCCATAAGAGGTCTCATACACAGAGTGGAGGAGGAGGACAAGTATAACGGATGTCAGCACCATCTTCTGGCTTTCGTATTTATGACACAGTGCCGAGAAGGCCAGTAGCATCGACAACAATAGCACCAGCTCGGCCATATCAGTCGAGGAAACAGCAACAATAACGATTGGGAGCCCCAGTTGGATGTATATATTATGGCAAGGGAGTCCATACCAAAGATCTGGGTAGGGCAGCACAAGGGTTGTACCTACGATGTGGTAGTCCAGACCATCAGATCGCTAATTGTCCGATGATCCAGAGGATTAAAGGGCCAGTGCAGCGATTAGCCTTACCAGCACCAGGGGCAACTCAGTACAGGGGACCAGCACTAGCTGTCATGCCTTTGGCTCAGCGTCTATTGCCGACGCAAACTCAGATATACAACCAGCAGATGAATCAGCAGAATTGGCAGCATAGGCCACAACTGCGTATCCAAGAGAGGCAGCAACAAGGAGCACAACAAGGCCAAGGGCAAGCTTTTACCCTATCTCTGGAGGAGGCTTTGGCATCAGGTAACGTGGTGGCACGTAACATTCTCGTTACATCTTTTCCTACCATAGCATTATTTGATTCGGGAGGATCCCATTTATTTTGTATGTGCACGATTTACGATACGAATTGGATTATTGTTCAAGGCGTTGCCAGAGAGGCTGAATATACACAATGGTAATGGTCTCGTAGGATTTGAAAGAGTATGTCTAGCATGTCTAATCGTACTGTGCGAGAATTTATTATCTTCAAGGTTGATCGAGTTCCTTATGGGTAATTTTGACATTATTTTAGGCATGGACTGGTTGAGAGACAGTCATGCGATGATAGATTTTTGTAGGGGTAGAGTGTTGTTTAACTTCTCGAGAAAAGAAGAGTTTATCTTCAACAAAATGGTGAGGGACCATCATAACGATGGTATAGCAACAGTAGCGGGAATTGGAAATCAGCTTCCTAGAATAATTAAAGAATTTCTTGATGTATTTTCGTAATAGCTTCCAGGATTACCCCATATAAGAGAAGTAGAGTTTTACATAAAATTGAATCCAGGAGCCGAACCAATTTCTAATAAGGTTTATCAGATCTCACTGATGGTACTCAACCAGCTATATCAATATATGGAAGAATTAAAGGCGAAAAAGTTTACTCGGGCTAGTGGATCACCATGGAGAGCACTAACGCTTTTAGTAAAGAAGAAAGACGGGATAACACGATTATGGATCGACTACAGGCAGCTGAATGCAGTAATAGTGAAGAACAAGTATCTATTGCCTAGGATTGATGACTTGTTTGACCAATTGAGAGAAGCGAAAGTATTTTCCATGATAGACCTTCGATCAGGATATTATTAAGTGAGGTTTCGGGACCAAGATATACCGAAGATAATATTTTGATTTCGATATGGGCATTAGGAATTCTTAGTTATGCCATTCGGATTGACCAATGTTCTAGCCATATTCATGGATTTGATGAATATTATCTTCATGCCATGCCTAGATCAATTTTTAATGGTATTCATCAACAAAATTCTTGTCTACTCTAACAGTGAAGAAGAGCATGAAGAACATCTTCAGAAGTATTACAAGTTTTAAGGGAGCATTAGTTGTATGCCAAGCTCAGTAAGTGTGAATTCTGGTTAGGTCATGTGTTATCTTGGGGCACATCATCTCAGGAGAAGGAGTATCAGTGGACCCCAAGAAAGTTGAAGCAGTAGAGAATTAGTCAGTCCCGAAGACAGTAGCAGATGTGCGAAGTTTCTTAGGATTAGCAGGATATTATCAGAGGTTCATGACAGATTTTGCATAGATTTCAGCGCCAATGACTCGTCTAACCCGTAAGGAAGAGAAGTTCTTTAGACAGCAGAATGCCAAGCAACATTCGAGAAGTTGAAGGAGAAAATGATATCAGCACTGATCCTTACACTTTCAGTAGGATCAGGAGGGTTGACAGTTTATTATGATACGTCTGGGGAAGGACTTGGATGTGTATTGATGCAGTATGGAAAGATGATAGCTTATGCGTCTCGACAACTTCAGGACCATGAGAAGAATTATCCAACGCTTGATTTGGAGTTAGCAGCAGTAGTATTTGAACTCAAGCTATGGAGGCACTACCTATATGGCAATCGGGTGGAGATATTCACAGATCATAAGAGTTTAAAGTACATATTCACCTAGAAGGACCTGAATATGAGCTAGAGGAGGTGGCTAGAATTATTTGGTGATTATGATATAGCACTTCAATATCATCCAGGCAAGGCAAATATGGTGGCAGATGCTCTAAGTAGAACAGGCAGCGCATTCATTCTAACAACTTAGAAGCACATATTAGAAGATCTTCGAGAGATGTGCCACGAGGTAGTATTACCACAAGGAGCGGGAGTACTAGCCAGTCTCCAGATACAGTCAACCTTGGTGGAGAGGATCAAGGAGGCTCAAGAAGAAGATTCTCATATTCAGATGCTTTGGGCAGAATGTGAGTCATGTCTTAGGAAGGAATAAAGAATTCACGAGGATGGAACACTTAGATTTGGAAACCGAATTTGTGTGCTAAGTGAAGATATCATATAGGAAGTGATGACCGAGGGACACAATTCTCAATATTATATTTATCCAAAAGGCACAAAGATGTACCATGATATCAAACAATATTTCTGGTGGAACAGAATAAAAAAAAGAGCTCGGTTCGTTTCACGGTATCTCATATGTCAACAGGTGAAGTATCACTACCACATTCCGAAAACAGGGGTATTTTCGACTTTTCACAATATTTAATATTATTGTAGTTACAATTTATTAATTTCATGACAGTATATTTGATTTAAATAAATGTGTGATGTGTAAATCAAATATAGTATTAGATACAGTGTTCATTTATTTTTAGCTAGCAGACTAGACCTAGAAGCCCAGTAGATGACCACATGTCCGAATTATAGAATTCTGTATTTAATTATTTTATCTAGAATATATTTATTGGAGATTTTAATTAATTACCGTATTTTATTTAATATTTTTACGTACTGTCCTTGCTTCAATATTTGGAGCACTATCCTGACTTTTGTCTTCCAACAAATTTCGCAATCTTGTCCTAGACATGCCCGCCTTCCATTCTGCTATTTTTGCAAGTCATAATTATGCTCTCTGTACAATATTTCTGGCCGCACAAAAATTATCGCGGACATTATTTAATAAATCCCTATTTTGTATCGTTGCGCGTTCCAATTGAAATTGGAGACAATCTTGACATATTTTTTTCGTGCGGCCCAAATTAGGTTAATATTCTGTTCTGAGTCTTCTTCATTATTGGTATTGATGACCTGACCTGATTTTGGCCCATGTACTCCTAATTAATTTCAGAACACAACTTGCATTTATTTCTATTTAAATTGAGGATACTATTTTAACCGATTCTGAAAACCCCAATTTAAATCCAGTGCCCTGCTACTTGAGCCCACACCAAATTTATAGTGCCCCCTGACCCTACAAAACACCGGACACCGAATCGTCCGCCAAATTTTTGTCATTTCATGTGTCTGTGCAAATACCCAAATTTAAGGGGGCTAATTTGCAAATTGGTATTTTGTGTCAATACCTCATTGTTTAAAACAATGAGGGAGCCTAATAATAATTTAATTAACTTTCTCACCCTCATTCCCACATGAAAATCTCTCATGACCAATCTGGACCCCTCATTTAAAGGGGATCAATCCTCACCCTTCATTTACAAAACCCCTCTCCCTATTTAATGACATGTTACATCAACCCTAATCCCTAGAAAACCTAGGTTTCCCCACCTCCTCACAAGCCCCCACCTCTCATCTCTCCAACGTAGGAACCTCTTTCCATTCTCCATACTTTTTCTTTTCTTCTTCTCTTTCTTCTTCTTCTTCCTCTTCTTCTCCTTTCATTAATTTGATTTTTCAAATTTAGAGAAGGGGGGAACTTGAAACTACTGTTCACCCCCAGAGTGTTCCCGGCCGAACCATTCTCCGGCGGTCGCTGCTCCCACCATCTACAACCACCTCCACCACCATCTACAACAACCTCCACCCCGCTGGCCTACAACCCGGCGGCCAGCCACTGTACTTCCACCCGGCTGTCCCCGAGCACCCATCCCCCGGCGGCTCCCTCTGCCGCTGTGACCCACTGCACTGCCACCCGGCCGAGCCGACCTCTCCGGTCTGCTGCTCCGACGTGGTTCAAACCACCCTCCGGCCTGCTGCGGCTGCTCCGACTAGCCACTTCCGGCCAGATCGAACCGAGCTCCTTCCCGCATTCTTCAACCGAACACCCGCTTCATCCCCTGCAGCCCCTGCATAGCCCGACGGCCGAGCCGACCCCGCAGCCCCGATCACTGACCCCCCTCTGCCCGTCCGGTCTGCACCTCGGCCAGCCCTGACCTCCACGTTCACCGGAACCACCATCGCACCCCGGTGAGTCCCTCTCCTCTTTCACAGTGTATATAGTTAATATGATAAGCAGTGTATATAGTTAATATGATAAATAGTGTATATAATTAATATGATAAATAGTGTATATAATTAATATAATCTATAGTGTAGATAAATTAGTATAATGTATAGTATACGTATAATTGATATATGTATATGCATGTATTTTGTATAATACTTAGTATATTTTAATACATATAATTAGTATATGTATGTATATGTATATATATTTAATATGATTTATATATATATACGTATTTAAAATGTATATGTATATATTTAATATGGTTGATATGAATATAAATACGTACTTAGTATATGCATTATAGGTATTGTATTAATTGATATATGTATATATGTTTTGTATATACTTTCAACATATATAATTTGTATATATGTATAAAAATATATATATATATATATATATTTTGTACATGCTTTTATTATATTCCTAATATACATAGTATAAACTAAATCGGTATTAGTATTAGTATATTTAATAATGATGTTGACAATATATATATATATATTCAAAAAAAAATGTACTTTTGCACATATATGATATATACGTATTTTGGTATATAAAATGTAATGGTATACGTATTATTTTGATATATATATATCTCTTTATTGTTCAATTGGTATAGTATAATATGTATATGTGTATTTCCTTTAATATATATATATGTAGGTATTTTGGTATAAAATATATAATTTTTAGTATATGTATATATTTTGTATGTATATGTACTTAATATTTTCAAATATGTATAATTAGTATAAATGTATATATATATCTTGTACATACAATTAATGTATTGTATTTGTATTTAATGAGATGTACTAGTATTAGTATATTTTAATAATAACATTGACAATATATATATATATTTTTAAAAAAAATGTATTATTAGCATATGTATGAGTATACATATATAATGTTCAACTAGTATAAATCAAATATGTATTTAAAGGACAATATATATATATATATATATATATTGTAAATACATTTAAATTGGTACATGTATAAATATTGTAAGTATTAATAAGTGTAATGTGTTTTACGTATCCCTACTAGGTGATCCTAGGTGACCGGTATCATACCTAGAGAAGTCCCGAACTCAGTATTTTTTTTGATTGTGTTAGTGTAGCATCTGATACAAATGTCGTTTTGCTTGTGATATGTTATAGGACTGTTGGTTTACCCAGGGAATACTCTGGAACAGGACATCAATAATTACCAGCTAAGGACCCAAGGCGAGTACATTCTCTGATTAGTTTCTAATTTATGATATCTCCTATGTTCACTGTATCTAGTATAAATATCCATGTTCTTGACACGTTGGTTACACGGATTGGTATACACGGATCTCGTCATGAGATGTTATTCCTTATTCATGGTGTAGCTTGTACAAGACTTGTTTCCTTGATATCTTGTGCATGTACAGACACTGAGATCCGGGGAGATTTACTACCTCCCTAGGGAATCCCGTGCCATAGCGTACCATGATTGGATCTACTATACCAGTCGGGGGTGGGAAGTATTTTAGTGTAGATATGTGATCATACCCAACTTTTCATGCATCATAGCTTACCCCACATCTCACGTCGGGTGTGGCCTGACCATCTCCATGCTTCATAGCTGTTACGTGTGATTAGCCTGACCTCTACCTGCATCATAGCTAACCAACGGTTAGCCTGACCTTCCATGAATCATAGCTAATCACATGTAACCAGCCTGATCAAGTTTCCAAGCCGATCATATGTTAAAGCTAGTACTCACACACTTAGTTATAGGATTCTTACTCGTTGACATATTGTTTCTCTTCCTGCATTTACTTACAGTATTTCCAGTATTTCTTTTATTGTACATTTCTCGCACCTATACATGCATCTCGTATATTTCCATCTAGAACTGCTACATAGTTTATATCATTAATATAGAACTGCTATTTAGAGATGACTTTGCTCCTTCCTGACTGGAAAATATTTTTCCAGGCTGTGACCTTAGTAGACTGGTTTCCGACATACTTGGGGATTGGTTGTTACTGATTGCAGGTATAATTATTTTGTCATTTGACTTGTGTTGTATTCTTTTGTTTCTTCAAATTCTTATCGTGCTGTAGTTGTGATTGAGTATGTTGTTCATTTTTATAGTGTTATCCGTGTCTCCTTATGGAGTTGGATACTAGTGTGAGATTATTTAGATAGTACTTGACCTAGACAGCGTTCTACCGCCGATGCTGCGGCGTAGGCTGGACGTACCCACGCTCTCGTGCCCTTATACCTGGTGCGGGTCATGACACGTTTTAGTGGTGGCCCATGCAGGTCAGACTTCGCGAGTTGTGCGATGTCGTAGTAGTGTGGCATCCTTGTTATACTACTGCGTGCCTGCGATAGGATCTAGGACATAGGATACTAGGATGAGAGAGGATACTCAATCACAATTTATTTGAAAGATTTCCTGGGATGACCCCATGAGAATCTTATTATAATTTCCAATTTAATTCCTTCGCCCTTGTTTTCGTCCGTCCTCACTCGTTGATATTGAGTTTGATTCTTGTTGACCAGTTGTTAACATTAATTCTTGGTATCATTGTTGAGTTGATTTCATATTGAGATGAATTTTACGGACTAGAATTTATGGTATCATCTAATAACATATTGATGAGGACAGTGAGAAAGGTAAAACGTCTACTTTGGTTATGGAGCCTAGAGTTTATCGCAGCCATATTAGCTGTCGTGACGAGAACGTAGGAACCTAACTTGGATGTACATACTTTAGTTATGAGATTTAGAGTCTCTCGCAGCCATGCCGGTTGGCGTGGCGAAGATTCTAGATGACGTGATTATGGAGTTGCATACCTTAGTTACGGAACCTGTCGTTTATCGCGTCTATGCTTACTGGCGTGGCGAGGATTCTGAGTGTCATGATTTCGGATAGACGTGTATGATTATCAGGTTGTATCTTAAATTGGTTCTTAAAATATCATCTCAAGACTTATCTATTTCTGTTATTCCAGGACTTTGTTCCATCGCTTCTTTTCTTTACTAGCAGTAAAGATACCTTCTGTCCTCAATCCAATTCCTTTTGAGCTTCTATTCCTTGAGGGTTCCTTGTTAAGTATGATAATTAGTGACTTATAATTATGTCTGTGTCTTGAGTATTAGTATTGACTGAGTGTGACTTGTGAGTTATAAGTATTTCCTAGTTGGACATGTGAGCAGTAGGATTTAATCTAGAGTTAGCCCTTAGCATAGTACCTTGTAACAATGGTTCTAGGAGAAGTGTCATTAGAGACTGAGAGTTAAGGAGAGTATAGAGTATCAGTGATAGTTCTCAGAGTTAGTATCAGAGCCAATTACCCGTCCTGGATAATCATGATTATGTAATTAAGTGATCTATGTAAACGATTAAGTATCCAGGAATTGTGTTAAGGATTTATGGAGCATGATGTTCAATTTGATGATTGATATCAAAAATGTTAAAGGTAAGGAATTATATACGCATAAAGAGTTAATGAGGTGTCATGAGTAGAGAAATATCGGAATTGATAATAAAAATGGTGAGGCGTACCATAGATCAGTTTAACAGGCTGTAAAAGGTTAAAGGGAAATACCTATACATCAATCGAGATGAAGAACCATACACATGCCGATGAGAGTAAAGAAATATGAGTATTATAGAAGGTACAGGTAAACATGAGTTCTAATGAGCTTGATGAGATGATTCATTAATGAAGCTAGTAATATAATACCAAGAGTGCCAATGATTCTATATCAAGAATTATTGAAAATGGTGCTAGTAACAGTAAGCACTCGGTGTGATGATAATTAGATGATATACCAGTTGACATAAATTAAAATCATGAAAGAAAACACAGTTGATGATAACTTTGATCATTGGAGGTAATAGTACAAGTGATTCAGGCAGTACAATTTTAGTACACAATTATAGACACTAGATGCATTGAGTGCATCTTGAGTATCAGAGACCGTGAGCACTGATAGGTACATTGTGGAGTTATAAATTAAAAGCTGGAAATAAGATTTTATTTTTAGAATAATTGAGGAGTTGAGATTATGTCATTAAATTTTTGAGGATTTCAAATATTGATTCAATAAACATGGTCAAGGCTACAAAGATTTTAGAAGTGATTAAATTTTCATTTCGATGTTGAGTATCTGACTTTGAGGAGGTATATGCAATTTATTTTAAGTTGATCGAGAAGTTAAACCTTGACGATTATTTTGAGGATTAATTTTATGGTAGATGAGAGATATGAATATTAATATATGAGTAGATGATATACATGTGTAAGGACCTGATGACTTGAGCATGATTGAGGTGGCACCGCAGACTGATTTGGGTGTCCATCTAGAGTTGCATTAGAAAGGGTTTAGCACTTAGTATGGTGTTACACTTGGTGTGCACTGGAGTAATGAGAACAAATAGTATGGACAATTGTAGTAGGAACGGGAACTGACAGAGGGTATGGTACTAAGAGATAGAGGTATCAAACTCTACATGCACCAATTGACCTATAATCGTGCTAGATAATCTTGGTATCAGATTTTGGTATTAATAAACAGGTGTATGCAATACGGATATATTCATGGATATTGTGGATTAATGATTAGTTGATATGGGTACCAGTGTACATGAATAGGAATTAGTTAGTGAATGTGCTAGAGTTAAGTGTTTGTTAGAGATAGTAGATACTACAAGTAATGTGTTAGCAGTTCCTGTTCTTTCCTTCATTCTATTCCTATCTATTTGATTGATTGACTGATACTTTAGTACCGTAGCTTGCATGCATGGTTTTCTTGTTATAATGTAGTTAGTAGTACCCCTGATACAGAGACTGCAATACCATGACAAAAGACACCATGACCATACATATCCCTTAGGTTGCATATTGTATGATTGTAGGAAGATTTTTAGACCAGGATTATTGGGGTTTGACCATGACGAAGATTTATGAAGGAGTTATGACTTGACAAGAGAGACAAGATGATAAACAAGATGATTAAATTCGAGGATAACCATTGATTTAAATAGAGGGTTAAGAAATTAATATTGCATAATTGGTGGTTTATTAATTCCAGGAAGATTATGACATGTTTAAATTGGTTATTAAATTTGGAAATTTTGGGAGATTTATCAATATTTTTATTTAATTGCAAGTTATGAATTTTAAAATGTTATATTTGGGTGTTGCAGTTGGAGAACCCTTAAGTATCGCATTGTTAAGTATTTTGAGGAAAGAGGAAGTCGAGGAATAAAATCATTGATGGATTAATGTTTGAAATCAAACTTTTTGGGATTAGATTTACATTTTCTATATGTGCATTGATTAAAATCACATTGAGGAGTGGATATTAGATTCTGAGTATTGAAATATTAACTAAAACTTTCAGGAAATTTTTGATAAAAATGGACCTTGATTCTATTTCGAGGATTTTTCGGGAATGCAAATAATTCAAAATTTTGAAAATTTTGAAAAGACATTGTGGATTATAACCTGATTTCATGGATGATGAATTTAAACTTTGAGGGAAATAATAATGTGTATGAATAAACACTACTATGAGGATTTTGAATTTCGAGGACGAAATTCTTTTTAAGGTGGGTAGACTTGTCACTACCACATTCCGAAAACAGGAGTATTTTCGACTTTTCACAATATTTAATATTATTGTAGTTACAATTTATTAATTTTATGACAGTATATTTGATTTAAATAAATGTGTGATGTGTAAATCAAATATAGTATTAGATGCAGTGTTCATTTATTTTTAGCTAGCAGACTAGACCTAGAAGCCCAGTAGATGACCACCTGTCCGAATTATAGAATTCTGTATTTAATTATTTTATCTAGAATATATTTATTGGAGATTTTAATTAATTACCGTATTTTATTTAATATTTTTGCGCACTGTCCTTGCTTCGATATTTGGAGCACTACCCTGACTTTTGTCTTCCAACAAATTTCGCAATCTTGTCCTAGACATGCCCGCCTTCCATTCTGCTATTTTTACAAGTCATAATTATGCTCTCTGTACAATATTTCTGGCCGCACAAAAATCGTCGCGGACATTATTTAATAAATCCCTATTTTGTATCGTTGCGCGTTCCAATTGAAATTGGAGACAATCTTGACCTATTTTTTCGTGCGGCCCAAATTAGGGTAATATTCTGTTCTGAGTCTTCTTCATTATTGGTATTGATGACCTGACCTGATTTTGGCCCATGTACTCCTAATTAATTTTAGAACACAACTTGCATTTATTTCTATTTAAATTGAGGATACTATTTTAACCGATTCTGAAAACCCCAATTTAAATCCAGTGCCCTGCTACTTGATCCCATACCAAACTTACAGTGCCCCCTGACCCTACAAAATACCGGACACCGAATCGTCCGCCAAATTTTTGTCATTTCATGTGTCTGTGCAAATACCTAAATTTAAGGGGGCTAATTTGCAAATTGGTATTTTGTGTCAACACCTCATTGTTTAAAACAATGAGGGAGCCTAATAATAATTTAATTAACTCTCTCACCCTCATTCCCACATGAAAATCTCTCATGACCAATCTGGACCCCTCATTTAAAGGGGATCAATCCTCACCCTTCATTTACAAAACCCCTCTCCCTATTTAATGACATGTTACATCAACCCTAATCCCTAGAAAACCTAGGTTTCCCCACCTCCTCACAAGCCCCCACCTCTCATCTCTCCAACGTAGGAACCTCTTTCCATTCTCCATACTTTTTCTTTTCTTCTTCTCTTTCTTCTTCTTCTTCCTCTTCTTCTCCTTTCATTAATTTGATTTTTCAAATTTAGAGAAGGGGGGAACTTGAAACTACTGTTCACCCCCAGAGTGTTCCCGGCCGAACCATTCTCCGGCGGCCGCTGCTCCCACCATCTACAACCACCTCCACCACCATCTACAACAACCTCCACCCCGCTGGCCTACAACCCGGCGGCCAGCCACTGCACTTCCACCCGGCTGTCCCTGAGCACCCATCCCCCGGCGGCTCCCTCTGCCGCTGCGACCCACTGCACTGCCACCCGGCCGAGTCGACCTCTCCGGTCTGCTGCTCCGGCGTGGTTCAAACCACCCTCCGGCCTGCTGCGGCTGCTCCGACTAGCCACTTCCGGCCAGATCGAACCGAGCTCCTTCCCGCATTCTTCAGTCGAACACCCGCTTCATCCCCTGCAGCCCCTGCATAGCTCGACGGCCGAGCCGACCCCGCAGCCCCGATCACTGACCTCCCTCTGCCCGTCCGGTCTGCACCTCGGCCAGCCCTGACCTCCACGTTCACCGGAACCACCATCGCACCCCGGTGAGTCCCTCTCCTCTTTCACAGTGTATATAGTTAATATGATAAGCAGTGTATATAGTTAATATGATAAACAGTGTATATAATTAATATGATAAATAGTGTATATAATTAATATAATGTATAGTGTAGATAAATTAGTATAATGTATAGTATACGTATAATTGATATATGTATATGCATGTATTTTGTATAATACTTAGTATATTTTAATACATATAATTAGTATATGTATGTATATGTATATATATTTAATATGATTTATATATATACGTATTTAAAATGTATATGTATATATTTAATATGGTTGATATGAATATCAATACGTACTTAGTATATGCATTATAGGTATTGTATTAATTGATATATGTATATATGTTTTGTATATACTTTCAACATATATAATTTGTATATATGTATAAAAAAAATATATATATATATTTTGTACATGCTTTTATTATATTCCTAATATACATAGTATAAACTAAATCGGTATTAGTATTAGTATATTTAATAATGATGTTGACAATATATATATATATTCAAAAAAAAATGTACTTTTGCACATATATGATATATACGTATTTTGGTATATAAAATATAATGGTATACGTACTATTTTGATATATATATATCTCTTTATTGTTCAATTGGTATAGTATAATATGTATATGTGTATTTCCTTTAATATATATATATGTAGGTATTTTGGTATAAAATATATAATGTTTAGTATATGTATATATTTTGTATGTATATGTACTTAATATTTTCAAATATGTATAATTAGTATAAATGTATATATATATCTTGTACATACAATTAATGTATTGTATTTGTATTTAATGAGATGTACTAGTATTAGTATATTTTAATAATAACATTGACAATATATATATATTTTTTTTTTAAAATGTATTATTAGCATATGTATGAGTATACATATATAATGTTCAACTAGTATAAATCAAATATGTATTTAAAGGACAATATATATATATATATATATATATATTGTAAATACATTTAAATTGGTACATGTATAAATATTGTAAGTATTAATAAGTGTAATGTGTTTTACGTATCCCTACTAGGTGATCCTAGGTGACCGGTATCATACCTAGAGAAGTCCCGAACTCAGTATTTTTTTTATTGTGTTAGTGTAGCATCTGATGCAAATGTGGTTTTGCTTGTGATATGTTATAGGACTGTTGGTTTACCCAGGGAATACTCTGGAACAGGACATCAATAATTACCAGCTAAGGACCCAAGGCGAGTATATTCTCTGATTAGTTTCTAATTTATGATATCTCCTATGTTCACTGTATCTAGTGTAAATATCCATGTTCTTGACACGTTGGTTACACGGATTGGTATACACGGATCTCGTCATGAGATATTATTCCTTATTCATGGTGTAGCTTGTACAAGACTTATTTCCTTGATATCTTGTGCATGTACAGACACTGAGACCCGGGGAGATTTGCTACCTCCCTAGGGAATCCCGTGCCATAGCGTACCATGATTGGATCTACTATACCAGTCGGGGGTGGAGAGTATTTTAGTGTAGATATGTGATCATACCCAACTTTTCATGCATCATAGCTCACCCCACATCTCACGTCGGGTGTGGCCTGACCATCTCCATGCTTCATAGCTGTTACGTGTGATTAGCCTGACCTCTACCTGCATCATAGCTAACCAACGGTTAGCCTGACCTTCCATGAATCATAGCTAATCACATGTAACCAGCCTGATCAAGTTTTTAAGCCGATCACATGTTAAAGCTAGTACTCACACACTTAGTCATAGGATTCTTACTCGTTGACATATTGTTTCTCTTCCTGCATTTACTTACAGTATTTCCAGTATTTCTTTTATTGTACATTTCTCGCACCTATACATGCATCTCGTATATTTCCATCTAGAACTGCTACATAGTTTATATCATTAATATAGAACTGCTATTTAGAGATGTACTTTGCTCCTTCCTGACTGGAAAATATTTTTCCATACTGTGACCTTAGTAGACTGGTTTCCGACACACTTGGGGATTGGTTGTTACTGATTGCAGGTATGATTATTTTGTCATTTGACTTGTGTTGTATTCTTTTATTTCTTCAAATTCTTATCGTGCTGTAGTTGTGATTGAGTATGTTGTTCATTTTTATAGTGTTATCCGTGTCTCCTTATGGAGTTGGATACTAGTGTGAGATTATTTAGATAGTACTTGACCTAGACAGCGTTCTACCGCCGATGCTGCAGCGTAGGCTGGACGTACCCACGCTCTCGTGCCCTTATACCGGGTGCGGGTCGTGACATGAAGGCAGACCAGCAGAGACCAGTAGGATTATTCCAACCCCTTCCTATTCCAGAGTAGAAGTGGGAACACGTTATGATGGAATTTATGATCGGCTTACCTAGATACCCGACTGGACGTGATATAGTTTGGGTAATAGTAGATTGACTCATGAAGGTGGCATGTTTCTTCCCTTCTGAGTAGGGCAGTCCACAGAGCAATTAGCAGAGATGAATATACGATATATAGTGAGGCAGCACGAAGTTTCAGCAAGCATAGTGTCAGACCGTGATACCCGCTTTATATCTCATTTTTGAAGAAGCTTACACGAGCGCTTGGGTACTAAATTGAGATTCAGTACCGCGTACCATCCTCAGATAAATGGCTGGTCAGAAAGGATAATTCAGACATTGAAAGATATGTTATAGGCTTGTACTTTAGAATTTGGTGGGTCTTGGGAAGATCACCTTCACTTAGTGGAATTCTCGAACAACAATAGTTATTAGGCCAGCATACATATGGCTTCTTTCGAGGCATTATACGGAAGGAAGTATAGGTCACCTTTAGAATAGGATGACATTGGTGAACGAAAGATGTTGGGGCCTGAGATGATCACACAGACAGTTAAAGTAGTTAAGTATATTAGAGAGCAGCTTCGAGTTGCACAAGATTGTCATCGTCACTGGGCATATCAGTACCATAGGTCGTTAGTGTTTTCTGTCGGCGACCGTGTATTTTGTGGATTTTGCCTACCCGTGGAGTCATTAGATTCGGGGTTCACAGAAAGCTTAGTCCACGGTATGTTGGACTATTTTATATTCTCAAGAGGGTAGGGGATGTTGCTTATCGTCTTGCCCTTCCACCTTCGCTACGTGAGGTGCACGATGTCTTTTATGTGCCTCCGTTGGGTAAGTATGTCCCAGATTTGAGTCATGTCCTCGATCACTCTGAGTTTGTCATTGGTTCCGACTTGACTTACGAGGAATGGCCTGTGTCAATTTTGGATCGAAAAGAAGATACTTAAGAACCGGACTATCCGTCTTGTTCGTGTTGCTTTGAGGCATCACACTTTAGAAAAGTCAACGTGGAGTACGAGGACGATATTCGATCTCAGTACCTGCACCTATTTGACTCATAAGGTATATTTTATTCGTATGCCTTCGCATCTTTCATTCCGTGATCAGCGAGCACTCATAAGAGATGATGTTGCTTCACTTTATTATAGGTGTTATTGTTATACTTGCTTGTTTGTGTGTGTAGATTGCTTGTAGATAGTTATTGCTTGCTTTGACATTTCTAGCTAGCCTTGAGTTTGAATTTCTAGGACAAAAAATTTCTAAGGTGGATAGAGATGTCACTCCCCGTTCCCAATATACGTATTTAGAGAGTAATTATTTTTCTTGCTAGCATAGTTGTATGTTGTAGAGAGACTAGACTCATTCTTTGGTTCACTTGGCTCATGGTTTATTTGTTTGGTTTGGTTTTATCATGAGTTGAACCCATGGTCCAAACCTCAAACCTCTCATACATAACTCAACTTTATTCTCTCTCCACTCATTATTTTTCTTCCATCTCTCTCTTAGGTTTCCCCTCTTCTCTCCAAAGGCAAGTGTGACTTGCTCGAAATGGAGAAACATTTTATTTTATTAGTCTGTTATGTTGATTGTATAATTTTAAGCACATTTAGAACTTGGTATTTTTAGATTTTGTGGATGGATTAATATAGATCTAAGTTTTAAGTTTTAGGATTTTCTATGTATTCTTGAGTGTTCTTGAGTGTTCTTGGATTTTGATCTCTTAAAACTTAAAATTTTTGAAAACTTGTTGCTTTATGTTGATTAGCACTTGATTTTGTGTAGTTTAGAACTCTACTTTGCTTATTTGGGTATCATTTGAGTTTTCTATGGAGGAAACAAAATTTTGTTTTCGAGCTTTTGGCCATGGCCAAAAAGCTGATGTTGGGGATGAAGGAGTACTATGAAGCACAAAGTGCTATGCGGCCTGAACTTCTCATCTCGAGTCAGCATGCGACCAACCATGTTGGACCCATGACTGAGTTTGCACATGCGCCCCTTGGTCAAATGCATGAACTTGAAAGGATAAAATTTTGCTAAGTCCCAAAAGATTTTATATGGCCAAAGTGTGTATGCATCCAAGAGGAGTATGCAGCCTTGTCAACCATGCGGCCAGAAGCTATCCGTCCCTCTTCTTCTGGATGCATAACTTCTGACTAATTTGGCACGACTTTTCATAATTTTGTCTTTTCTTCTTACACACTTTTATCATATGTCACATCAGTCACTTTTTTAACTTGACTTGTATTTATTGATTGTCACATAACACGTTTCCCAAACATTGAACTTTTCTTTGCCTATGCATCCAATCCAACTATGTGGCATCGACGTTATGCGACACCTTCCATGAGGCCTTGACCCTATGTGGCCTCGATGTTATATGGCACCTTGCTATGCGCCTTTGCTTCTATGCGCCTATTATTTCTTGCATACTTTGGACACTTGCTTGGTTTAAATTTTGATAATGATTGAACGATTGTGATGCTATGTGTTGAACTTAGAAATGACTTGTATGACCCAGATGTAACCATGTGCTAAATGACTAAGTACTTGGCATAAGCCCTATAGATATGGCCCTATATGTACTTACTTGCTAATTATGCTACTTTCCTTTAATTACCTTATTAAACGTTGGACAGAATAAGGGGCATAGTTCAACTCGAGGGAAGGTCTACAGTCCCATTCCTTGATTGGTTTAAGGATTATGGATCTGATCTCGAAGGGTTCTCGCACTACTCTTATTTTATCTATCGATATAATAAAGTGATAAATTAATGTGACCATTATTTGCCTGTCCTATACTGAATACATTGCTACTTGATAACTTATCAACAACCTTGATACTAGAACTCGTTCCTGCTCTGACTATTGTATCTGTGCTAATACACTTGATCGCACCAAGAGTGCTACTTGATATATAGTGAGCCGTCGTGCCATATACACTTGTTACATGATATATGTAATTATTTTCTTGCACGGATCTGGTATTTGGACAGTGTCTTTAGCCGTGGCTAGATAGTATTGATTGTTGCATCACCCTTGGGTGAATCTAAATTTAACTTCTAAGTGACTATGGATTCGTATCAAGAGTGCTCGTACTTAAAGTATGACATTTAGGAAGGGATGTTTATCTGACCATGACAAAATATTCTAAATTACCTAGGGTTAACTAGGCAACTTAATTTATAGAGTATTGGAAGGGAACGGTATCTCGAGATCGTGCATGTCGAACCACCCAATGTTAGCTGGGAGTAAATGCTGGCCACCACGGATACTGTATATCATCCTCACTAGTGGAGTACAGTATCTGACTTAATTATAAGCCGAAGTGTCTTTCCTATAGAAAGTCTGGAACTGCTACTGATCATTAATTAGCTCAGGGCCCTTGCAAGGGACTGATGTATCATATATTTTTATTCGTATATCATTGGTTCAGCCAGCCCTGCTCGATTATGGCACGATCTGTGGATACTCATATATTATATTACCAGGATAACCCAGAGATCACATATCAGACCATAACACATGTTTGGCTATTAAATTTGTCTTAGTTAGAAGTGAACCATTGCAGCATGAAAGTTCAACTCATGTCCTTGTTTGGTTGTTGAGTTACACTGTTGTGTTACAACGGGACACAGATCGAAACTACTTGTTATCCTATCTTATTTTACTTAATATTGTATCCCTGCTTATCTAGTATGCCTTTTGTTGAGTAGAATTAAGGACATAGAAAGTCGTGGCATGATAGTTTAACTCATGCCCTTGTTTAATTGTTGGGTTGCATTATTATGTTACGATAGCCTGTGGACTGAAACTACGACGCAGAGTTATTTTAATCAAGGGACATATTCTATCTTAGTGTAATATGGCACTTCCTATTCTTGTTTGGTGAAGGAGTGTCGTGTCATATCATGGATGGGATATATGACATTGATTGTTGGCTCATGCATCTCATGCTATAGAACTACTTTTATTTCTTTATTTCGTGCTTCTTTTGTGGTACTTTCTATTTAGGGGTCTGACCCCACTGGTTTTGTATGGCCAGATTTAGAGCCAGCACATGAGGCTCAAGCGTATCTCACGCTCACTGATGGCACGCACCAGAATGATGGCTGTTAAGGGTCACGAGTGGGTTCCTTCATTCACTGTTCATCTTTTTTTAAACTATATTCTTTTAGGCGTTTAGACAACCGGCACCAGTTAGCCGTATAATCTGGATACTAGTTCCTTACAAGACTGTAATATATTCAGACTGCAGCTGACTCACTGTCATGTATACTTTTGGTTGTGTAACTGGCATATCACTCTGTATTGCTAGATCTCTAGAACATTCTGATGCGGCGTATGGGCCGCCTTACTATTTATTCTAAAATATTCTATGTTATTGCTACTTGTTGGAATAATTGAGATATAGAATTTCTTTATCCTAGAAGACTTGATTGTAGTATGCAACCCCTTATCTCAAGACAACCATAACAAATTACGGGTTGCTTTGGTATTCCGCAAGGTGTGGTTTACTGAGTCATTCTCTCGCTCTCCAATATTCTGGATCTGGGTCGTGACAAAGTTTTAGTGGTGGCCCATGTAGGTCTAGTTTTCAGACTTGTTGGGTGGCTTGATTATAGGAAATCTTAATCAAACTTGTTCCTCCTTGAAATTCTAAATTTGTCTCCTCAAACTCAGCTTGACTTTTGTACCATTGATTCCTCGATCCTTTCTCGTCATGTTGTTGATTTATCTTGTGTCCTTTTCCTTAGGGCTTCTCTAGAATTGGTGGTTGGAGCACCAGTAGTTTTAGTTGGACAAAGATCCATTGGACCACAACGAGAGGCATCACTTGTTCCTGGAGGGATCAGGGTAGAACCAATAAAGAAGTACGAGGAATAATATGTACCAAATATTACAGTACCCTCGGTCGTACCAGCAATACCAGTAGCACTTGATATACCGGCATTACTAGAGATTATTCGAGGAATGATGGCCGCTCAACAACATCAGCAGCTTCAACAGCAGGAGCAGAATATCTTGTTGCATCAAGGATTACAAACGGCCTTAGGGATAAGTGTTAAAAAAACTTAAGGGCATCGGTGAGGTTCTGCCAACTCAACCCTAAGTATTTTGATGGCATGGAGGACGCCATTATCGTAAATGCAAAGCTGCAGAACATTGAAACAATACTAACAACAGCAAAGGTTCAAACTAAGGAACTAGTTGATCAGGTCTGATTACAACTCCAGGACCTTGCCAGAGATTTGTGGGCAGCAAAAGAGGTTTGTTTAAGATAACCGGTCTTATGGGATAACTTCAGAACCTATTTCAGGGTCAAGTATTTAGGAGTGGTAGCGCAGTATAAGCTTCAACAGAGGTTTATCAATCTCAAGCAGTCTGGGAGGACGGTGGATGGCTACACAGCAAAGTTCTGCAGGCTTAGCAGATTTTCCCAACAATGGTAGCAACATAATCGAAGCGGGCGATGAGGTTTCAGTATGGACTTCATCTGGAGATTCAATAACTGGTAGAGGGCCATAACTACCAGACCTTCGAAGAAGTATTGATTGCATCCAAGCCACATGAGCTGACAATGCAAAGGTTAGCTTTGAGGATAGAAGGCCAGAAAAGGTCTCATGCATAGAGAGGAGGAGGTGGACCAGCACAACGGACGTCAACACTATCTTCTAGGATTCGTATTTATGACACAGCGCTGAGGAGGCCAGTGGCAGCAGCAACAACAGCACCAACTCGGCTATATCAGCCGAGGTAACAGCAAAAACAACGATTTGAAGCCCCAGTTAGATATACGTATTATGGCAAGGGAGGCCATACAAAAGATGTCTGTAGGGCAGCACAAGGGTTGTGCCTACGATATGGTAGTCCAGACCATCGGATCACCAATTGTCCGATATTGTAGATGATTGATGGGCCAGTGCAGCGATTAGCCTTACCAGTACTAGGGGTAGCTCAGTACAGGGGACCAGCACTGGCAGTCAGGCCTTTGGCTCAGCATCCATTGCCGACGCAACTCAGATGTACAACTAGCAGAGGAATCATCAGTATGGGCAGTAGAGGCCACAACTGCGTATCCAAGGGAGGCAGCAATAAGGAGAACAACAAGGCCAAGGGCAAGCTTTTACCCTATCTCTGGAGGGGGCTTTGACATCAGGTGACGTTGTGGCAGGTAACATTCTTGTTACATCTTTTACTGCCATAGTATTATTTGATTCGGGAGCATCATATTCATTTGTATGTGTACGATTTGTGACATGTATTGGACTGGAGTTTATGGCATTGACAGAGAGGCTGAATATACTCACTGGTAATTGTCTCATAGGAGTTGATAAAGTATGTCTAGCGTGTTCAATCATAATGTGGGCATTTATTATCTGCAAGGTTGATCGAGTTTCCTATGGGTAATTTTGACTTTATTCTAGGCATAGACTGGTTGAGAGACAGTCATGTGATGATAGATTGTCGTAGGGGTAAAGTATTGTTTAACATCTCGAGCAAGGAAGAGTTAATCTTCAACAGAACGATGAGGGACCAGCATGAAGATGGCATAGCAGTAGTAGCGGTAAATGGAAATCAGCTTCCCAGAATAATTGAAGAATTTCTTGATGTATTTCCAGAATAGCTTCTAGGATTACCCCCTGTAAGAGAAGTAGAGTTCTGTATAGAACTGAAGCCAGGAGCAGAACCAATTTCCAACAAGGTCTATCAGATGTCACCGATGAAACTCAACCATCTATATCAACATGTGAAAGAACTGAAGGTGAAGAAGTCTATTCAGGCTAGTGGATCACCATGGGGAGCACCAGCGCTTTTAGTAAAGAAGAAAGATGGGACGACACGGTTATGTATCGACTAAAGGCAGTTGAATGATGTAACAGTGAAGAACAAGTATCCATTGCCTAGGATTGATGACTTATTTGACCAATTAAGCAAAGTAAAAGTATTTTCCAACATAGACCTTCGATCAGGATATTATCAAGTGAGGGTCTGGGACCAAGATATACCAAAGACAGCAATTGATCTCGATATGGGAATTCGTAGTTAAGCCATTCGGATTGACCAAAGTTGCAGCCATATTCATGGATTTGATGAAACGTATCTTCATGCCATACCTAGATCAATTTGTAGTGGTATTCATATACGACATTCTTGTCTACTCCAACAGTGAAGAAGAGGATGAAGAAAATCTTCGAAAAGTATTATAAGTTCTGAGGGAGCATCAATTGTATGCCAAGCTCAGTTATTATGAATTCTGGTTAGGTCATGTACCATTCTTGGGGAATATCATCTCAGGAGAAGGAGTATCAGTGGACCCTAAGAAGGTAAAAACAGTAGAGAATTGGCTAGTCCCGAAGACAGAAGCAGATGTGCAAAGTTTCATGGGATTAGCAGGATATTATCAGAGGTTCATGGCAGATTTTGTACGAATTTCAATGCCAATGACTCGTCTAACCTGTAAGGAGAAGATGTTCGTTTAGACATTAGAGTGTCAAGCAGCATTCGAGAAGTTTATGGAGAAACTGATATCAGCACCGATCCTTACACTTCCAGTAGGATCAGGAGGGTTCACAGTTTATTGTGAGGCATCTGGGAAAGGACTTGGATGTGTATTGATGCAGTACAGAAAGTTGATATCTTATGCGTCTCGACAACTTCAGGATGATGAGAAGAATTATTCAACACGTGATTTGGAGTTAGCAGCAGTAGTATTTGCACTAAAACTATGACGGTACTGCCTATATGGCGATCGGGTAGAGATAATCATATATCATAAGAGTTTAAAGTACATATTCATCCAGAAGGACCTGAACATAAGATAGAGAAGGTGGCTAGAATTATTTGGTGATTATGATATAGTACTTCAGTATCATCCAGGCAAGACAAATGTGGTGGCAAATGCTCTAAGTATGAGAGGCAGTGCATTCATCCTGACAACTCAAAAGCACATATTAGAAGATCTTCGAGAGATGGGCATCGAGGTAGTGTTACCACAAGGAACGGGAGTACTAGCCAATCTCTAGATATAGTCAACCATGGTGTAGAGGATCAAGGCGGCACAAGCAGAAGATTCTCAGATTCATAAGCTTAGGAAGAATGTGAATCAGGCCTTAGGAAGGAATTAAGGATTCACGAAGACAGAACACTTAGATTTGGAAACCGTCTTTGTGTGCCAAGTGGAGATATCAGACAGAAATTGATGACCCAGGGACGCAGTTCTCAATATTCTATTCATCCAGGAGACACGAATATGTACCATGATATAAAAAAATATTGCTGGTAGAATGAAAGGAAAATAGAGATAGCTCGGTTCATTATCCGGTATCTCATATGTCAGCAGGTGAAGACAGAGCAGTAGAGACCAGCAGGATTATTGTAACCCCTGCCTATTCTAGAGTGGAAGTGGAAACACATTACGATGGACTTTGTGATCGACTTACCTAGATCAACTACTAGACGTGATGCAGTTTGGGTAATAGTAGATCGACTCACGGAGGTGGCACATTTTCTTCCCTTCCGAGTAAGGCAGTCCACAGAGCAATTAGCAAAGATGTATATACGACATATAGTGAGGCAGCACAGAGTTCCAGTAAGTATAGTGTTAGACGGTAATACCCGTTTTATATCTCATTTTTGGAGAAGCTTTGGATAAGCTTGCATTAGCGCTTGGGTACTAAGTTGAGATTCAGTACCACGTACCATTCTCAGACAGACTGCCAGTCAGAAAGAACAATTCAGACAATGGAAGATATGTTACGGGCTTGTACTTTGGACTTTGGTCGGTCTTGGAAAGATCACCTTAACTTAGTGGAATTCTCGTACAATAATAGTTATCAGTCCTGCATACAAATGGCTCCTTTCGAGGTATTGTACGGAAGAAAGTGCAGGTCACCTTTAGCATGGGATGACATTGGTGAACGAAAGATGTTGGGGCCTGAGATGATCATACAGACAGTTAAAGTGGTTAAGCAAATTAGAGAGCAGCTTTGAGTTGCACAAGATCATCATCATCATTGGGCAGATCACCATCGTAGGCCGTTAGAGTTTTTTGTCGGCGACCATATATTTTTGTGAAATTTGCCTACCGGTGGAGTCATTAGATTCGGGGTTCACGAGAAGCTTAGTCCGCAGTATATTGGACCATTCGATATTCTCGAGAGAGTAGGGGATATTGCTTATCGTCTTTCTCTTTTGCCTTTACTAATTGAGGTGCACGATGTCTTTCTTGTGTCTTAGTTACATAGGTATATCACGGATTTGAGTCATATTTTCGATCACTCTGAGTTAGTCGTTGGTACCGACTTGACTTATAAGGAATGGTCTGTGTCCATTTTGGATCAGAGAGAGAAGGTACTCAAGAACCAGACTATTCGTCATGTTTGTGTTGCTTGGGGGCATCACTCTTTAGGAGAGTCAACGTGGAAGCGCGAGGACGAGTTTCGATCTCAGTACCTGCACCTATTCGAATCATAAGGTATTTTTTGTATGCCTTTGCATCTTTCATTCCGTGATCTGCGAGCACTCATAAGAGATGATGTTACTTTGCTTCATTATAGGTGTTATTGTTATACTTGTTTGTTTGTGTGTGTAGATTTGTCACGCCCTAGTCCCAAAATACGTACGACCAGGAATACGTAAGCATGCCAGCCGTATGTATATGGCAACTCCAATATATTGATACCATAATATACACGTATGATGTAATATGAATATTAACTCATATGTGGTATATATATGGTCACAAGTCACAGGGCATAATTAGATCTCATCCATAGAATCAAATAACCAATCAACTATATAACTGAATCAAGTATAAAATGCTTGATAAGAACGAGTAATTGGGTGGAGACAAATCCACTACCAAACTAGAATATAAGAGGAACAAAAATAAGTACATCTAATTAACAATGAGACTCGAAGAGAGACCTCCTCGAAAGAGAATGGAGTAGCAAGTCCTGATCCATGCTCCTGTAAATAATCATGATCGTCTACACCTGGAAAGGGACCAGGTCCTCAGAGGGACGTAACAAGATACATAAAAGTATGCCAATTGAATACAGTAAAATATGTATAATAGATAGAAAATATATAAGTACGTTGTACTAGACAATCTATATGAAAATGCATAGTGAGGACAATCATTTCGATGTATGGGTAGGTATAGGACTCTATCTATCTCACAACTCACACACACGTCCATGAACATCATTAGCCATCATACCGCGAGGGTAGCGACTATCGTGACACCATAAGCCGACATACCACGAGGGTAGCGACCATTGTGACACAACTCCCGTAGTGCGTGCTAGTTACTACGGTTTACCAGAGTGGGTAGCCCATACGCCAACTGATTGTCCTCCTCTTCCATGATACTATGTGTCAAGTGTGTGTATATATAGTATATGATTATGACTGAAAAAAACACATATAGAATAAATATATAAAAATATGATAAGCATGCAAAGTTCTATAAGTAATTTGGCAAGGTATCTTGTCTGGCAAGAAAGCTGCGAAGTGTAAGCGTCCCGAAGTCAAGCACAAGGGATCAGAACTATGGCATCAGAATGAACGTCTCCGGATATTAAAATAAATATCACCAAAATTCCCAGAATAAGCGAGATAGCTAAAAAATACTACCCTTTCATCCAATTTGGACACAGGGGCAAAACGGTAATTTCAGGTCAAAGTAGGGTCCAAATGTGGCCCACTTTGCACCAAAATACGTGCCAGAGCTAAAGGTCTCTAAATAGAAAAAATTATAGGTCAAACATATTCTAAACATCGATACGAACTCAATGGTATGTCCAATCTTAGATTCCAGTGAGCCGATCACAAACTCGCCCTTCAAGTCAAACCATGGGGCCCACAAATATGCGGCTTGGTCAACTATCTCAGAATCGCGTGAAACTTGGGTCACAGGACTAGCGTGATACCACAAATCCAATGGCGCAAGTTTCGTCGTATTCTGACGAGCGTACACAAAGTGGGGTAGTGTTTTGCAAAAGTTATGATACGGGGACATTTTGCGGATACGGGTTGATTCTGACGCGCACACATGTCTGAATCAACTTTCGCGAAAGCCCACACGTCAGGATATAACATATGCATCTTTTAATGTAATTGGTATACGACGAGGCGGTCCAGTTTGGCGGGGCGCACTCCGTATCACAAAATTTTAATTTTAAAATATCAAAGTTTTGGTCGTTTTGGAGGCCGAATAATTTAACAAGTAAAGCAAACTAATAAAAAGTAAAAGAACAGAAATATTTTTGATTATATAGAGAAGAAAATCCTTTAATTAGATTTTGAAAATATTAAACAGGTTGGTGGCAATTTAGGCATGAACATGGGGGTTTGGTGTTAAAATTTTGTACTGTTTTTGTCAGTTTTTCGGCCAACTTTCGGTCGATTTTTCGACCAATCCAGGGCACGAAAATTTGTTCCGCTTGAATAAAAATTCTAGAGGGTTAGGTTGTGAACATACACGGACAAACCGCTCGAGAAAAGGATGAGAGATGAGAGAGATATGTTACCTTGAAGATGGGGAGACGGAAGGGTGATGATGCACGCGTGCGCATACGCGGACGGCGGCCGACGGCGGTCCCGGCGGGCTGCGGCGGCGCGGGGCGACGGCGCTGAGGGACGGGGTCGCCTGCGGTCAGTCGGTCAGCGCTAGGGTTAGGATTAGGGTTTCGGTAGTTTTGTATACCTATATATATATATATATATATATATATATATATATATATATATATATATATATATATATATACCGAGAGAGAGAGATATATGGGGAGAGCGGGGGGTTCTGCTGGGTTGCTTTTTAGAAATTAGGTTTTAGATTTTACTTTTTCTTTTTCTTTTTCTTTTCTTCTCTTTTTCCTTTTCTTTTTCCTTTTCTTTTTATTTATTATTACTATTACTATTACTATTATTATTATTATTATTATTATTATTATTATTATTATTATTATTATTATTATTTTTACTTATTGCTATTAGTATTACTATTACTAATACTATTATTATTATTATTATTACTACTTATTGCTATTAGTATTACTATTACTATTACTATTATTATTATATTTATTCACATATATATTTACATATATAGATGAGTTTAAAAATCTAAAAATAATATATGCACACAAAATAAATTCTAGAAAATTTATCACCTTTTAACAAGACTCCAAAAATAGTAAAAAAATTATTTTATGAATAATTCTAAATAAATATTTATATAAGTAATTTAATCAAGAAATTTTATTTTCTAGTAAACTATAAAAATATTCTAAAGAAATTCAATAATTTAATATAAAAAATTTAATAAATTTTAAAAATTTAGGGGGTTTACATTCTACCCAACTTACAATAATTTTGTCATCAAAATTAACACTAATCCATATTCGTAATAAATCACTATAGCTATTAACACTTCATTGCTAGCTTGCAGCGCTTCCGAAAAGGTTATGGTCAGCCATCCTAACACTTTTCTCCCTTATTGTCTGTACACTATTCTTTTATCCTCTAACTCATCTACACTACCCAACTTACAAGAATTCTACTAGTAGTCAAAGTCTTTTGAGGTTATTGTCTAGGTTGTAAGACGAATTTATTCGTTGGGTCAAAAAATTTGGGATACTTATCTAGAATCTCATAACCATAATTTTTCTCTGTAACCGTCAAGTATCGTAGTTTAATACTGACACGCCACCTGGCCAGTATGTCTGCAAATAGTTTGACTACTCTACTATAATGGTCTAGCTGCAGCTATCGCTACCTCACCAATGATTTGTCATAGTCATAAGTTCGTAACAAGTGCCTTCAACTCTTTCCTAAGCTTAGTCTAAGATTTAGGGCAACAATTAAGTTCTTGACTAACTTTATAAAACTATTAGAAGTATGAACCATTTCAACAATCCAACTGATTCATGTTAGACTAAAGGGTGCTACTTTAGGTTTAAAAATAATAAGAGTATACAGATATTGTTATAGTGCATATACATAAGGGTTATCATTATGAACTCATATTTTTGGTTATTAATTATTACTAACCCATTTATGTTTTAACTAACAAAATAAGGGTGAGGTTGAAATAAATCAAACAATTCATGTTGGCAAGAAAAGATGCAACTATGATAGGAAGAATTAAGCATGGGACAAGGAATAGATATGGAAGAGAAGATGAGCAACCCAAGGGGACGAGATGGTGATAGAAAAGAGAATACTACTACTACTACTTGTGTCATCTATTAGTATCGTGGGTAAGCCATCTAGTTATAATATCAACATATCCTCAAAAAAATTTAACACCAAATATATCACATTGTGATATGCCCTTAATCACAAAAGATAGTCACAAAGTAATGTGATTGGCCTATGGGGTATATCTAGTACTCTCCGTGTATCAAACTTATACCAAGCACGAACGTTCGTCTTTCCAAAATAGGGGAAGACAAAAAACAATAATAAAGAATTCAAGGAGAAGGTGATAGAATACAAGTACGGGGTTTAAGGCGATTAAAGAATTCAAAAAGAGAGTTGTAAGGGCAGTTGCAGATGAGATCCTATTTTGGTAAATTTCTATTCACATGTTTTATGTACCTGCTATGATATGCTCTGAGCTGTCTAAAGGGCAAGTATATTCGTCTAACATGCTGAGTCAACTATATCTCAATCCACGTAAAGTAGTCATGCGAAGAGCAAACTAAGTGCATTAAGGTTAATCAGACCATAATACACTGATTCTGATTTAGACAATGTATTAGTAGGCGTCCCCAATAACACATATGTCATGAACAAGCTCGATAAAAGAATAAGCTTGCAAAAGTAGGCTATAAAATAGCAGCATAAGCGGAGGTAGTCCAGAAAATATAAGTAAGCTAGATTATGATGAAGGAATGCACAAAATAATTCAAGTTCACAAAGAAGATAAGACTTGTCCGGTGTTGTGCCTCTACATTTGCCATACTAATTTCTTGTCTAAATCTCTAGTCAATCAAAATGAACAATGAGAGTCGAAGAGAGACATCCTCGAAAGAGAATAGAGTAGCAAGTCTTGATCCGTGCTCCTGCAAATAGTCATGATCGTTTACACCTGAAAAGGGACCAGGTCCTCAGAGGGACGTAACAAGATACATAGAAGCATGACAATTGAATACAGTAAAATATGCATAATATATAAAAAAATATATAAGTACGTTGTACTAGACAATCTATATGAAAATGCATAGTGAGGACAACCATTTCGCGTATGGGTAGGTGTAGGATACTCTATCTATCTCACAACTCACACACACGTCCATGAACATCATCAGCCGTCATAGCACGAGGATAGCGACCATCGTGATACCATAAGCCAACATACCACGAGGGTAGAGACCATCGCGACACAACTCCCATAGTGCGTGCTAGTTACTACTGTTTACCAGAGTGGGTAGCCTATACGCCTACTGATTGTCCTCCCCTCCCATGATACTATGTGTCAAGTGTGTGTCAACATATATATAGTATATGATTATGACTGAAAGAAAATACATATATAATGAATATACAAAAATATGATAAGCATGCAAAGTACTATAAGCAATTTGGCAAGGTATCTTGCCTGGCAAGAAAGTTGCGAAGTGTAAGCGTCCCGACGTCAAGCACAATAGATCAGAACTATGGCATCAGAATGAACGTCTCTGGATGCTGAAATAAATATTACCAACGTTCCCAGAATAAGCGAGATAGCTAAAAACCACTACCCTTTCATCCAATTTGGACACAGGGACAAAATGATAATTTCAGGTCAAAGTAGGGTCCACATGTGGCCCACTTTTCACCAAAATGCGTGACAGGGTGTCCTCCTGTGGACTTCTAGTATTTTCTCGTATCAGCTCTTCTGATATGTATCAAGGCCCTATCCAATGATTCTTTTATATTCTAGATGGCCATCTAAATGGGAGAAATTATAGGTCTAACAGATTCTAAATGTCGATACGAACTCAACGGTATATACAATTTTGGATTCTGGTGAGCCGATCATAAATTCGCCCTTCAAGTCAAACCGTAGGGCCCACAAATAGGCGGCTTGGTCAACTGTCTCATAATTGCGTGAAACTTTGGTCACAGGACCACCGTGATACCACGAATCCAATGGCGCAAGTTTCGTCGCATTCTGACGAGCGTACACAAAGTGGGGTGATATTTTGCAAAAGTTGTGATATGGGAACTTTTTGTGGATACGGGTTGATTCCGACACACACACGTCTGAATCAACTTCCGCGAAAGCCCACACGTCAGGATATACCATATGCACCTTTCGGTGCAATTGGTATGCGACGAGACAATCTCGTTTGGCGGGGCGCACTCCGTATCATAAAATTTTAATTTAAAAAGATCAAGTTTTTTGTTGTTTTGGAGGCCAAATAATTTAACAATTAAAGCAAACTAATAAAAAGTAAAAGAACAGAAATATTCTGGTTATATAGAGAAGAAAATCTTTCAATTAGATTTTGAAAAAATTAAACAGGTTGGTGGCAATTTAGGCATGAACATGGGGGTTTGGTGTTGAAATTCTGGATTATTTTTGGTTAGTTTTTGGGCCAACTTTCGGTCGATTTTTTGACCAATCTAGGACACGAAAATTCGTTCTGCTTGAATGAAAATCCTAGAGGGTTAGGTTGTGAACGTACACGGACAAACCGCTCGAGAAAAGGACAAGAGATGAGAGAGATATGTTACCTTGAAGATGGGGCGACGGAAGCATGCTGATGCACGCGTGCGCGTACGCGGACGGCGGCCGACGGCTGTCCCTGCGGGCTACAGCGGCGCGGGGTGGGGGCATTGATGTGCGGGGTCGCCGGCGTTCGGTCGGTCGGCGCTAGCGTTAGGGTTAGGGTTTCGGTAGTTTGTATATATATATATATATATATATATATATATATATATAGAGAGAGAGAGAGAGAGAGAGAGATGGGGAGAGCGGGGGGTTGTGATGGGTTGCTGCGGGTGTTTAGCTTTAGGGATTAGTTTAGGGTTTTAGAAATTAGGTTTTAGAATTATCTTTTTCTTTTCTTTTTCTTTTTCTTTTTCCTTTTCTTTTTATTTATTATTACTATTACTATTATTATTACTATTACTATTATTATTATTATTATTATTATTATTATTATTATTATTATTATTATTATTATTATTATTATTATTATTATTATTACTACTATTACTATTACTTTTACTATTTCTATTATTATTATTATTGTTATTATTACTATTTCTACTTATTGCTATTATTATTATTATTATTATTATTATTATTATTATTACTTATTTCTATTACTATTACTATTACTATTACTATTAATATTACTATTACTATTATTATTATTATTATATTTATTCACATATATATTTACATATATATATGAGGTTAAAAATCCTAAAATAATATTTGCAAACAAAATAAATTCTAGAAAATTTATCACCTTTTAACAAGACTACAAAAATAGTAAAAAAAATATTTTGTGGAATAATTCTAAATGAATATTTATATAAGTAATTTAATCAATAAATTTTATTTTCTAATTAACTATGAAATATTCTAAAGAAATTCAATTATTTAATAAAAATACTTTAAAATAAATTTTAAAAATTTAGGGGGTTTACATTCTACCCAACTTACAATAATTGTCCTCGAAATTAACACTAACCCATATTCGTAATAAATTACTATAGCTATTAACACTTCATTGCTAGCTTGAAGCGCTTCCTAAAAGGTTATGGTCAGCCATCCTAACACTTTCCTCCCTCATTGTCTGTACACTATTCTTTTATCCTCTAACTCATCTACACTACCTAACTTACAAGAATTCTACTAGTAGTCAAAGTCTTTTGAGGCTATTGTCTAGGTTGTAAGACGAATTTATTCATTGGGTCAAAAAATTTGGGATACTTATCTAGAATCTCATAACCATGATTTTTCTCTGTAACCGTCAAGTATCGTAGTCTAATACTACCATGCCACCTGGCCAGTATGTCTGTAAATAGTTCGACTACTATACTATAATGGTCTAGCTGCAAATAGTTCTGTGATCTGCGAGCACTCATAAGAGATGATGTTGCTTTGCTTTATTATAGGTGTTATTATTATACTTGCTTGTTTGTGTGTGTAGATTGCTTGTAGATAGTTATTGCTTGCTTTGACATTTCTAGCTTGGCTTGAGTTTGAATTCCGTGGACAAAATTTTTTTAAGGTGGGTAAAGATATCACTCCCCGTTCCCAATATACATATTTGGAGCATAATTATTTTTCTTGCTAGCATAGTAGTATATTGTAGAGAGACTTGACCCATTCTTTGGTTCACTTGGCTCTTGGTTTATTTGTTTAGTTTAGTTTTATCTTGAGTTGAACCCATGATCCAAACCTCAAACCCCCCATATATAACTCAACTTTATTCTCTCTCCTCTCATTATTTTTCTTCAATCCTCTCTCTTATGTTTCCCCTTTCTCTCCATAGGCAAGTGCGCCTTGCTCGAAATGGAGAAACCTTTTATTTTATTAGTCTATTATGTTAATTGTATGATTTTAAGCACATTTAGAACTTGATATTTTCGGATTTGGTGGAAGGATTAGTGTAGATCTAAGTTTTAAGTTTCAAAATTTTCTATGTGTTCTTGAGTGTTCTTGGGTTTTGATATCTTAAAACTTAAAGTTTTCAAAAACTTGTTGCTCTATGTTTATGAGCACTTGATTTTGAGTAGTTTAGAACTTAACTTTGCTGGATTTGGGCATCATTTGAGATTTTTATAGAAGAAACAAAATTTTATTTTTGAGCTTTTGGCCATGGCCAAAAAGCTGATATTGGGGACAAATGAGTGCTATGCGGCACGAAGTGCTATGTGGCCTGAACTTCTCGTCTTGAGTCAGCATACGGTCAACCCTGTTGGACGCATAACTGAATTTGCACATGCACCCATTGGCCAAATGCACAAACTTGAAAGAATAAAATTTTGCTAAGTCCCAAAAGATTTTATGCAGCCAAGTGTGTATGCGTCCAAGAGGAGTATGCGGCCTCGTCAACCATGCGAACAAAAGTTATGTGTCCCTCTTCTTCTTGACGCATAAATTTTGACTGATTTGGTATGACTTTTCATAATTTTGTCTTTTCTTTTGACATACTTTTATCACATGTCACATCAGTCACTTTTCTGACTTGACTTGACTTATATTTATTGATTGTCATATCATACATTTCCCGAAGAGTGGACTTTGCTCTACCTTTGTGTCCAAGCCAACTATGCGGCCTCGACGTTATGTGGCACCTTCCATGCGGCCTTGACCCTATGCGGCCTCGATGTTATGCGTCACCTTGCTATGTGTCTTTGCTTCTATACGCCTACTGTTTCTTGCACACTTTAGACACTTGCTTGGTTTAAATGTTCATAATGATTGAACGATTATGATGCTATGTGTTGAACTTAGAAATGACTTGTATGACCCAGATGTGACCATGTGCTAAATGACTAAGTACCTGGCATAAGCCTTCTAGATATGGCCCTACATATACTTACTTGCTAATTAGGCTACTTTTCCTTGACCACCTTATTATACATTGGACAGAATAAGGGGTGTAGTTCAACTCGAGGGAGGGTCTGCAATCCCGGTCCATTTTTGGTTTAAGGATTGTGGATCTGATCTCGTGGGTTCTCGCACTACTCTTATTTTATCTATCGATATAATAAAGTGATAAATTAATGTGACTATTATTTGACTGTCATATCCTGAATATATTGCTACTTATAATCTATCTACAACCTTGATATTAGAACTCGTTCCTGCCCTGACTATTATATCCGTGCTGATACACTTAATCGCACCATGAGTACTACTTGATATATAGTGGGTCGTCGTACCACATATACTTGTTACGTGATATATGTAATTATTTTCTTGCACTGATCTAGTAGTTGGACAGTGACTTTAGCTATGGCTAGATAGTATTGATTATTGCATCACACTTAGGTGAATCCAGATTTAACTTCTGAGTGACAATGTGGATTCCTATCAAGAGTGTCCGTACTAAAAGTATGACATTTAGGAAGGGATGTTCATGTGACCACGGCATGAGATTCTAAATCACCTAGGGTTAAGGCAACTTAATTTGTAGAGCATTGGGATAGAACGGTATCTCAAGATCATGCATGTCGAACCACCCTAAGTTAGCTGGGAGTAAAGGATGGCCGCCACGGATATTATATATCATCCGCACTAGTGGAGTTTAGTATCTGACTTAATTATAAGCCGAGCTAGTGTATTTCCTATAGAAAGCCTGGAACTACTACTGATTATTAATTAGCTTAGGGCCCTTACAAGAGACTAATGCATCATATATTCTTGCTCGTATAACATTGGTTCAGCCAGCCATGCTCGATTATGGCACAATTTGAGGATACTCATATATTGCATTACTTGGATAACCTAGAGATCATATATTATGCCGTAACACATGTTTGGCTGTTAAATTTGTCTTAGTTAGAGAAGTGGACCGTTGTAGTATGAAAGTTTAACTCATGTCCTTGTTTGGTTGTTGACTTGCGTTGTTGTATTATAACGGAACACGGATTGAAGCTACTTGTTATCCTATATTATTTTACTTAATATTGTATCCTTGCTTATGTATTGTGCCTTCTGTTGAGTGGAATTAGGGACATAGAATGTCGTGGCATGATAGTTCAACTCATGTCCTTGTTTGGTTGTTGGGTTGCACTATTGTGTTACGATAGCCTATGGACTGAAACTACGACGTAGAGTTATTTTAGCTTGACCATAATCAAGGGACATATTCTATCTTGGTGTAATATGGCAATTTTTGTCCTTGTTTGGTGAAGGGGTATCGTGTCATATCATGGATGGGATATATGTCATTGATTGTTGGCTCATGCATCTCATGCTATAGAACTGGTTTTGTTTCTTCATTTCGTGCTTCCATTGTGGTACTTGTTATTTGGGGGTCTGACCCCACTGGTTTTGCATGGCCAGGTTTAGAGCCAGCACCTAAGGATCAAGCGTATCTCACCCTCACTGATGGCACGCACCAGAAGGATGGCTGCTGAGGGTCACGAGTGGGTTCCTTTATTTACTGCTCATCTTTTTGTAAACTATATTCTTTTGGGCATTTTGCCAATCGGCACCTGTTAGCCGGATAATCTGGACACTAGTTTCTTACATGACTGTAATATATTCAAACTGCAGTTGACTTACTGTAATATATACTTTATTGTGTATTTGGCATATCACTCTGTATCGCTAGATCTCTATAACGTTCTGATACAGCGTATGGGACGCATTGCTGCTTATTCTGAAATGTTCTATGTTATTGCTACTTGTTGGAAAGATTGAGATATAGACGTTCTTGACCCTATAAGACTTGATTGTAGTATGCACCCCCTTGTCTCTAGACAACCTTAACACATTGCGGGTTACTTTGGTATTCCGTAAGGTATGGTTGGCTGAGTCATTCTCCCACTCTCCAGTATTCTTGATCTAGGGCATGACAGAACGCCTTGGCAAACTGCAGGAACTATTTTACCCCCTATATGAATTCATCACGCATACCGCACATGTCATCAGGATGACGGTTGTACATCTACGAACGATGATGCAGGTAGTTATTCAGATCCATTTCTAGATAATTCTGCAAAGATGAATAGACATCGTTCAAGTATATTATCCATGTATCTTGGTATATTGATACTTACTCAAGTATCTTGGGATACTAAACCAAAACTCAAATATCCTTAGATACTCAATACTAATATACATACCCTCACTCAACACTAAAACACTTAACCTATACTAACTCACTAACACTCACTCACTAAACACACTCAAAGACACACATGTATACAATGTGCACTCATTTACACATGGTGCAAGTTGCTATTGCTACTGCTATTACACACCCCCCCCCCCCCACACACACACATACACATACACATACATCACTAGTACACCCTAGATACACACTTCACTCATGACACTCACTCCAAATATAGGTTACATGTCTCTCTGACCGAGGAGGGGGTCGTCGTGGTTGAAGGGAGCCAAGGGGTTTGTCAGGGACGAAAGAAACGATGTATCCTTGGTTATGCGATACATAAACCAATGTTGTGCCACAACCACCCGAACACAAACTCTTGTGTCAAAGATAGGTTTGACACTGCTCTAACCCAAATTGGATACATGTTTTAGAAGAAGCCAATACCGTGTCGTATCTCGTCTTTGAAGAGTCATTCCTGTTTTCGAGTATATGTCTCTCCTTGAGTCGAGATCTGCATCGTATTTGCGATGCTGATACACAAGGATGAGTCTAATTAACTCAGACAGTTAACTATAAGAGAGAGAGGGTTAGGGTCAGTGTCATATCCCATGTCGTGTCAGTGTATATGTCTGTGTTGTGTCCATGTTTGTATCGCCTTCGTATAAGCCCTAACCCTAGTTTTGTGCCAATACTTTGTGTTCATGTTGTGTCTGTATTTGTGTGTCTGTGTCGTATCAGTATGTGTGTATATAAATGTGTCGTGTTAGTGTGTCTGTGTTGTGTCAGCAAGAGAGAGATAGGGTTAGGGTTACCTAACCCTCTGATCGAGAAGGGGGTCGTCGGGGTCGAGGGGGGCTGAGGGGGGTACTCGGGGCCGAGGGACGCCGGGGCAGGGGGCGAGAGGGTCGTCGAGGCCGAGGGGCACCGGGGCAGGGGCCCGTTGGGAGTTGCCGAAGTCGAGAGGGTTCGGGGTCGCTGGAGCATGGGGAGCGAGGGGTGCAGGAGGAAGATGGGGAGATCAAGAGAATGGGAGAAAATAAAAAACTCAAAACCTATATTAACTTTTTAGCGACGTCCAAATTGAACGTCGCTAAATGTCGCTAATTAAAAAATTTAGCGACGTTAGCGACATCGCTAAAAATTCCGCTAATTAAAAAATAACCAACGTTGGTAAAAACGTCACTAAATCTAAAAAAAATAGTGACGTTAAAGAAGCTTATAGCGACTATTCTTTAAAAAATCTAAGTACAGTCGCTAAATGTCGTTATGTGTCGCTAACCGCGACGTATAGCGACGTTTATTTTTGGAGTCGCTAAAGTCTTTAACATTAGCGACGTTTTATTACGACGTCGCTAAAAATGTCGCTATTTCATCATATGTTTGTAGTGTCGGGTGCCGACATCCTTCAGCGAAGTCGTATATCGATTAGTTGCATTATCGATGTAATACCCTGTTCGTGCTACTTTTTGTACGATTTATCTTAGGACACTTGACATGACTTGCATTGGCAGAATCCATACTTGAGACATTCAGGGTTACTGGATTATGTGCTAGGATAGGACTCGTGACATGAGATATATGATATGATTACATTTACACAGTTGACTCGATACATAGTTAGTAATTGATCTTGCGTGTTATGGACATAAGATGTCATGGACAAGAGATGTAAGGTACATTGGGAGGGAAGAGCGCACTCGGAGCGTTAGGCTACCACTTTTTATCATATTTATCGTGGACTCTTATCAGGGTCTTAGAGATTTCATAGTTACTGCAGGTTCCCTAACGAAACTTAAAGATTTTCATAGTCATATTTTGGTGTTCTAGCGTGCGAGTGATGTTCTCATGTACATGAACATAGACGGTTACAATAGTTATGCCCCTGAGAACCCTTAAGCTATTTACTGTTTACTTTGGTATGTTTATCTGTACCTTGTTATGTCCCTTGATGACCTGGATCCAAATTTTGTCCCCAGGATTATTGTTGAGCTGGTTTGATGGAGTATTTTGGTGGATGGTTGTTTCTCTAGGAAACGTTCATTATGTTCTTCCATATTTATATTTATTTCTCATTACTAATTTCTGCTGATATAGCCTAGTTTTATAGAGTATATTTCTTTCTTGAGTTTATCGAGCTTGTGTGCTACTGGGCGGACGACTTTAGCACATATAGCTCATTCTTGTATTTTTGTCTCATTGTGATTAAGATATAGATGTATTTATTTTGTTATTTAGATAGTGACAATCATAGTACATCTTATACGTATTTGAGTTGGACAAGAGTCTGGTTGAACGCGTAGCTGGCATATTTACGTATTCCTAGTCCTACGTATTTTGGGACTGGGACGTGACACTAACCAACAATACAACTCAAACGGATCGAGTGTCACGCTGGCACAGGCAACGAAAGAATTCAAATCAAATAGGTACAAGCCTCTAGCCACATACCCCCTACCGATAATCTTCCCAGTCTCCAAGTCCTAAAAAATACAACCATCAGGAAAAAAAAATATGGAGAATTGCAAGTCACGAGTAATATGACTAATTGATAATAAACTGAATGTTTTCTGGTGTATGCAATACTGAAGTGAGTGACAGACCGGAAGAAAGACAGGAACTTCCTTTTCCACTAACTTTCAGTGAACTACCATTCGCAACAGTAATATTGGTCACACAACTCGCCGAAACATAATCTCGCAACATACCTACGTCGCTTGTTATGTGATCAGACGCACTAGAGTCAATCACCCATTGCTACGATCTTACCACACATGTCGCTGAATATTCGGCTGTTGATCCAGATGTAGAAGTTTTACCACGACACTGAGTTTGGAATTCAGCAAATTCTATGTAGGTATCTACCATAATATGCACGGATAGCCTGTCATTATCAGAAGCATCTGATGCAATATTGGCGATAGGTGCTTTAGGATACTGCCATTAAAAGTGTCATTGTTGACCACAATTAAAATATGTTCGCGGTCGACCTCCATCACGTCGACCATCACCTCGACCACCATTTCGGCCAGCATCCCGGCCACCACGTCTACCACTACAGAATCTACCACGAGCAGCACCCAAGGCAGATTGATCAGCAAGTGCGTCACCCGTATCAGTCCCAACTACTTTTGTTGTCCTTAGGACACGAAAGTGGACTTCTAGTAGAGATGCAACCTCGGTCCCAGCAATAATCTAAGACCATGCAAAGTCTGCATCAGGATGAAGGGAGGCAAGATACGCCATGACATAGAGCTGGTGGCGTTATATCCTTGCCTCATTGATATATGTCATCAACAGTAGCATGCGATCCACCACATAAGTTAGTGCCTTAAAGGCACGGAAGTGGTCCTTATGTGACTTATCTCCTTGATTAGCTCGGTAGACGCCAACGACCGAGTCATAAATACGAGACAAATCGCATATGCCATCAAGCGCAGTCGTAAGGACCTCCCATAACTCCTTCACTAAATATGTGTTTGGAACCATATCCTCAACTAATGGTTCCATCGAATTCATTAACTATGTAAACAGTCGACTGTCATCCGTCTCCTACTGTTTGAATTTTGGATTATTCACTGTTGGGGCTTGTTGTTCAGATATTTTGACAACCGCATTTCCAGAAGTATCTTCTCGACCTTCTTGCACCATATGGAGTAACCATCTAGACCGTTTGATCGTCGATCGACGAGTCAAATCGATGAACTCATCATGCCAGTGCCCGGTCTCCCCGTCACTACGTTCCCTATACTGGTGTTGGCAGCAGTGCTACTGGCATCAGTGTTTGTCATCCTTCAAATTTCTTAATTCGATTGTGTTGAGCGTCCTGACCCGATAATCATATCAACTCTGCCAATGTACTATCAACAATGTCAGATCTGGCTTATACAATGTTGGCAGAGATCGAATATGGATCACACAAGCCAGGACAGAGATGCAACCCAGGTAGCTCTCTGTTGGATCCTAACATGGATATCGGGCCAGGAATAGAGATTCAAACAAACTACCAAGTTTGCTCTCTGTTAACTCCTGAAGTTGTTGTCGAGGTTCAGAGGTTCACAAACTATCAGTCTACCCTCTGAAGATCTCAACGACGACTATTTTTTGGAAGACGACTAGGGTTAGGATTTTGGGTTAGATGGTGGCTGGGTATGCATGGTTAGGGTTAGGGTTAGGATGGTTAGGGTTAGGGTTTGTAGGAATATGAGGGTGGCGGCTGTAGATCTAGGGTTAGGGTTTGTAGGGGGCACAACAAAGAGGGGGGCGGGTACTGTAGCAGACGGGGGGTACTATAGCAGACGAGGGGTATTGTAGCATCGGGTACCGTAGCAGCCGGAAGGGTACTATAATAGCGGGGGTGCGGGTAATGTAGCAGGGGGGCACCCGTCGGGGTGAGGGAGGGTAAAAAAAAATTAGGGTTTGAGAGAGAATAATTTTGCTCTGATACCATGTAAGATGGAATAATATGATGCTTCATTGACTTTGAGAGATTATATAGGAGAGGATTGGCCTCTTCCTTATTCTTTTACCTGGTGGGGGGGACTAAAGTCCAATGACTAATAATACTTATACTTAACATGGCTATTTTATTCGAGTTCTACATTTCATGCATTCAACATGAGTTACACCCCGAGCATTATAACATTTTTCTCATGATAAACCTCACTTTCTAAATACTAGACATACTAAATACTAGACAGACTACGACAGTGACGCCTTCCTTCTCCATCGTGGCCTTGTACCCGTGTGACTGCGCTCATTGAGGTTTCGAATTGTGCAGTTATTGATTGCAGTGGTTGTTGTTTATTATCCATGGTCTTCAAATTGAATAGTAAATTTATATGTCTAGAACCAGAGTCAAGATGTCAAATAAATAAGAGAGTAGTAAAAAAAAGTTTTGAATTGTGAATTTTTTATATAAAAACAGAGATAATAGACCATTCTATAGAATTTTGGAGCAAAATAATCTTATAATATAGTCGTTTATGATTGTTATAATGATATTATGGTTATTCTTGGTAAAACGACCAAATACTCCCAAAAAAGGAAAATGTAAAGTCATTTATGTCCAAAGATGGGATAGAAATCTTTTTTTTACGTTCTTTGATCTTAAGATGTAAATTGTACATCTTTGTTACAACTTTTTGAACTATAAACGTACGTTTCGGAAAAATTCATATGTTTAGTTGGCTTACAACGCTATTAACTTAATGTAACATGTCATTTTAGGATTTTATAATAGTCAACTTATTTGATCACAACCGCAGCCAAATCAAAATTATTCGGATAATAGACGAATCAAACCAACCAATGGTTGATTCGGTTTGAAACCGATCGACTTGGTTCGCTGATTCGTTTTGTATTTGAACACAACATATTTAAAATCAACAAAATTTTAAATATTTTTTACAATCCTGTCTCATGTTTGTAAATAACGCATTTACATCATTTTATCGTTTTATCATTCTATCTCCAACAAACACAATAGCTCATTTACATCATTTTATCTCCGATAAAAATAATTACAAACAACAAAACAAAATAATAAAAATACATAAATGTTTGATCGATTTGGTTCAATTTCATCCGTTCTTGATATTATCAATATCATTATGTTATCAAGAACACACAAACGACCCAACCTGAACAGTCCATCGTTTCGATTAAAAATCGATCAATTCATTTGAAGTTCATTTAAATTCGGTTTGGGCTGAATCAGTTCGGCCAAAATTTACAGTGTCCTACGGCCAAAATTTACACAGTCCTATGTCATTTGGTGGCCATGTGACAAGACCGCACAAGGATGGCTGAGCCTAGGCAGCCAGTCTTTTAACCAGGTCGGACCCTGAGAACCTAGCTGTGATCAAGTCAGGTTTGTCGGATCAGATAGAGGCCATCTCAAGCTTTGCACTACTGCGTCAACTATATATCCCGACGGTTTTGGGGCCGCCAGACCTCTCAACACTGCCAACCTCAACACCATGACCGCGCATGAACAAATACAAGATATAGAGATGCAAGTAGATCAGATTTGCCTTTGTACCTTCGACACGGCAGAGAAAAATTCAAGTTGAAAGGACCAAAACTTTTATGAGATGTGATTAACCAATGCAAAGGTTGGTTTTGGAATTGCATATCAGAGCAGCGCTTGTTATTTTTTTAGGAAACACCTGCTTACTCATTGAAGTACAAATCACATCCGCATCCTTCGCCATCAATTATATATATCATTGGCCATAAACTCGGTTGTCAGAGACCCACATCCCCAAGTCCGAAAGGGTGCAGGAACCAACGGCCATTGACAGAATCCACCAGCTATCAGCCACAGTTGAACCACAAACACTATGATCAACAATTTAAAAAGACCACCACCACACAGCTGGTTGTTATTCCAACCTCACGAGTAAATGCAAAATTTACCGGTTGGGTTCCTCAGCACATTTTCATAATGATGAGCAAAGAAACAAATAATCCGGAATCTTGAAGAGGGCCGCACACCCAGTGCAATCTCGACAAAAGAATGACAACCAATTTTCATGTCCGTAATACTAAAGAAAGGACAACAATCCATAAATAGCAAAAAGGTTGTAAGTTCACATCATAAGCAAAAAATCAAACTTAAAACAAACAAGTCAAGCCACCTTCGCACCACATATGAGCATATGTTTATAGGTCATTATCTCATCTGAACAATTCCTGCACTGACAAGCTTCTGGATCTTGTGCATGACCTGTGGATTCTTAAGATGATCTTGAGCAGACTTGGGGTTCTCCTGGAAATCGACCAAAACCTGAAGAGAAGTACACGTTGACTAAGTACAGCACAAAAAAACAAATACCATTCACTGAGATAGTGTCATAAACCTAGTACCTGTCGCATTATGGGATCACTCAAGATATTCTGTATTTCTGGATCCTGCATGGCTTTTGCCTACAAGATACAACCACCAACAATAAGCAACAAATGCATGGAAGCCAATGCTTGACATGAACAGGACTTAAAACTAACCTGTCTCTCCTTGAGATCCTCTGGACTAATATCTCCCCTGTTGGTTTTATTGATCTGTTCAACACATCTGCAAGAGAGCAAAACAGAGCACATGACAGTTCATAAGTACTTTGAAACTGTCCAGCAACAGTGCCACAACATTTACTTACTTTCGCACTCCATCTAACAATTCTTGGTTATTTGAGTCTTGCTTTAAACCTTCCTGGTAAGTTTCTAATGCTTTGTCATAGTCCTTCATAAAGAACTGGACTGCTCCTTTCCTCGTGTAACCCTTGGAGAAAGTTGGATCCAACTCGATACACTTCTCTGCATCTTTCAGACCCTCAGGTAATGCACCCAGTTTTGTGTAACATGCAGCCCTGTTACTGTAAACCTGCAGAATCCATCAAGAGCAACACCATAACAAAAAATATATCATAAAAACGATATTTGAAAAAACAGCATAAGATTAGACAGCATTAGAGGACTAAAATTCAACAGATCAAAAGAGAATTGCCACAACCTGCTACTTGACCCTTTATTTTTCAAGAGAGCTACAGGCGAAGGTTCATCATCATCCAAGACTTCACATTAAAATGTGGTTGGCTATGGAGCGTAAGTTTTTATGAAAGGCTGTCTCAACCTAACCTCAAGTCTATGTAGGTGCCCAAATTCTAGCGAAGGTAGCAATGAGCATGAGAGAGGCACGTCATAAAACCTAGGCACGCCTAATTGGAATGTAGGTTATACAAAGAAGATACTTTTAATATTTTTTTACATTTTAGTAAAACCAAGGAGCAAAAGAAAGCTCTCCAATTACAGCACACACTTAAGAAATGTTATTTAATAAATTATTCCAGAAATGAATCCTGACTTGCAATGCCAGCTTTCCACATAAAAGAAATGGCTGCATGCTGTTGTATGAACAAGTTGCCTCTTAAAATGGTCACAAGTGGAAGCTAAGCAGGACTCCATGAAATACTAATTATCCCCAATTTTTGCTACCCCCACATGACATTTGCGGAAGCTCCTGACTTGTCAAGTTAACTCTAAATGGAAGTAACCAGCAGAGTCATACATCTGTGAGCAACGAATGTGGTATCCTTGTACCATGATAAGCATTTATTGGCATCACTAAAGAGGTTAACATGTTAATATTGGTATAAAATCCTATTTAAGCTGAAATCTAATAGTGGGCCCACATTATTCAAATCAATCAGATAGTACATACAAATTTTCCAAAAAGAACAATTCTTACCCTGGGATCCTTTGGGTTCCTCTTTAGGGCTTCGGTATAATGCTTCACTGCTTCCGGGTATTGTTGCTTCTTGAAAAAATCGTTGCCTGCATTAGAAGACAACTAATAAGTGATTTTCTATCGCTTCTTTACAAGGGGGAAATCATAAGGCTATCATGCTAAATCAGTCAAATCTGGAACTAGCAGATCACGTTAGCAGGAAGTGTTAGACTTGATTCTACATGCCACCAATATAAAAATAACCATCGAACATTGAAGATATAAGCGATGACTATATAGGACTATTTGTTGGATTAACAATGTTATGTGTTGGATGTATCGGATAATGTTGGATTATGGGTGTTTTTCATGCCGGATGTCATAGGTCAGGGACATGAAGAATTTTGAATTGTCAGATATCAATGAATATATTATATCATATATATTATATATTATACATACTAAATGTGCAACGTATATTATCTGTAAAAAACAGATTGAATATCAACGTTGACTTTGGGCAAAATATGCACACACAAAAATTAGAATTTCTTTGAAAGTTTGTAGAACAGGTATAAGAATCAGTTGTAGACCCTGCTAGTGGGTATCACTATCATCGATTTCGGCAATTTATACCCCATAATACCTTACTTATAATAGAATAATATTAAGATATATAAACACTTTGAATTTATAATATTTGTTTAATCAAATAATTGCAATTACATTAAGACAATAAGAAATTTATCGATATTGTACCATGTTGATCTTCAACACGACCGAATCCTTGGCAACATAGTTTCCAAGGTTGTACAAGGCGCTAGACGGTAGTCGGGCGAGCACCAGTCACCTAGTGCCTAATTCCGACTAGGCACCGACTAATTCCGTCAAGGCGTCAGTTGATAGGCACCGCCTAGAACCGATTTTTAGAACAGCTATAGTTTCTAGTCATATTTCTCTCATTTTTATAATTTTCTATGCTAAATTAACCGAAAAAACACATTTTTACTATCGGTCAGTTGGGGCCGGTTGGGTTCAAGGTCAATTAGGGTTGTAAAAGTCGCTACCGCATAGTTTCGGCAGTTAAAAAAAACTGTTGAAATTTGTGATAGTTGTTCATAATACCCAAAAACATGAATAGTCAAGTGCCGGGAAAACTAGGTAGTCGCCTAGGCCCCTGTGTTGAAGGACATATTGGACTTCGGCTTCCAGCTGATATGTTGGTTGGTTTTAAACAAAATAATATTAACTCTTGTTTGTTGATACATTCATTTACTAGTTAAAACATATATACAGGTGACATGTCTGGACATAGTCGCCAATATTAACAACACTGGATAATGTGTAAGTACATGTATAAGTATTTCAGTGTCATCTTGTGCTCCATTGTTAGTACAATCAATTGTAAATGCTGTGAAATATGTTATACTCAAAAAAAAAAAAACTATATGTCAAACAGATAATTAAATGGAGTATCCTACACAAGCATTGTTATTTAGAAATTAAGACACGGACTCAACCAGAAGCAAAAAATCACATAGAAGAGGCTTCTTCAAACAAGATTAGGTTCATATCACCACCATTAATGTTTTAGATGTTTGCCAAAAAAAAAAGAACATGCTCTATGAAACTAAGTCGAGGCTGAACCTCAGAGGCAGCAACCCACAAAAATCATTTCCCACCCATGCCCTTTGATAGTAATTTTTTCTTACTTGTATGACAAGTGAGTTGATTTGTCCAGTTCAAACAAAAGGTTATCTTATTTAACGAGATAGCACACAAAAAAGAAGCAAATGTCATAAACCAAACACTTAAGGTTAATTAACAAAACATTATCCTGCATCCTAGGAGTAAGGGTGAGTTGAACCAGATCCAAATGTGACTTTCAATTTTCCACGGTTCGGCAGTGTAACCATAAATCACTCAGCCTCTACCAATTTGTGTTTCGCTAATTCATTCCAAATCATGGAACATTTCTGTTTGAGGCTTGCTTTTTTTGATCTTCCTTGCTACACCCCTTTGTTTGAATTGAAGGCTTCATCAAAAAGCAAGGTCAAATAGGAGAATGATGAACGTAGCGCCCGAGTTTCTAATCTGCATCCTAGGAGTAAGGGTGAGTTGAACCAGATCCAAATGTGACTTTCAATTTTCCACGGTTCGGCAGTGTAACCATAAATCACTCAGCCTCTACCAATTTGTGTTTCGCTAATTCATTCCAAATCATGGAACATTTCTGTTTGAGGCTTGCTTTTTTTGATCTTCCTTGCTACACCCCTTTGTTTGAATTGAAGGCTTCATCAAAAAGCAAGGTCAAATAGGAGAATGATGAACGTAGCGCCCGAGTTTCTAAACCCAACACAATCAAAATGATTCCAAGTTGCACACTTCTAATTGTTTTAATAAAAAGGGGCATGGTTCAACATCATTAATGGAGGGAAACCACATTGTGCACCTTCAAATTTGCAGCAGTCAAGAACGTACCCCCGCTGTAAGTCAAAGAAAATAAATCCTAGTCCAAGATTTCATTCCATCTTAAGCATCAAGCAGCAGCCTACCCCCATCGTTCCCTGTACCAAGTGGCGAACAACATTCACTTTTAATTCCTCAACTCCATAATGTTCAACGATCTAGGTAACCTTGGTTCTGAATAGAATTATCAACAGGCCAGATCGGGCAAACATACTAAGGCCTGGCAGACAACATACTGCTAAGCTACAATCAGGAATAAATAACTCTGAAAGATGAATCAGGAACACTCATTAGGCCAAAGTTTACCAGCGAATACTCAATATCATAAAGAAAGTATCCTTAGAACTAGTAAGCAGTCAACAAACCAATTATAGATTATCAGATGGTATAAAAGTCAAATCCAGGAGTACTGAACATTACTTGCACATAGTAAACAATAATCCAAAACTAAGTAGCACGACATTTACAGTTAAGAAGCAGGCAAACCCAGGAAGACGAACATATTGCATGTAGTAAACAATAACATATGATTAAGCTCTATCTCAAAAAAAGCATGTTATTAAGCAGCATACCTTTCTCACGCTCCTCATCAGCTAACTTTGGATCAAAATATTCCTGTTGTTCTAGTTCTTTCTTGGCTCTCTCAGCTTCATTAAGCTTCTTCAATGTCTCAGGGTTACGATGCTCAGTCAGCGCTTTCTGGAAAGTCTCAATAGCAAGTTCAAAATCCTTGGAGCATTTTGCTAGCTTCGCCAATGCAGTTCCCTTCCTAGTTAGTGCCCTTGCAATCATCTTAAAGTCAGAGCGAAGCTCTCTCCCTCTCTCAACAGCTTTTTCACAATCCTTTATACATTCTTCATACTGCAAAAAGTACAGATAATCCTGTTATTGAGTTGAAAGCAACCTGTAGCAGCCTCACCCAGTAAGACCTTGTATGAATATCCACATAAAGAACTGCTAACAACCAAATAAGTTCACAATAGATTATGAGAAATCCGTAATTATCTCGTAAACATGATCATTGATATATCAGAAATTTTGATCAAAAAAGAGCTCAAACTAACATAATAGGAAACACATCATTTATGATATCAAAATTAAAATATGCCCTATAATGCAATTTCTTACTTCCTTCACAGATATGGTGATCCATCTACAGCTACTTACAGCCAGGGATGGACGCAGATTCTTTTTTTGTTTGGGGAGGGGGAGGGAGGGGGGGGAGGGAGAGGGGGGGAACGTCGGGCACGGACCTCAACTTAGAATTTATGGAGGGCCTTATATAGAATTTATGGAGGGCCTTATATAGAATTTATAAAGAAAAAAATGACTAACAATATGGTAAAAAAAAATTAGCTCAATACCTCGGGACGTGGGGCACAGACCTCAACTAATAATTTATGGAGGGCCTTATATAGAATTTATAAAGAACAAATTTAAAAAAAAAATGACTAACAAAATGGTAAACAAAAATCAGCTCAATACCTCCAAGTTATAATTTCATCAATTTACCATCTGGACCACTCCATTTAGTTGTTGAATTTTAAAGAGAACTAAGCAAACAAAGCGAGATGTTGTCTAGGATGGGTCTGCCCCTGATTAAAGCAAAGTTCATTCACGATCTACGCCTTCCTTCAAAACCTTACCACTCATCTAGTTTTGTTACCACTATCATATTACACACACTGGCATAAAGGTGAAGCCAAAACACACCTGAGGAAAGTATAAAGTACGCATGTAGCCAGTACTCCCTAATTTCACTTCACTTGAAACATAGAACAGGTTACTGTGATATTTATAATTAACTGTCAAACAGATATTAGAGAATGCAATTGAACTTTTTGCCATTTCTTTTATCCAGAACGGAAGCAAAATACAGGATGTGCCTAGCACTCAAAACTTTTCCATGAAATGATGTTGCGCCACTCAATTTTCATTCTAAAACTACATGCTACAATTCCAATTATGCGACAAAGCAGACACGTTCTCCTCTCTGTTTTCGTATGAGTTTTAGCTGCAATAACTACACTAATATGGAACTCAAAAAACCAAATAATTAACTTTAGTTCAAGACATCCCGTGGTTTAATTCAAACATATGAACAAAATGTATGCTATAAGATAAATATGTTTCTGGTCGGTCATAAAATATCTGATCACTGTACCAAGTTCAAACAAAGAACTTAATTAATATGGCCCTTCAAACTTTAGGGAGTTTGGAACTAATATTACAAACGAGATTCCATCAACAAAATCAATTTATTGGCATCCTTTACCTAAAGTCATAGGCATCATAGCAGTTCCCAGACAAATTTCATCTTTTGGTGCTACTCTCATGGTCTCCATCCATTAAGAGACGAGGATTCTAACTCCTTAAAGATTGATATTATTTATTGCATGCAGTTCATAGAACATTTTTTAGACAAAAAAGTGATAACCAACTGGTACAAGCAGAAACACTAAGACGGACAAAAGTTGTTAAATTGTGAATCCACCTCATATGTTTGGCTACCTATACTAAGGTACCATCAAGATGTAGATCAGTTCTATTCCTATTTTACCATTCAACTAAAGATAAGCATTGTACCAACAGGATTGGACCCATATATATATATATATATATATATATATATATATATATATATTAAATAATGTTTTACTGAAACAAGTCCGCTAAATGTAGTTACATCCTCTAAATCTTATTATTTTTTACAAATCACCCAATTTGGTAACCCATTAGTTAAAACTTATAACATGATTATTTTGCCTAAGAGAATAAAAGGGGATCTTCTCCTAACTCAATTGTTTAGCTCAAATGCTAACAACATGAAGATGGTTCTGCCTAGTTCCCCACCCACCCGCCACCACCTACCAACCCACTCTACCCCAACTTAATTAGTTAAAATAGCCATTAAAACCAATTTTTGTTCTTCAATTACAAATCTTCCCCAACTGACTTATTCCTAAACAGATTCCTCTCCCTGCCCAACTCCCCAACCCACTACTCAGAGCTCATTATCCTAAAACATCCACCAACGATGAACGAAACCTTTCAAGTCAGGATCAAATCAATTTGTGGTCCCTCCAGCTCTCATCTCCCCCCATCCTTGACGTCAAGCACAACCTCAATATCAAGCATGTATTCAACCATTCAAGCACCTATCCAAGCTTCTTATCATACCCGGAGATAGGAAAGCCACATTTTTCAAATCTGCCACCTATATCCCATTCTTCTAAAGCCTATCCACCTTATCAACACAACCTTTACTTCAACATCATCATATGAATAATAACCGACAGCGGTGAAATTTCGACAATGTTCACATTGGCATAGTTCGATGGAAGTGGTGAAATAATTATGGTATTTCAAAGTTGCACATAAGTGATGCTGGGATTCAGCAACTCAACAGGGACAGCATACTTTGTTGACAGAGACAACAGCAATATACAAATGAATTCCATGGGAGTGACAGTGCCTTGCATTGAGGGGATAACTAAAGTAGGATTCACAAAAGCGAGTAATTGTATGAGCATAGGATACTTTTTTGTTGTTCAACACCTAAGGACACTTGATAGGTCACTTATCTATCAACAACGGCAAGTGCCCCTTTGACAAGGCTTGTCAGGACTTGGACCTGTAAGCATATAGTAAGATTAATAGGTCCTAAACTGACATGAGGAAGATTTAAGTGATTCATATCTAAAAGTTGTGCGCATGAATTAGATTTACTTCAGATGATCTCATGTTTGTTTCTACGAAAACATATGTTAAGACCTCAAGAACCCTTACATCAAACTTAGTCCTCTAGGTATAGTGAGTACTTATATTACCTATTTGGTTTTTAGACTACCAAACATTTACGTCCCCAAAGAATATCGTGCAAGTATAAGTAGAATAATTTAGCAGAGCTTCAATCAACAAGAGCGCACAAAAAAGCATATAATGTTAAACCTCAAACGTCTGCTACAGCAATCTCCAAACTTCATAGATCTATATGCCAACAAATGAACTGCAGCACTATATATAACACATTAGAGAACATACTAATGAAAAGGAAAAAAGCAATCAAAATATAGCATAATTATCCAAGAAACCGATTCTATCAAGCGAGCAAGTAAAAAAGAAGTCACCTTTCCCATCTCCAAATATACTGCAGCCCTATTAGTAAGGAATGAGATATCCTCATCGTCGAGCTCCAGCGCCTTGCTATAATGGCTAATCGCCATCTCAAAATCCTTCTTCTTATAGGCCGCATTCCCGAGTTCCTTCTCCTTCTGTGCCCCCGCCTTCTTCTGCCTCACCTCCTTGTCCTCGTCAAGCACCTCCTCCATCGGCTCAGGCACCGGCTCCCGAGCAGCAGCAGGCTTCTTCGCCGGCTCGGTCTCCATCTCGACATCCCTATCGGTCGTCCCCTCCGCCTCCCCCTCCGTGGAGGCGGCGCCAGGACCGCCGCTCATCTTGACGTTGAGGAGAACCCCGAGGACCTGCATCATCCTCTGATCGGAGAGATACATGTTGATGTTGTTGGGGTTCTTCTGTATGTCCTGGATCATCCTGACGAAGTCCGGCTGCTGCAGGTATGCGCGCGTGGAGGGATCCGCCGTGAGCTTCGCCCACAGTTCGGGACCCTGGAACATCTTTCCGAACGGGGACGCCGCGCCGGGCTGGGAGGATCTCGAGCGGAGCGCCGATCTGGCGTCGGCGAGGCCGGATTTGAGGGCCTCGTTGGCGGGATCTAGGGCGAGGCCCTTCTCGTAGGCGGAGACGGCGTCGTCTGGACGGCCGAGGCCGAGGTAGGCGGCGCCGAGGCGGCTGTAGCCCTTGGACCAGGAAGGGTTGAGGTCGACGGTCCTGGAGGCGTCCTCGAGGGCCTCGGAGTAGCGGTGGAGGGAGGCGTAGGCGGCGGATCGGTTGGAGTAGAGGACGTGGTTGGAGGGGGAGAGGTCGATGGCGTCGGTGAAGTGCCGGATCGCGTCGGCGAAGTTGCCCGAGGAGAAGGCGGCGTTGCCCTTGGCTTTCGCTTCGTCCGCCATTTGACGCCGACAATGACGATGTTGGTTCGCTGCTTCTTGTTCTCGGTGTTTGTGGGATGAATTGGGTGATTAGGAGGAAGTGAGAGGGAGGTGTTAGGGTTTTTAAAGGAGTTTGGAGGGTTCTGGTCTCCTCTCTTTCCTTCTGGAAGCTTCGGCAGCCTTTTTTTCTAGGTTTTTAAGGAAGAGATGCGAATTTGGGTAAACCGGGTTTAATCTCCTCTCTATTAACTTGTTTGGGTTTAGTTGTTGCTTTCTAAAAATAAATATCATTAGTAGTTTTTTTTTTTTTTCCAGAAAAGTTGGTTCTCTATGGGCCATCACTAAAATGTTATCACATCCCAGTACATCTTCCGTATAAGGTACAGAACGTCGTACGACGGTCACGACTGTAGAATGACAAGAGGGTGCATGCTACAATCAAGTCAACTAGGGTCTCAGAACAGCTATGTCTCAATCATTCAAGCAAATAGCAATAACATAGAGCATATAAGATAAAGCAATAAGACGTCTCAAACGTTCCATCAAAATATTTTGTAAGTCTAGTCATCAAAATGTTAGGCTAGCAGAGTAGCAATAGTTACATAACCGAGATCAGCTGTAGTCTGATTATATTACAGTCGTGTAAAGGAACTGATGTCCAAACAAGCTGACTAACATGTGTCGGTGGCCATCTGTTAGTACAAAAAGAGAAAAGAATGTACAATACGAGCAGTGATCAAGAAACCCACTTGTGTCTCTTAGCGGCCATCCACATGGTGCGCACCATTGTCGGGAAGATAAGCTGGATCCTCAGGTGCTGGCTCTAAACCTGCCCCCATGCAAAACCAGTAGAGTTAGACCCCAAATAGCAAGTACCACAAAGAAGCACAAATAAAGAAACAAAAACCATATCAAGCATATAGTGCAAGAGCCAAGAATCATTGGTGCATGCCCCATCATCGAGATAACATGACACTCCTTCACCAAACAAGGACAAAAAATACCATGTCACACGAAATGAGGTACATCCCATGATTATGGTCAAACTAAGGTTCTATGTCGAAGTTTGGTCCATATTTCATCATAGCATAATAGCCTAACTCCCCAACCAAACAAGGACAGAAGTTGAACCACCATACTATGACAGTCCATATACCTAAGCTACTAACAGAAAAATACAATCACAAACAAGTCAGGTTATAATCGGCAAAACAAAGTTACGGCTTGTTATGTGGAGTCTGGGGCTATCCCAGAAATAATGCATAATAAGCATCATCGGATCATGCAATATCGAGCAGGGCTAACCGAGTCAAGATTATATAGGCAGGCAAGCAGGATCACACAAGTCTCTCATAGGGCTACCGCGCTAATAAATCAGTAATAGTTCCAACCTTTCTATAAAAAAATGCTGGCACGGTTTAATATAAAAGATCGAATATTGCACTCCACTATATGCATATGATATACAATATCCGTGGTGGCCAGCCTTGCATGCCTCAAAAATTATCAAGGGATGGCCCATCATGCACAATCTCGGGATACCGTTCCCTCCCAATATTCTAACAGCTTTTAGGTTACCTAATTATCCCTATAGTTATGTGCAATTCCATGTCGTGGCCACATAAAAATTCTCCTTAATGATGTTGTACAGAGTACGGGTACGCTTGGTACGAATTCCCATAATTATTAGGAGTCAAGTCTGGATTCACCCAAGTGTGGATGCAACATTCAAGCAAGAAATAACCTAGACACGCTAGGGTTCTGACCAATTATCATTTCCGTGCCAAGAAATCAGGAATATATAATATCTTACACCTAGCAGGATCTCATGTCACCTCTCAGTGTACATGTTGGCCAATGTCCCACACTCAGTATACAATTAAGCTGTCATAAACAGGCAAGCATAAAAAGTGTATCAGCACGGATATAATAACCAAGTCAGAGTACCAGGCCTAGTAGTTGGTCACATGAATCATATCTTGATCGAATCAGAAAATATAGTCAGTCAAGAATCTTCTATTTCCTTATAATTATTTAATTCAGGTCATAGCAGGGTTGGCGTACTAAGCTATTGATACTGGAATCATGCTGGTTAGGAAATATCCCAAGTATCGGTCATACTCATGAATATTTTGTCAATCAAGTTCCTCAAGTTCTTGGATCATAGATAACTTGTCATGGTCAAACTAACCTAAGCAACTAATCAAGAATAGGCACTAAGTGCATCACAGGATCTATACAAGCACATACAATCGAACAAGGGTCTCTCCATTAATAGGCATACTTTAACAAAGCATGCTAACATAAGCATTCTGGCGTACAAAGTTAAGAACACGTAGACAAGAACCGACGTATAAATCTAGGGTATTCATGCATGGCGTACTTTGACAAAGCACACGGACAAGCAAGAGGTGGCGTACTACAAAGGAGCACGCAAATAGGCAAGTAGGGGCTCACTACACGAGAGTACGCGAGCAGGCGGAAATGGCGTACAAAATTAAGCAAACGGAGAGTGGCGTACAAAGCCGAGCACGCCAACGACAATAAGACAAAATACGAGAACCAAGAGTGGCTCGACAGTCAAGGGCACGACAATTGAGGACTCGAGAACCAGTGCATGCCAAAGTCAAGGCTCTCTTATCGAGGTGAGAACCGGGCAAGAGTACGCCAAGTCAGGCTCGCCAATAATATGCCAATCCAGGATAGTGACGTACTTTTGTTGGGAAAGCAGGATCAGGGTACACCAATTGTACGCTGAAGCAGAGACCTTCAAAAGTGCGCCTAGGAAGACTTACAAGAGTTCTTCTCTCTTGCGTACTTTTGTAAGGAAATGGCAGTACTTACAGAGTACGCACGGGATGTAGGGAATGCGGGTCACACTGAAAGTGCGCACAAGAGAAAGACTCTCATATGTATTTCTTTGTTACTGTTCTTCTTCTCCAACCCGACCTACCATTGATGAACTCTAAGCTAGAACTCGAGACTAATGACAGTGCTCCAAATCACAAGCAACCAAAACCAAAATTAATGACATTTACATGCTTTATTACATGAACCAAGGAGTTTTCAAAAATATTAAGTTGGGAGATCAATCCCTTAAAAAAAATATACTCATGAAACCCATATAATAAAACTTAGATCTACACCAACTCAGTCTCCAAAACCGAAAATACCAAGAAGTAACTATGATCAGGAACATCATAGGCACACAAGGAACTAATTAAAACAAATAAAACATGAAAATAAAACTATAGCAAGATCATATTTCTTCATATTTGCAAGGTGTACTTGCCTATGAAGAAAGAACAAGAGAATAGAAATAATGAGGAGAGAGAAGAAGACAAGAATATGGTTGGATTGTGAACCGTTGGATCCCACCAAACTGATCCAAGCCACACACCTCAACCCTAACCATAACAAGGGCAGCAATGCACGCCGTCCAAACCCATCCAGGCACACAAGGATACCCATAGAGTGCACCAAGGGAGTAAATGCACTAGAAGTGGCCAAAACCAGATGCACTCCAAGTGCGTCGGGAATGGGGAGTGACATCTCTACCTACCTTAGAAAAAATTCGTCCTAGAAATTTCAGGCCCAAGGGAAGCTAGAGATATCAGGGCAAGCACAACTAACTATAAGCAACTACACATGCAACCATACAAGCAAGCAATATAACATATATATATCAAATCAACATCATCCAGCAAGGTGATCAAATATCACGAAATCCAAGAAGGCTACAAAAGAATATACCTTATGAGTCAAACAAGTGCGGATATCGAGACCTAATATTGTCCTCGTGCTCCTACGTTGACTCCCCTAAAGAGTGATGACCCCAAGCGACACAGACAAGACGGATAGTCCGATTCTTTAGCACCTTCTCTCTTTAGTCCAAGATGGACATAAACTGTTCCTCATACGGCAAGTCGGTACCAATGACAAGCTCAGAATGGTCGAGGACATGGCTCGGGTCCGGGACATACCTACGCAAATGAGATACATGAAATACGTCATCCACCTCACGAAGCGAAGGTGGAAGAGCAAGGAGATAAGTAATACCCCCCACCGCCTCTAGAATGTCAAACGGAACAACGTATCACGGACAGAACTTTCTGCGAACTCCGAATCTAATGACTCCATGGATAGGCAAAATCCACAAGAATACGTGGTCGACGACACAAAACTCTAGAGGCCTATAATGTTGATCTGCCCAATGGCGATGTCGATCCTACGCAACTCGCAACCGCTCTTTGATCTGCTTGACAACTTCCACAATATGAGTAATTATTTTTGGACCTGTAACCATCGTTCCCGAAAAAAAATCTCAGATTTTGAATTTTATTTCGATTTCTAATCGATATATTTTTTTTCCTTCTATAAGTTTTTCCTTAATATTAGCTTAATGGCATAGTTGGAAATTTTAGATTTTTCCAAGATCTTAACCACCTTGTAACAACTTTCTACCTAACCCTCAACCAACCCCAACAACATAGGATTCTAGACTCTTCCACCAACCCTTATAAATACCATATTTTCCTATTGAATTTTATTCCCAAGCCCATCAAAACCCAACCCAATTCCTTGTTGTTCATTGTTCAGACCTAAGTCTCGGCCCAATCTCCATTTTAAAAACCCAATCAGGAGAAACAACTCTATTTCTTCTTTCTTTCCACCTGAGAACATTATGGAGCTCTTGAAAGATGTCCATGGTGGTGATTGCCCCACCGTGACTTCGTCAGTGGTTTCCCTCCCCGCCGTCGACTTGCGAAGGTCGAGAAGACCCCCGGTGATCAATCGCCAATGACCGGTCATCCCATCCGACAATCCACAACTGCGATCGACGAACCAAGTCGTCCTCTCCAATCAAACCGCAACTGTGAGCGGCGAGCGATGATTCTCGACGAGATCTACCACGTCGGAAGCTTCTTCTCCGATTAAATTCCCAACGGAGCAGCGTCTCTGGTGGTACGTCCAACAGCGCATAGTTCATCAAAGATCGACGAGGTAAGCGCTACACCTGAGAACTCGAGCGCCACCGAGAGTTCATAAGTAGTCGGTCATCTCCATATGTGAGTTATTCTAAGATCGATTATTTGATTTTGTTTTTTTCGATTTCGTTCTTCTTCGATTCGAATTTCAATCTATTTTGATCCCAGTCGATCAATTACAGTTTCTTAATTTCTATCTCGACAAAGACGATTCAAACTCGAGTTACTGAGTTCTTTAATTTATGTTAGTAATATTCTTCTTCAATCCTTAGTTCTTTGAAATTTTCGATCATTATATGATCAAGAAAACATGTTAAAGATCTATCCATTGTGTTGTCCACTACATGTTTGATAAAATATCACAAAAGCAATAATTATCCTAAATTGACATGATCTGGATTCCTGTTGCCTGAGTCAGACATGAAGACGTGTTGTGACCGATCGATTCGACACGACTTTCAGACACTGCCGGCATGATTCTTCTATTTCCATCTTTGCTCTCTTAATCTAGTTTTTTTCATTGAGTATCAGTCATACACTTATATTCGTGTCAAATATGACATCGATACTATGAAGACATAGGTTTCTATCTGTGTCAGAGCTATAGGAAGACAATAGACTTCCATTGTGAACTCTTGTGTCCAGTTGATTTATGTGTGTGTGTTTGATTTAATGCAATTGCACATAGCAGTATCCTCGTATTCAAGAGTAGTATCAGTTTCTATATAGATGACACAGAGATAACTCTATTTGGATGTTAATGGGGAAATTTTGGGTGTTTTGTCTTTGAATGAGTATTAGGCAGGATTTTGGTTCAAATTTAGTTTAAAAATGAGTTCTCTGTGAGTTGACTTCAAAATTCTTTAGAAGTATTGGCAGGCCTGTTTTGAGAATAGTTGTAGATTTGGATGTTAGACCGGTCACTAAGTTATATTTTGTTAAAGGGTCGGGCCCATAATATAGCTGTCCCTATGAAACATTAATAAATTATTAAAGAAATAGGTTAAAATTTTAAATTATTAAAGAAATAGGTTAAAATTTTAAGTAAATTAGTAATTAATTAGTTAGATTAATCAAGAATTTGTTAGAATTCAAGAATTTATTAGGTTAAATTTATATAGTTAAAGGGTTAGTTTTAGATTCTATGAAGACTTATTTTAATTTAGAATCTAACACCTATATTATCTTCTAGGTAGATTTAGCATGATCATCACCACGTTTTGATATCCAGGCAAGTACACTACGACTTGATCTCTTACTTTGAATTTTTGCATTGCATTGATTTCATATTGGATAGTTGCTCGACACGAGTTATTATACATTAATTGTATCTTGATTATACATTGATTGCATTGTCAGGGAGGGAAAATGTTTAGTCTATATGTGACCAAACCCCTTAGTGTAATATTGTGAATAGCTTAGTCGCACATCATGCACGTGTGGCAAAGCCGTACCATTTTATTGTGCTATTGTACTTACCATCCGGTCACATATAAGTCTGATATTTTAATTCACTATTTCATGATTATGCTTCTATTATTTCAGTCATTGTACCATTATCCAGTATTACAAGTTAGTAATTTTATTAGTTGTTGTATTGCATTACAGTTGTACTTTGTATTGTGTTCATTCATAGGGTTGTACTTTGCTCTTTTCCTGACAGGATACGTTGTAGGTGACGATAACCTCTACCTAGATATTATGGACTACAGTATGAGATAGTAGCAGATCCTAGAGGACTTATAGTAGAATTTTGTATAAAGATGATGTATAATTGTATTAGTTATTTTTGGTGATTTATCGAATTTGCCTCCGAAGAGTTGAGATGTATGATATACTAAAAAGATATAGTGGACTGTGGTGATGTGAGATTGTGCTTGGATATTTACTCGTAATCTAGTACTGTTATGAGAAGATTAATAATTATATGTGCTTGGAGACTATTGAGGTATAGAACAGCTGAATACTGTTGTCAACAACAACGTAGGCTCGCACGCTCACAATCCATACCCGATTGTAACCATCATTTATTCGGGGAAGGATATTTTTGTTATTTTATATTTATTTGTAGTGTTAATAATATATATATTTAAATATATGCATTATTAATAAAGTTAGTGGTTAGCGTGTAGCCCATTAGTTATACTTAGTACTAGTAAGCCCAAGTGGATCCAACTAGACTTGTCATGACCATTGGTTCAACTTATTGGTTAGTCATGGTTAGACTCATTAGTTTAAGGAGATGAGTGAAATATTCATTTTCATTAGAGTTAAAACATTTATTTAATTAAATATCCTTTATGACTAATTAGTAGGGGCAAATAGGACATTGCACAATGGCTTAGAGAATGGGGTAGTGGCTGGCCCTAAAAGGAGGGAGAACACTATCTCTCCTTCTCATTAAATGCTCATTTTGTTTTCCCAAGTATTCTTCCCCAAAATGAGACCAAAACCCACAATTCCTAATCCATTTTATTTCATTTTCCTATTCATTTTCACCATTAAAGGAGCCTAGGAACTTGGATTGCAAGATGCACTTTGAGAGGAGTAGTTTGGCTAGAAGCTTGTGTCCAAATTGTGTCATATTGAGTATTTTATTGGAAATCCATCTACAAATAGGTATAACCCTCAATTTTCTCTCTATTTCTATTCTAATTATTGTATTTGACCATTAGAAATCCACCCATATATTAGGGCTACATATAAAAAAAGAATTAGCTTCTAATGACCCATATTGTGATAGTTACATTGACTTTTATAGCCAAATTGAGGAAAATCCGAGTTTGGGCCATTAGGTGTTTGATGGAATATTCCTTTAGTAATTTTAGAGTGAGTTGCATGATTCGGAAGAGCGTATGTATCCACAATTATGGTGAGTGCGTGTCATGATACATCGTGATACGGTGTCCTAGGAAGGGTATTTGCATGGATAGTGAGCTCTAGCATGCCAAATCCTATTCATTGTACTTAAATAGTTAATATATATAATTTATATACTATATATAGTATTCTAGTTGTGTTGCTTGAGTTTGGGGGTTGTATCGTGAAATGTGTGATATAGAGAATGTGTATCATATGGATATTAGTATAGGTATGGTGGGTTAGACTTAATGCATTTCAAGTGTTTGTCAAATGGTTAGTGGGTATTCGTGATAGATGTAGTTAGTTATATCACTACTCATATAGTAATGTATATATGTATTGGTAACTTTGTGATGTGAGGATTGGTGTTGCAAGTAAAAGTGCAAGATGAAACTTTTATGAGTGTTAGGGGCCCTTAAGTCATATGTGTCACGACCCGCACCCGGTATAGGGGCACGAGAGCGTGGGTACGTCCAGCCTACGCCGCAGCATCGGTGGTAGAACGCTGTCTAGGTCATGATACTATCTAATCAATCTCACATGGATATCCAACTCCATACGGAGACACGGATAATAACAATATAATATATACAACATACTCAATCACATAACTACAGTACGATAAGATCTCGAAGAAATAAGATAAAATGCAACACAAGTCAAAAATAGAAGTAGTCTAACTCAACAACATAATCCAAGTCTCAGAGAGTATGCCGGAGACAAATCTGGTACCAAAAATAATATGCTAAAAGAACTAACTAGATAACTAGTGATTCCGGCTAAACCTCCCGGAATCACAACTGAACTACCAAGTCCAAGCCTCAGCTACTCACCCTATGGTCCATAAGTGTCGGACATCAGTCCTCTAGGCATAGTCTGGAAAATATTTTCCAGTCAGGAAGGAGCAAAGTACATCTTAAATAACATTTCCATTTAATTGATAAGGGCTATAAAATAATAAACAGATAATGCTATATACTGAGAGAAGACAATGAATAAATGCAATGGCAAAATAAAGAGACAGGCAATGTAAAGAGATAGACAATATAGACAATATGAAACAGTCAGTGCATATATAAAACGAAGAGAACAAGATACAATATCATATACGGGTGATGTAGTATATGATCTAAAATAGAGAACTGTAACTATTCTAAGTGTTTGAAATATCAGTCTATCATATGATCGGCTTGAGACAAGATCAGGCTGGTTACATATGATTAGCTATGATTCATGTAAGGTCAGGCTAACCATTTGTTAGCTATGATGCTAATAGTGGTCAGGCTAATCATATATAACAGCTATGAGGCATGTAATGGTCAGGCCGCACCCGACGTGAGATGTGGGGTGAGCTATGATGCATGTAGAGTTGGGTATGATCATATAATCTACTAATATTTCCCCCGCCCCTAACTAGTACAGTAGATCCAATTACGATACATCACGATACACGAGCAATATCCCATATCATGTACAAGGTCTAAATATCAATGCCGTGTACAATGTCAACACGATAATTAATGTAACATATCATGACTGCAGATCCAATCTATATACTAGTCCATGTAGCATAGTGTCAAGAATCAGATGTAACATTTCTAGATACTGGAATTATAGATATTATTATATAATTAGAAATTATCAGAGAATATACTCGCCTTGGGTCCTTAGCTGGTAACATCAATGTCCTGTTCTAGAGTATCGTCTAGATGATCCAACACTCCTATAGATATATCATAAAATAATACAACATTGCATCAGACATTACACTAGTCACACAATAAAAAATACACTGAACTCGGGACTACGCTAGGTATGACACTGGTCAACTAGGGTCAGTATGCGTCAAGTTGTACGGGCGTCGCGTCTAAAATTGCTGTGCAATCAGACAGTCGGTGATACGGGTCTTGCCAGTACGTTGAGGTACATATGGCAGTCTGCTAGCATGCTACGTGGTCATACTTGGGTCATCTAGTAGATAGATACATAAAACATTTATACCTATTATTAACTAGCATTAATACTTACAATATATACATGCACCAAATTAAATACATATACAATATATGTATACCAATTAATTACATATATAATATATATATATATATATATATATATATATATATATATATATATTAGTTGAACAATATATATATACACATCATATTGAATAATGTACACATACTAAATATATGAACATACTTACCATACCAATTGAACAATACCCATATACCAATATATATATACATCATATGTATGCCATAAATACATTTAAAAAATATATATATATATATATTAGTACATATACCAGATAAATACATATACTATATATATATATGTATATATATTATCAACATTAATATTAAAATATACTAATACTAATACACCAATTGAGTTTATACTATATATATGTATACATATTCATACCAATTATGTATATTAAGAATATACTAAATGCATATACAAAATATATAATATTTCATAAGATTCGGCTTACCATATTTGACTGCCTGAATCTGAGGATTATTAATAGGTTTTGTTTCAACAAAAGATTGTTGAATAGCATCAATTTGCTCAAGATTAACTTCTTCTTCTTCGAGATCATCTTTTTCAGAAGAAGTGTCATCCAGTAAAGGTCTATTAATAACTTGAATTTGATTATTCTTTTCAGATTGATTAATTATTTCATTAGCAAATTGTTGCTTTGCATGAGTTATTAATTCTTGTAATTCTTTTTCTTCAGCATTGATGGTCTGAAGATTAGTTTTTTTAAACTGAGCTATTAGCTCTTTAATATCTTCTTTAGTAACTTCAGGAGTTCTTCTAACTTTAAATTCTTTAACCTCAGGCGGAGGTTTTATTGAGATGTTAGAAGTTTCCCTCAAAGAAGATTTTCCAGATTTTATCGAAAAATCTAATTTTTTAATTGCATCAATTTTATGCAATAATTTATCCAAAGCATGTTCAATTCTAGTCAATTGTTGACTCATAACTTGGATAAAAATATTAGTATAGTTGTTTTGTCTAACAACTTTTTGTAATTCTTTAATAATTACTTCTTTGCTGTCAATAGTTTTGACGAAAGAAATGGCATCTATTTTATCTGGCATATTTTTAACGGCGAATTTAATTGACTCATTAGGAGGATACATTGATCTTGTTATGCCACTACTTGTACCCTCATCGGTACTCCAGACCTTATAATATTCTTCTAACACATTTATTTGTGCTAGTTCTGTATTCACATAATATTGGATAAACCAATCGGCGAAAGGTATTAAACACCTTGATTTTTCTAGATGATTATAAAATTCATCTTTTAATTTATATCGCCTTTTAAGAGAATAGGTTTTTTCAAACCATTGTCTAAAATTAATGTTTTCATAGTACATTCTATTGAGAATGTCCCAAACTTCTTTATTTTTTGTAAAACCCATTAAATAGAAGTAAATTCCATTTCCGACATTGTCGGTGAGCCTATTTTACTCTTTGCCTTATACAGGGGATGTGCTATTGCATCATCAAAAATTTAAATTTTATTTATTTCTTCTTTATTAGAAGAAGTGGACCAATTTTGAGAACCAGGATAGAGAGGATGAGCAGTCAAACGCTTGAACGGAATTTTTATTGATAGTAGAAAATATTATAACCAAACACTCTTACAAAGCACGCTTAAACATACAAAATAAAAGGGCAGAATAAAAGCATACATCAGAGAGAGGGACTTCGCCTCTATTTATAACACAGAGTGTCTTCATTGGGAGACTTAGACAACCGGCAGATGTAGGTGGTGGAACCGACAGCAGCAGATAAGTAGATTCCTTCTGATCGCTTTGGTGAGTGCACGTCAGCATCAATAATCATCAACTTTTACTTTATGTCATTTTCATGTCGGCCATGATTAATGAGAGATTCCTCTTTAATAAAGTAAATAGTAATTGCCACGTATTCTGGCAATAGTATCCAATTATTATAGGCTCTCGTCATTGCTGTCGACATCAGAGTGCTGAGTAGTGACTCTATGATGCATTCTTTTGAAGAATATTTCTTCTTCAATATTATATTCCATCATTTTCTCTGATTTTGTAGATATAACAGACATATTTTCTGTCTCAAAAATTGATTCAAACTGAGTTTGCATGTAATGAAGACATTTCTTCTTTAATTACTCCTCAGTAATTCGAGGATTTATTCTTCTCAAGGATTCCTTTAACTTCTTTAAAGGACTATCTTCAATGATTTCTTTCTTTAATTTTGCTTCCACAAGGACCTTATTTTCCTTGATAGATTTCTGTACCATTTGTGCTTTTTCTTTATCATCAATCCTATTCCACCATTTGATCATGAATTTTCTGGCTAGAATAGGAAAATTCAAATGATTGTATTCATATTTAATTATCCATTTAAAAATATAGGGGATTTCAAAATGGACAAAGAAATATATTGTACCCTCTCCCTCCAGAATAGTATCAGCATTCTGACATAAAGGGTAGGATTGTGTCCAAACTGCAAATAATCTTTGCAGTGATGGGGGTAATATTTCCAAAGTGGCACCAAATTTTAACCACCAAATCGGATGAACCATGCAGGAATGTCCTGCTTTAATATTTCAGGACAAATTCTGATAAACCATGAGTGCTTTTGTTTACTATTGTCAAAGTAAAATACTTTAGTAAAAGCCTCAACGTAATCCTAATAAGTAAAAGATACATTGATACCTTTGTCATCATGAACCAATTGTCTGGTCCTGTTGGGATGAAGTCCCCAAGATTGAGGGGTAATAATTTGTCGAATAATAATTTTGCTGTAATTAACATCACTGCGAAGATCATTGGTCTTCTGATGAAAATGCTCAATTTCAACTGATTTAGTTGTCAGCAAAATTCCTTCATAAATATTGTGATCTTTTTCTTGGACTGGAAACATATTATTTTCCAGATATTTCTCTTTTAGTTTCCAAGGATCATCCATCATTGGGATGTCAGATTTTTCCAATAGAAGAATTTCTTCTGAATAATTATTTTGGGTGAAGATTATTTTCACCGCCTGTTTGTAAGAAACATTGGTTTCTTCAGGATCTTGAATCTTGATGCCTCTATTAGAGGGCTTTCCTTTTCCAAGAACAGTTTTCTTGGACTGATATCGAAACTCATTAGAGTCCGAATTCATGGGTCTAGGAACCCATGGCTGCTTCCCTTTATCTCTTCTATTCATGATTCTGAAAAAATTCATGAGCTAAAAGTCAGGAAGCAAATTATTAATTCCCTTAATATATTCAATATCAAATTCAAATATGGCTAATTCTGCTTGCCATCTAGCAAATATTTGCTTAGATGCTAAATTTTTAACATCCTTTTCTAAAACAGTTTTAGCAGAACTGCAATCAATGCGTAATAAAAATTTCTTATTAAGCAAATCATCTTGAAATTTATGTATACATTGAATGATTTCTTTCTAAATAGTAGAGTAATTACTCTGAGCATTATTCCATTTTCCTGAATGATATCTTACTAACATTTCTTTATTAGTGGTAGGGTTTAATTGTTTTAGTATACCACCATAACCGATATCACTAGCATCTGTTTCAATAATTTTAAACCATTCAGTATTAGCTAAATGTAAACAAGGTAAATTTTTAACCTTTTGTTTTATTGTTTTTACTGCTTCAGTATGAACATTGGTCCATGGAGCATGATTTTTTTGTAGTCTTTGATACAAAATTTTTGTATCATGTACAATATTTTTGTAGAATTCTGAAACATAATTTAATGCACCAAGAAATCGTTGTAACTGTTTATTATCAGTTATTTCATCTAGGAATTTAGAAGCAAATTCAATACTTATATCTATTGGATGTATTATGTTATTAGTAATGTTATGTCCCAAAAATCGTATTTCTTGTTGAAAGAGTTTCATTTTTGGGGCAGAAATTACTAGCCCATTTTTAATGGCTAAATATTTAAACACACTAAGATGTTTAAAGTGTTCTTCTATGGTATTAGAGAAGATTAAGATATCATCTATGTAAGATAATATAAAATTAGAATCTTGAATGAATATTTCATTCATAATATTTTAAAATTCTGAAGGAGCATTCTTCAGACCAAATGGCATTACATTCCATTCATAATGACCAAAAGGAACAGTAAAAGCGGTTTTATACCGATCCTTTTCATCAATTTGAATTTGCCAATAACCTGATTTCAGGTCGAATTTAGAATAAATTCTAGCTTTAACTACTCTATTAAGTAGATCCCTTTTATTAGGAATTGGATACCGAATCCATTTTAAAACCTTATTCAGAGGTTTATAATTGATCACCAATCTAGGTACTCCTCTTTCCTTTTTAGCATTATTATTTACATAGAATGTTGTGCAACTCCATGGAGAGTATGATTTTCTAATTAATTTTTTATCCAATAATTCTTGAATTTTTTTTTACATAATTCAAGATATTCTTGATTCATTTGACAAGGTCTTGCTTTTGTCGGAATTTTCTTTTCATTAAATGATTCTTCATAAGGAAGAGAAACAATATGTTGTTTCCTATTCCAGAAAGCATTAGGGAGATTACTACAAGTTTGTAGTTTAAAGTCTTCTTCGACTTGTTTAATTTTATTTTGAATTTCCAATTGCTTTAACTGCTGGGTAATATTTACCTGTGCAAGTTCTTCTTTTAGGAAATTAATCTGGTTTTCTTTTAGATTAACCTCATTAAGAATTTTGACAATTGGATTAGTTATAAATTCAAAAGTTATTCTTTTGCCTTTATAACTAGTTGTAATACCTTCTTTATTTATCTCATTTATAGGCATAAATTTTTCCAGGAAAGGGGTTCCCAGAATAACGTGCTGAGATATTTTCTTTACAACTATTAGATGTATAGGAATACAGATATCATTTTTACAGATATTTACATCCATAATCTTATAGGGAGTAGTTAATGCTTTATTATTAGCAGCACTAAGAGTTTGAGTAGTTCTTTCACTGTATTTTACTAGGACTACTCCCTCTTTAACACAATTAAGATCTGCACCACTGTCTACAAGTGCAATTAAATTAGTTATATAATACTCATTATTTATGAGTAAATTTATTTTAATATACCATTTTTGGGTAATAAATAAATCCATTTTTGTAGGAAATTGTTTCTAACTTCTTGTTCTTGTTCTATCTGTTCTGAATTCTCCCCTTCTTGTTCTTGAAAGTGAGAAGAACTAGCAGAAGATTTACCAGTTTTAATTATTCTGGTTATATTTTTAGATATTTCAAGTTTATCCAATCTCTTTTGGATCTGCTGATCTTGAGACTTTAGATTTTTGATCTCAATTTTCAAAGTCTTTATTTCAGACTTAAGATCCTGTATAGTAACAGGTTTCACTTGCCTACTTTTATATCTCGATATAACTTCAGCCATATTATAAGCTTCAGTAGGACTTTGAATAGGAGTAATAGAGCCTTCTGTCTCTGTTCCAATAAAATCAATAATTTTGTTTTTAATTACAGGATTAATATTATCATGTAATAAGGCTTCAATAATATCCTTTTTCTCATCAAGAGTTAAGGTATTGATTGACAAGCCATTCATTTCTACTATAGATTTATAGTAGTTAACATCTTTATCTGTAATACATTCGTTACATTGACAATTCTCACCACATTCAATTTCGGAATTGTCCATGGATTCATCATAAGATGAACTATTTTTTTCATAGTCTGAATTAATCATTAATTTATAAAGAGTATTTCTTAACTCTTCATCTTCAATTTCTTCAATCTTCTTTTTTGTATAACATTTGTTAGCATAGTGGCCTAATTTACCACATTTGTAACATTTAATAACTTTTTTAGAAGATTTTTTCTTTCGAACATTTCTACCTTCCTTATTGTTGGTAGATTCTTTTCTCTTAGAAGGGTATTTCCTTCTTTTATAAGGCTTCTTATTATATTCTTTATAATCATTGACTTTCTTTTATCCCTTTGTATTAGGAGGTTTAAAAGTATCTATTGCAAACTGGTCACAAAATTCTCCCAGTTGCTTCTTCTCAGAGAGTCTCTGAGATTTTAATTGATGTTTTAGCTTTAAGTCATTGCATAAAGCCAATCCTTCCTCTATACAGTTATTAATTAAATTTCCATAAGTGTAGTTAGTGTAAGGAATAATACCATTATTTTGGTTTCTTAACCCTTACCTAATTTTTTCAGCAAAAAGGTTAGGAAGTCCATCGATAAATTTAGATTTCCAGTGAGCATCATTAGCATCACCCAGTAACATTACTCTACTCAAAAAGGTATCTTTATACCATCTAAAATGAGTAAGAGTCGGACATCTTAAATTCTGAAGAAGAGTTCTTACTCTTTCTCCATGATCAAAAACTCCACCAGTGAAGTGTTCCAAAATTGTTATCATTAAAGTATAAACCGCATCAGTCTTAGTTACCTGAGTATTATCTTCAGAATTAGTCTCTGTTTTAACAGCATTTATAATTTTTTGCCGTTGAGACTCTGTTAGGCAATTATTCCACCAACCTCTAAGAATGCCTGTAAATCCGCAAGTGATAAATTGTACAGTTTCTTTATCATTATTACCAACAGCTTTGGCAACATTAGAGTACATCATCATTCGATGTAGCTGATCATGAATTTGTTTATCAGTAAGACCATCTATGTTCCATTCATAGATATCTCCTCAACTGTAATGATTTTGTATTATTGTATCATTTTCTTCAAATAATACATCAGTAGGAGTTGGCCTTTGATAGTAATATTTCATAAGATTCGGCTTACCATATTTGACTGCCTGAATCTGAGGATTATTAATAGGTTTTGTTTCAACAAAAGATTGTTGAATAGCATCAATTTGCTCAAGATTAACTTCTTCTTCTTCTTCTTCTTCTTCTTCTTCGAGATCATCTTTTTCAGAAGAAGTGTCATCCAGTAAAGGTCTATTAATAACTTGAATTTGATTATTCTTTTCAGATTGATTAATTATTTCATTAGCAAATTGTTGCTTTGCATGAGTTATTAATTCTTGTAATTCTTTTTCTTCAGCATTGATGGTCTGAAGATTAGTTTTTTTAAACTGAGCTATTAGCTCTTTAATATCTTCTTTAGTAACTTCAAGAGTTCTTCTAACTTTAAATTCTTTAACCTCAGGCGGAGGTTTTATTGAGATGTTAGAAGTTTCCCTCAAAGAAGATTTTCCAGATTTTATCAAAAAATCTAATTTTTTAATTGCATCAATTTTATGCAATAATTTATCCAAAGCATGTTCAATTCTAGTCAATTGTTGACCCATAACTTGGATAAAAACATTAGTATAGTTGTTTTGTCTAACAACTTTTTGTAATTCTTTAATAATTACTTCTTTGCTGTCAATAGTTTTGACGAAAGAAATGGCATCTATTTTATCTGGCACATTTTTAACGGCAAATTTAATTGACTCATTAGGAGGATACATTGATCTGGTTGTGCCACTACTTGTACCCTCATCGGTACTCCAGACCTTATAATATTCTTCTAACACATTTATTTGTGCTAGTTCTGTATTCACATAATATTGGATAAACCAATCGGCAAAAGGTATTAAACACCTTAATTTTTCTAGATGATTATAAAATTTATCTTTTAATTTATATCGCCTTTTAAGAGAATAGGTTTTTTTAAACCATTGTCTAAAATTAATGTTTTCATAGTACATTCTATTGAGAATGTCCCGAACTTCTTTATTGGTTGTAAAACCCATTAAATAGAAGTAAATTTCATTTTCGACATTGTCGGTGAGCCTATTTTACTCTTTGCCGTAATTATTGGATTTCTAAAAATCCTCAAATTTAATAATCGAATTCCATTCGTATCATAATCTCCTCAGAATCTGATGTTAGTAATTAAAACCCAAAATTTGATATCTAATCCTCTAATTTAATCCAAACAATGCACATTTATATAAAAAAAACCTCATCCAAAAGTTTGTATTTAAATACTAACCCATTAATCATCTTACTCCTCGAATTTTGGGTAAATCACTAGATACAAATTTACTATCCAATCCTTAATTTTAGTCCAGTCAATGCATATTTATAAAATTCAAATCCTCATCCCAAAATTTAAAATCGAACACTAATCCGTTAGTGATCTCAATCCTCGATTTCCTTTTTCACACCAAAAACAATAATGTAATAGTTATGAAATTTTCAATACCACATTCAATATAAGTTCATATCTTGCAGGCCAATGAATATAATGATAATCTCCTTAATTTTCTCAATGTTAGTGACATTCAATCATACCATGATCTTTAACAAATTGTCAATTCCGCCACGTTAGTTTTTACTCTTTATTTAAATTTATATTTTATCCTCAAAATTTAAGGCACCTTGTCTCTCTTTGTCGAATCATAATCCTTTCATTAATTCCTTTACTACGATCAACTCTCAACAATCAAAGTCTAAGAGAATCCTACCGATAGTCATACAATACGCAATACAGAAACATGCATGGTCATAGTCTCCTTTGTCAGGGTATTATGGTCTCTGTCGGGGTGTACTACTAGCTATACTCTAGCAAGAGAATCATTGATACACGCTACGGTGCTAAGGAATCAAGCAATCAATCAAACAGGCAGAAAAAGGAATAGAAGGAAGACCAGAATACAGTCTTCTAACCCATTACTTGGATATCTTCATCCTCTAATATACACTTAACTCTGGCACATTCACTAACTAATTCCTATCCTTATACACTGGTATCCATATCAACTAATCATTAGTCCACAACATCCATGAATACATCCTCATTGCATACACTTGTCTATTAATACCAAAATCTGATACCAAGGACCTCTAACACAATCATAGGTCAATGATGCATTCAAGGTTTGATACTCCTATCCCTTTAGGTACCTCTGTTCTACTACAAGTACACCTACTGATAGTTCTCGTTCCTACTACAATTGTTCATACTAATTGTTCTTATCACTCAAGTGTGCACCAAGTGCAACACACCATACTAAGTACTGTTCTCTCTAATACAACTCTAGATGGACACCCAAGTCTGTTTGCAGTGCCATCTCAATCATGCCCAAGTCAACAGATCCTTACGTATGCACTTCATCCACTCATATACTAATATACATTTCTTACCCACCAAAAAAAAATTAATCCTCAAAATAAGATCATCAAAGTTTAACTTCTTGAATAAAATGCATATACTTCCTCAAAAGTCAAATACTCAATATCGAAATAAAATTTTAATCACTTCTAAAATCTTTATAGCCTTGACCATGTTTATTGAATCAAATTTTGAACCCTCAATAATTTAACAACATAAAATCTCAACTCCTCAATATTCTTAAAAATTGAAATTTATTTCCACTCTTCAATTTCAAATCCACAATATACATATAATGCTCACGGTCTCTAATACTCAAGGTGCACTCAAATACACCAATTGTCTACAACTCTCAACTGTGTACTAAAATTTGTACTGTCCGAATTACTTGCACTATTACATCCAAATGATCAAAGTTATCATCACACGTATTTTCTCTAATGAGTTTCTATCTACATCATCTGATATACTAATTTAACATTATCATACAAGGTACTTACTATTATCACCTTGCTCAACTATTCCTCGATATAGAATCATTAGTACCCTTGGTATGATAACACTAGCTTCATTATTGGATCATCTCATCAAACTTATCAGAACTCACGATTACTTGCACCTTCTATAACACCCATACTTTACTTTACTCTCATGGGCAAGTATATGGTTTCTCATCTCGATTGATGTATATGTATTCCCCTTTAATCTTTTATAGCCTGTTAAACTAAGTTGTGATACACTTCATACCTTGCACGATCCATATTGATATTCCTCAACCCATGGCATCTTATTAATACCTTTTATGCATATACATTTCTTTACTCTAAACACACCCAAGTATCAATCATCAAATTGAACATCATGCTCCATTTATCTTTAACACAATTCCTTGATACTTAATTGTTTACATAGATCATCCAATTACATAAATTCATGACTATCCAGGACGGGTGTGCTAGCTCTGATACTAACTCTTGGAACCATCACTGATACTCTTTTCTCCTTCTACCTATAGTACCAATACTAATAATAATGGCACATTTACATAGAACCATTGCTACAAGGCACTACGCTATGGGTTAACTCTAGATTGATGCCTACTGCTCACTTGTCCAACTAAGAAACACTTGCAACGAACAAGTTACACTCAATCAACACTAATACAAGACACATATATAATTACAAGTCACTAATTATCATACTTAACAAGGAATCCTCAAAGAATATAAGCTCAAAAAGGAACTGGATTGAGGACTGAAGGTATTTCTACTGCTAGTAAAGAAAAGAAGTGATGGAACAAGTCCTGTAATAACGGAAAATAAGTATTGAGATGAGACTTTAAGAACCAATTTAAGATATAACCTGATAATCATACACGTTTGTCCGAAATCATGACACTCAGAATCCTCGCCACGCTAGTAAGCATAGGTGAGATAACGACAGGTTCCGTAACTAAGGTATGCAACTCTATAATCATGTCATCTAGAATCCTCGCCACGCCAACCGGTATGGCTGCGAGAGACTCTAAATTTCATAAATAAAGTATGTACATCCAAGTCAGGTTCCTATGTTCTCGTCACGACAGCTAGTATGGCTGCGATAAACTCTAGGTTCCATAACCAAAGTAGATGTTTTACCTTCTCACTGTCCTCATCAATATATGTCATCAGATGATACCGTAAATTTTAGCCCGTAAAATTCATCTCGATAAGAAATCAACTCAACAACGATACCAAGAATTTAAATTTAATAACTGGTCAACAAGAATTAAACTCAATATCAACAAGCGAGAAAAGACAAAAACAAGGGAAAAGGAATTTAAATTGGAAATTGTAATAAGATTCTCAAGGGGTCGTCTCAGGAATCTCTCAAGAATTTTATAATTGAGTATCCTCTCTCATCCTAGTATCCTATGTCCTATATTCTATAGCAGGCACGCAGTAGTATAACTATGACGTCGCACTACCACGATATCGCACAACTTGCGAAGTCTGACCTACATGGGCCACCACTAAAAATGTGTCACGACCCGCACCCGGTATAGGGGCACGAGAGCGTGGGTACGTCCAGCCTACGCCACAACATCGGCGGTAGAACGCTGTCTAGGTCATGATACTATCTAATCAATCTCACATGGATATCCAACTCCATACGGAGACACGGATAATCATAATATAATATGTACAACATACTCAATCACATAACTACAGCACGATAAGATCTCGAAGAAATAAGATAAAATACAACACAAGTCAAAAATAGAAGTAGTCTAACTCAACAACATAATCCAAGTCTCAGAGAGTATGCCGAAGACAAATTCGGTACCAAAAATAATATGCTAAAAGAACTAACTAGATAACTAGTGATTCCGGCTAAACCTCCCAGAATCACAACTGAACTACCAAGTCCAAGTCTCAGCTACTCACCCTGTGGTCCATAAGTGTCGAACACCAGTCCTCTAGGCATAGTCTGGAAAATATTTTCCAGTCAGGAAGGAGCAAAGTACATCTCAAATAACATTTTTATTTAATTGATAAGGGCTATAAAACAATAAACAGATAATGCTATATACTGAGAGAAGACAGTGAATAAATACAATGGCAAAATAAAGAGACAGACAATATAAAGAGATAGGCAATATAAATAATATGAAACAGTCAGTGCATATATGAAACGAAGAGAACGAGATACAATATCATATACGGGTGATGTAGTATATGATACAAAATAGAGAACTATAACTATTCTAAGTGTTTGAAATATCAGTCTATCATGTGATCGACTTGGGATAAGATCAGGCTGGTTACATATGATTAGCTATGATTCATGTAAGGTCAGGCTAACCATTTGGTTAGCTATGATGCTAGTAGTGGTCAGGCTAATCATATATAACAGCTATGAGGCATGTAATGGTCAGGCCGCACCCGACGTGAGATGTGGGGTGAGCTATGATGTATGTAGAGTTGGGTATGATCACATAATCTACTAATATTTCTCCCGCCCCCAACTAGTACAATGGATCCAATCACGATACGTCGCGATACACGAACAATATCCCATATCATGTACAAGGTCTAAATATCAATATCGTGTACAATGTCAACACGATAATCAATATAACATCTCATGACTGCAGATCCAATCTATATACTAGTCCGTGTAGCACAGTGCCAAGAATCAGATATAATATTTCTAGATACTGGAATTATAGATATTATCAAATAATTGGAAATTATCAGAGAATGTACTCGCCTTGGGTCCTTAGCTGGTAACACCAATATCATATTCCAGAGTATCGTCTGGATGATCCAACACTCCTATAGACATATCATAAAATAATACAACATTGCATCAGACATTACACTAGTCACACAATCAAAAATACACTAAACTCGGGACTACGCTAGGTATGACACTGGTTAACTAGGGTCAGTGTGCGTCAAGTTGCACGGGCGTCGCGTCTGAAATTGCTGTGCAATCAGACAGTCGGTGATACGGGTCTTGCCAATACGTCGAGGTACATATGGCAGTCTACTAGCATGCTACGTGGTCATACTTGGGTCATCTAGTAGATAGATACATAAAACATTTATACTTATTATTAACTAGCATTAATACTTACAATTTATACATGCACCAAATTAAATACATATACAATATATGTATACCAATTAATTACATATAACATATATATATATATATATATATATATATATATATATATATATATATATATATATATATATATATATATATATATTAGTTGAACAATATAGATATACAAATCATATTGAATAATGTACACATACTAAATATATGTACATACTTACCATACCAATTGAACAATACCCATATACCAATATATATATATATATATATATATATATATATATATATATATATATATATATATATATATATATACACATCATATGTATGCCAAAAATATATTTAAAAAATATATATATATTAGTACATATACCAGATAAATACATATACTATATATGTATATATATTATCAACATTAATATTAAAATATACTAATACTAATACACCAATTGAGTTTATACTATATATATGTATACATATACATACCAATTATGTATATTAAGAATATACTAAATGCATATACAAAAAAAAATATATATATACATATACCAATGAATTTAATACATACAGGTACTATACCAATTGAATAACACCCATATACCAATATATACATACATATATACTAATTATATATTAAATACATACTAAATACATACATATATACCTACATGCATACGTACACTCATACATACGTACACGGGGGAGGATCGTACCTGCGCGCGTCTACGACGACGACGAAGACGATGAGGAGGAGGTGGTGGTCCTGGTCATGGTGGAGATGAGGATGAAGATAATGGTGATGATAGGGAGGAGGTCGATGGGGAGAATGGTCGGATGGGTCGGCTTGCCTGGGCCGGAGTGCAGGGAGTTGGCCGCCGGGTCGAAGAGCTTCAGGCGGGTCGAGGTGGTGGAGTGAGGCTGATGTAGGGTGGCCGGAGTAGAGGCAACGGGAGGAGGGAGCAGTGGAGTGGTCAGAGTCGCTATAGACGCTCGGGGCTGAGGGGGGAAACTCGCCGGGTCAGCAGCTCGGTTGGGGAGACGCCGGTGGTGATAATGGCCGTGGTCGGAGAGAAGAGGCCGAGTGCACATCAGAAGGAGCTCCGGTCAGGAGCTGCCGTGGTCGGACTCATCGACCACGCGGAGGAGGAACGGGCGAGGTAGCCGTGGAAGGAGGCTGCGGCTCGTGCAGTGGAGGAGGCTGGCGGCTCGTCGAGTGCAAGGGAACGACTCGGCTGTGCAGGAGGTCGGAGAAGAAAACAGCAGCAACTGGGGTGTAGTCCGGTGACCGGTGCACAGCGTCGGGGAAGATGGAGATCGGGAAGAGGATGAACGGAGGTGCGGGGTGAGCTCGGTTGGTCGGCTCGTCGTGGCAGCAGTCGATACCTGCGGGGTCGACAGTGCTCGGGCTCGAACGGTTGCCGGCTGAAGGAGGGTGGAGGAGCTTCGCCGGGGTCGGGGTCGGGCTACCGGAGCTGGGCCGGAGTATAGGGTGAACAGTGGCCGGAGGGTTAGTTTTGGTGTTGGTGAAGGTGTTGTATGTGAAGAAATATTATGGAGAGGGTGGTTTTGTATGTGGGAGGAGATGATATGACCTCCTAGGAATTTGGGCCGACCAAGCCTAGGGATGGGGTTGCTTTGGGAAAAGGGGTTGAGAAATTATATATATAAATATATAAGGGTGTTGTGTGGTGGGGATGGCTCCATTTTAAATGGATGGCCATGATTCAACATGGAGAAAATTCAAACAAAAAGGAGGAGAGAGGGGTTGGGTTGACTAGTCAAAGAAGGGGGTTGTTTTCTTTATTTGGGTTAAACCAATATGATGGTGACACATCATTATAATTTTGCAATTAAGTCCCCAAAAATGAGAAAATGCACAAAAGTGGGTTTCTGGATTTAATTAATTAAAATTAGATACAATTGGCGTTCTAAAATTAATTAGGAGTACATGGGGCCAAAATTAGGTTGAGTCACAAATATCATTAATGAAGAAGACTCAGAATAGAATATTATCCTAATTTGGGTTGCACGAAAAATGGGTCAAGATTGCCTCCAATTTCGATTGGAACGCACAACGATACAAAGTCAGATTTTATTTAGAAATTAAATAAACGTCCACGACGAATATTGTGCGGCTAAAATGAAGCACAAGAGAACATAATTACGAGTTACAAAAAGGTCAGAATGAAAGGTGGGCATGTCTAGGGCAAGGTTGTAAAATTTGTTGGAAGGCAAAAGCTAGGGTAGCGCTCCAAATATCGAAGCAACGGTAAGGCGCACCAATTAATTAAAATTACGGTAATAATTACAACCTCAATTAATTAAGTTCTAAATAATACAAATTAATTCCATAACCCTACAATTTGGTCAGGTGTTCATCTAGTGGGCTTCTAGGTCAAGTCTACCAGCTCAAACATTAATGAACACTGTATATATATAATATTATAAATACACATCTCATGCAATTATTTAAATTAAATACACACAATTTAATAATATACAAAAAGTCAAAAATACCCCTATTTTTGGAACGTGCTAGTGACAATATGTGACTGAGTATTATGGATTTAGGACTGTTTTAGTTACAAATTGAACTGAAATTGGGAGCAACTGCAACAGTTAGCACCTGGATGCAGACCAATGCTAAGCGTACCAGGTGAAGGTTATGCATTATAATTGGTAGGTTTGATAATGGTTGATTGCAGGCTTGAATAGCCAAGTAGCTGCTACTACTTGTGTTGATATTAGTGTCATTGTCAGCTGCTATCAGGGACGAGAGAGTGTCAGCTCAATTGAAGGTTTTTTTTGGGGTTTGTTCAGATCAGTGGGGTGTGGCCTGCACTATAGTACAATACACAAAGTTGGGCTTAGGTCAGTGATTGCAAGTGGGGAGTCAGGCCTAGGTTTATTTGAAATGTCAGTGAGGAGTAGTGAACTGATACTAGAGTACCAGTGAGGGTCAAGTGTATCATGGAAAGGTCGTGTATCCAAGTATAGGTTAATGACTGGGTATTAAGATTCAGGTAAAGTATTAGTAGATACTATAGTATATGAGTATTATATTTATGGTATCAGTGGGGCCGTATTAAGATAGGTGTGGTATCTTTGTTAGGCTAAGGATATTAACTTAATGTTAGGTATTAACAATTATCCATCATACCTTAGTTTATAAAGTATTATATACTAGTAGTACCTAGTATAGCTAATATTAACTAGTGTTAGCTAAGTATCAACTAGCATTAACTAGTCTACCTAGTATAACTCTACTATTTCCATTTTTCTTAATATATAGATAGCCTTGATACCTAGGGACAACTTGGTAACAACTAGTATTGACTAGTATACTTTGGAATGACCTAGAAAAACTAGTATAGCAAGGTATTGACCTAATTAACCTAGTATGGACTAGTATTAACTAGTATGGACCTAGAAGTGGCCTAGAAATCATATTTTAGCTTGTTTAAGCTTATTTATCTTTTCAATACACCAAATGACATGTAATTTCATATATAGGTCTGTGTGACACCAGTTCGGATACCGAGATGTACCATTTGCTCAGGACCATAGTCGAGTACATCTCTTTGTTAGTTTTAGTACTTTATAGTATATATATCACATGTTCTAGATCTGTATTACTTGATTCTGACATGATATTATATGGGCTGGTATTATATGGATCAAATCAGGAGATGTTATTTATTGACACGTGTCACGACCCGCACCTGGTGAAAGGATGCAAGTCGGGAACAAAGCCCAGCCTATGTCGCGGTATCGGTGGTAGAACATTGTTTGGGTAAACTATCTAATCAATATAATATGCCACCAAAAAAATAATATACTTAATCACAGATCTAGGATGGAAATAAACACGAAAATGAATAAAGAATAGAATAGTCACAATATAACTCATGAGTCAAATAATAACATCAATGAGTCAGAGAAAAATACTAAAAGATAAGCTGGAGATAAATCCAGTACAAATAATCTAACTAAGAAACTACGAGTCTCGGATCGTCTGTCTCAGTCGGGATGAGACCCTCCTGAGTCAGTGTCTCTGGCTCTAAGCCCACAACATCCTGAGGCCCGTAATGAGTAGGGTACCACTCCTTAGTGTCATCTGGAAAAAATATATCCAGTCAGAAAAGGAGCAGAATACATCTCTAACAGCAGTTCTAATCAATGATATAAACTATGTAACAGTAAATAGTGTCACTACCACGTTCCAAAAATAGGGGTATTTTTGACTTTTATATATTAATAGTATTGAGTGTATTTAATTTAAATAATTGTATGAGATGTGTATTTACATATATATTATATATATACAGTGTTCTTAATGTTTGAGCTAGTAGACTTGACCTAGAAGTCCACTAGATGAACACCTGACCGAATTATAGGGTTATGAATTTAATTTGTATTATTCAGGATTTAATTATTTGAGGTTGTAATTAATCACCGTAATTTTATTTAATTGTTATACCCGACCGTTGTTGCAATGTTCGGAGCCCAGCCTTAGCCCATAATTTCCAACAAGTTGTTACATTCTAGACTCGATACGCCAACTTAGGCGCTGGACTTTTCCGTCACTCAAAATCATAATCCTTTTTGCTCTAATTTAATTGCACAACATTCCGTATCCAAAATTTATTATTTAATCTTGTGTCGTGCACCTGTGTCGTTGCCATCAATTTTGAGACACCAACTCAACCCGTTTAGCCGGACCAATTAAAGGGTCTATGACTGACACCAGGTGTCACGCTTCAGTCCTAAAATACGTAGGACTAGGACACGTAAGCATTCCAGCCATATGGATATGACAACTCTAATATATGGAAACCAAAATCCACACGTACGCTGTAATGTGAATATCAATCCACAAGTAGTATAAACATATGTCACAAGTCACAGGATATAATCTAAATCTCATCTACAGAAATTAATACAAATAAATAATCAGTATCTATGAAACTAGATCTCAATATGAGTATCTAAGGATGATAGTTGGATGGAAACAAATCCTTTACCAACTCGAATGAAAAAGTACAACACAATAAACACAATATAAGAATACCAGCTAACAATCATGGACTCAGAGAGAAGACATCCTCGAAATATATGTAACCATCCGAATCTGCGCTCCTGTAAATACTCAAGAACAGATACACCTGGCAGAGGACCATGTCCTCAGAGGGACGTAACAAGATACAGAAAAGTGAGCCAACTTGAATACAGTAAACATGCATATAATTTAAAAATAAATAAGTACGCTGTACAAGACAATCTATATGAATGTAAATGAGGATAACTTTTCAACGTATGGGCGAGGGTAGTCTACTCGATCTAAGCCTCACAACTCACACACCCGTCAATGGACATCAGAAATCGACATACCTCTGGGGTAGCGACCAGCGCGACTCTACAGAAATCGACATACCTCTGGGATAGCGACCAGCGCGACACACGCTCATAGTGCGAACTATATACTATAGTTTACTAGAGTGGTTAAAAGCCCATACGCCTAATGATTGTCCTCTCATGATACTAAGTGTCAAGTGTGTGTCAACATATCTAATATATAGTAATGACTGAAAGGAACTACACATGCAATAAATAACAGAGATGTAATAAATATACAGAAATATACTAAGCATGCAAAATACTGTAAGCAATTTGGCAAGGTATCTTGCCTGGTCTGAAAAGGATGAAGTCCCAACTCAAGGCGTCGTCCGATCTACCCGTCACATAAATTAAACAAGTTAGGTTACAAAAGTGGGTGAATAGTTTTCTCCATTTAATCTATTTTAATTCTGAATAAAATAACCTAAAATAGTATTTTAATCTTATTATAATCTGATTTTATTGTTAAATCCTAATTTTGGTCCAAAGAAAGTCAACTTTACGGATTTATGATCCATGGCACGTAAATCGAGGCAATCCGTTGACCAAAAAGTCAACCAACTCAAATCCTGGATTTGTGTATGAAATCCTATAGATTTCAATACTATATGAACACCATATTCAACGTTTTCATAAAATCATAAGTCGGTAAAGAGTTATGTCCACTAGGGCACACAGATGATAGTTTTTGGTGGTTTTCTAATTAGTCTACGTTGTAAAATTTTTACAGTAGAATAAACTTATATTTAAAATTCTGGAAAAATACTTTTCTAGATTCATCATGTCAGCTTTCCGAAACTTTAAACAGTTTATAATTCCGAGTTCGGGATCTCCCGAAATCTCGAAAATACCAAAACACGTCTGATTTCAGACAGCTGACACTTTTAGAATTTTCTGGAAAAATAGGTTCATAAATTATTAAAATAAATTATATAATCAGAAAACTAACCTTGATATAGTTCTAACAAAAAAAACTGGAGCACGTTTGGAGTCCGGAGTTAGGAGATATCGTCTTTTTAATTCGTCATAACTAGTAGAAAATGAGGCTGAATTTATGACGAATTTTGACTATTTTTGGACGAAAATGAGAGAAATTTGGGAAAGAAAAATATGAAGGATGACTTATTTATAATGGTGGACACTACTTAATTAAATACGACTAGGATTGGTCAATTTGGATAGGATTATGATGAATTTAAATAATGATAGGATATGCATGAAGTTGCTTTCCTAGTAGGTTCAGAATTTGAATTAATTTAAAATAGAGTTTGAATTTATCTCAATAATTTATAATCTTAAATATAATTAAAGATAATACAAATAATTTATAAAATCTTATTAATATTTATTAACACTAAATTAGCATCTATCTAATATTAAGACTATATATATCCAAATAAATCCTAAATAATTTTAAAATCTAAATAAATTTCTTAAAATTCTAAATAAATTACAGAAAAATATAATTAAATATTTTAAACTAAAATAAATATTTGGTAGGAACAACATGCAAGTATGGTCGTATAGTAAATCATAGAAGTCCTAGAAATTTATGTTTTCTAAGTTTTAATTACCAACAATTCTAGAAAAATCTCCAAAAATCTAAAATAACCTAAAATAATTCTAAATAAATATTTATATAAGTAAATATATCAAGAAATTTATTTTCTAATTAACTAGAGAATACTCTAAAAAAATTTAATATCTATAATAAATATAATAATATAAAATACACACAAAATATCTAGTTTTAGTGAGGGGGTTTACAATCTACCCAACTTACAAAAATTTCGACCTCGAAATTAACACTAACCCATATTCATAATAATTACTATAACTATTACACTACATAGCTATCTAGCAGTAGTTCCTAAAAATCATGGTCTGTCATTCTAACACTTCTCATTTATTATCCATACACTATCCTATTATCCTCTAACTCATCTACACTACCCAACTTACAAAAGTTCTACTAGTAGTCACAGTCTATTGAGGCTATTGTCTAGGTTGTAAGACGAATATATTTATTGGGTCGAGAATCTTGGGGTACTTGTCTTGAATCTCACAACCATGATTTTTTTTGTAACCGTCAAGTATCGTAGTCTAATACTGTCATGCCACCTGACCAATATGTCTGCAAATACTTCGACTACTTTACTATAACGGTCTAGCTGCAGCTGTCGCTACTTTGCCAGCGATTTGTCATAGTTGTCAGTTCGTAACAAGTGTCTTCAATTCTTTTCTAGGCATAGTCTAAGTTTTTGGGCAACAGTTAAAGTCTTGACTAACTCATAAAACTATTAAAGTATAAACTAGTTCAAACAGTCTAACAAATTTCTATTAGCCTAAGGGATACTATACATAGTTTTTAAAATAATAAAAGGATACAAATATTGCTATAGGTCATATATATAAGGGTTATTATTAAGAACTCATCATTTAGTTATTAATCATCTACTAAACCATTTACGTTTTAACTAACAAAACTAAGGATGGGGTCGAAGTAGACTAACAATTCGTGTTGGTACGAAAAAGACGTAACTACGATAGGGAGAATTAAGCACGAGATAATGAATGGATAGAGAAGAGAAGATGAGCCACCCAAGGGGGCGAGATGGTGATAGAAAAAGAATACTACTACTGCTACTCGCGTCATCTATTAACATCACGTGTATGCCAATTTGGATAAAATATCAGTATATCCTCATAACTGCTAAACCAACACCTATATAATTCTACGTCTACTATGCACCTAAGATCTCGTGTCATAAAGGGGGTCATGAGTATGCAATGACACATATAACTAAGGTCGTACTTGTATCTATGGCTTCCTGTGGCCGCGCTCTCTTATTTGTCATCATGAGTGCTTGGCCTATGGGGTATATCTAGTACTATTCGTGTATCAAACTTTTACTAAGCACGAACGTTCGTCTTTCCAAAATAGGAAAAGACGAAAAACAACAATAAAGAGTTCAAGGAGGAGGTGATATAATACAATTACGAGATTCGAAGGGATTAAAGAATTTTGAAAGGGAGTTGCCAAGGCAGTTGTGGATTGAAATCTTATTTTGGTAAATTCCAATATACATGTTTATATCAGAACAGTTATGTACCTGACATGATATGTCCTAACCAGTCTAGAGGGAAAATATATTCGTCTAACAAGTTGAGTCAACTATATCTCAATCCACATAAAGTAGTAATACAAAGAGCAAACCAAGTGCACTATGGTTGATCAGACCATAATACACCGATTCTGATTTAGACAATGTATTAGTGTGGGCCCCCAATAATACATATGTCATGAAAAAGCTTAATAAAAGAATAAGCTTGCAAAACTAGGCTATAATAGCATCATAAGTCGAGGTAGTAAAAATATAAGTACGCTTGATTATGATGGAGGAAGGTATTGAATAATCTAAGTTCACCAAGAAGATCGGTATTGTGCCTCTATAATTGCCATACTAATTCCTTGTCTAAGTCTAAAGTCAACCAAATGGGCGTATGGGCCTCTAAGTTCTACAGTCCAGAATAACACTAAAGTTCTATAGTCTGGATAAACACTATCTTTTTATGCAAGTCTATAGCTAGTGTCCTTCAATTATACTTCATTAATGGGGCAATAGGACTATGTGTTACTAGGTTATGAGACATACTATCCAACTTACAATAATTTAACTAATAGTATTATTAAATACTAGAGGGTATATACCTAGTATAAGTCATCTTCCTAACCTCTATCAAGCACGAGAGAAGATCGACGTTGAGAAGGGATCAAGAAAGATGCAATACAAACAATCAAATAAGAATGCGAAACGAAATCAAGGAAGGTGATAAATAAGTGGATGAGATCCTATATTCTAATCTTATGCGCAGGCTTGCTCGGTACAGTAACGTAACCGAGACAATATGCTCTCAACCTGGATGGGCCACCATAAAAACATGTCACGCCCCAGTCCCAAAATACGTAGGACTAGGACACGTAAGCATGCCAGCCATATGGATATAGCAAATCCAATATATGGAAACCAAAATCCACATGTACGCTGTAATATGAATATCAATCCACAAGTAAACGTATGTCACAAGTCACAGGGTATAATCTAAATCTCATCCACAGAAATCAATATAAATAAATAACCAGTATCTATGAAACTAGATCTCAATATGAGTATCTAAGGATGATAGTTGGATGAAAATAAATCCACTACCAACTCGAATAAAAAAGTACAACACAATAAACACAATATAAGAATACCAGCTAACAATCATGGGCTCGGAGAGAAGATATCCTCGAAACATATGTAACCATCCGAATCTGCGCTTTTGCAAATACTCAAGAACAGATACACCTGGCAGAGGACCAGGTCCTCAGAGGGACGTAACAAGATACAGAAAAGTGAGCCAACTTGAATACAGTAAACATGTATATAATTTGAAAATAAATAAGTACGCTGTATAAGATAATCTATATGAATGCAAATGAGGATAACTTTTCGACGTATGGGCAAGGGTAGTCTACTGGATTTAAGCCTCATAACTCACACACCCGTCAATGGACATCAGAAATCGACTTACCTCTGGGGTAGCGACCAACGCTACTCTACAGAAATTGACATACCTCTGGGGTAGCGACCAGTGCGACACACGCCCGTAGTGCGAACTATATACTATGGTTTACCAGAGTGGTTAAAAGCCCATACGCCTAATGATTGTCCTCTCATGATACTAAGTGTCAAGTGTGTGTCAACATATCTAATATATAGTAATAACTGAAAGGAACTACACATGCAATAAATAACAGAGATGCAATAAATATACAGAAATATACTAAGCATGCAAAATACTGCAAGAAATTTGGCAAGGTATATTGCCTGGTCTGAAAAGGATGAAGTCCCAACTCAAGGCGTCGTCCGATCTACCCGTCACATAAATTAAACAAGTTAGGTTACAAAAGTGGGTGAATAGTTTTCTCCATTTAATCTATTTTAATTTTGAATAAAATAACCTTAAATAGTATTTTAATCTTATTATAATCTGATTTTATTGTTAAACCCTAATTTTGGTCCAAAGAAAGTCAACTTTACGAATTTGTGATCCATGGCACGCAAATCGAGGCAATCCGTTGACCAAAAAGTTAACCAACTCAAATCCTGGATTTGTGTATGGAATCTTATAGATTTCAATACTACATGAACACCATATTCGACATTTTCATAAAATTACAAGTCGGTAAAGAGTTATGTCCACTAGGGCGCACAAATGATAGTTTTTGGTGGTTTTCTATTTAGTCTACGTTGCACAAATTTTACAGTAGAATAAACTTATATTTTAAATTCTATAAAAATACTTTTCTAGAAGTTTATCATGTCAGCTTTCCGAAACTTTAAACGGTTCATAATTCCGAGTTCGGGATCTCCCGAAATCTCGAAAATACCAAAACGCATCTGATTTCGGACAACTGGCACTTTTAGAATTTTTTAGAAAAATAGGTTTATAAATTATTAAAATAAATTATATAATCAGAAAACTAACCTTGATATAGTTCTAACAAAAAAAAGTGGAGCACGTTTGGAGTCCGGAGCTAGAAGATATCGTCTTTTTAATTCGTCATAACTAGTAGAAAATAAGGCTGAATTTATGACGAATTTTGACTATTTTTGGACGAAAAAGAGAGGAATTTGGGAAAGAAAAATATGAAGGATGAGGTATTTATAATGGTGGACACTACTTAATTAAATACGACTAGGATTGGTCAATTTGGATAGGATTATGATAAATTTAAATAATGATAGGATATGCATGAAGTTGCTTTCCTAGTAGGTTCAGGATTTAAATTAATTTAAAGTAGAGTTTGAATTTATCTCAATAATTTATAATCTTAAATATAATTAAAGATAATACAAATAATTTATAAAATCTTATTAATATCTATTAACACTAAATTGGCATCTATCTAATATTAAGACTATATATATCCAAATAAATCCTAAATAATTTTAAAATCTAAATAAATTTCTTAAAATTCTAAATAAATTACAGAAAAATATAATTAAATATTTTAAACTAAAATAAATATTTGGTAGGAACAACATGTAAGTATGGTCGTATAGTAAATCATAGAAGTCCTAGAAATGTATGTTTTCGAAGTTTTAATTACCAAAAATTCTAGAAAAATCTCTAAAAATCTAAAATAACCTAAAATAATTCTAAATAAATATTTATATAAGTAAATATATCAAGAAATTTATTTTCTAATTAACTAAGAGAATACTCTAAAGAAATTTAATATCTATAATAAATATAATAATATAAAATATACACAAAATATCTATTTTTGGTAAGGGGGTTTACACCAGGCCTACACCTTTCATGACCTTTGTGTCACTCATAATTATGCTCTCTCGTGCTTTATTTTTGTCACGACCCGCACCCGGTTTAGGGGCACGAGAGCGTGGGTACGTCCAGCCTACGCCGCAGCATCGGCGGTAGAACGCTGTCTAGGTCAAGTACTATCTAAACAATCTCACGCTAGTATCCAACTCCATAAGGAGACGTGGATAACATAAAATAAATCTAGAAATACTCAATCACAACTACAGCACGATAGGAAAATGAAGAAATAAAAGAATACAACACAAGTCTAATGACACAATAATCATACCTGCAATCATTACTTTCAATCCCCAAGTATGTCAGAGCCAGTCTACTAAGGTCACAGTCTGGAAAAATATTTCCAGTCAGGAAGGAGCAAAGTACATCTCTAAATAGCAGTTCTATATAAATGACATAAGCTATGTAGCAGTTCTAGATGGAAACATACCAGATGCATGTATAGGTACGAGAATGTACAATGAGAGAAATACTGGAAATACTGTAAGTAAATGCAGGAAAAGAAACATTATGTCCATGAGCAAGAACCTATGACTAAGTGTGTTGAGTACTAGCTTTAACATGTGATCGGCTTGGGAACTTGATCAGGCTGGTTACATGTGATTAGCTATGGTTCATATAAAGTCAGGCTAACCGTTGGTTAGCTATGGTGCATGTAGAGATCAGGCTAATCACACGTAACAGCTATGGAGCATATAAATGGTCAGGCCGCACCCGACGTGAGATGTGGGGTGAGCTATGGTGCATATAAAGTTGGGTATGATCACATATCTACACTAAAGTACTCCCCAAACCCCCGACTGGTATAGTAGATCCAATCATGGTACGCTATGGCACAGGATTCCCTAGGAAGGTAGCAAATCTCCCCGGGAATTAGTGTCTGTACATGCACAAGATATCAAGGAAACAAGTCTCGTACAAGCTACACCATGAATAAGGAATAACATCTCATGACGAGATCCGTGTATACCAATCCGTGTAACCATCGTGTCAAGATCATGGATATTTACACTAGTTACAGTGAACATAGGAGATATCATAAATTAGAAACTAATCAGAGAATGTACTCGCCTTGGGTCCTTAGCTGGTAATTATTGATGTCCTGTTCCAGAGTATCCCCTGGGTAACCCAACAGTCCTATAAACATAACACAAGCAAAACCACATTTGCATCAGATGCTACACTAACACAGTCCAAAACACTGAGTTCGGGACTTCCCTAGGTATGATACTGGTCACCTAGTAGATAGATACATAAATACTTATACATATAACATTCATAACAACTATATTTAAGAATATACATTTACTGAATATACATGTATACATATATATGTACTAGTGAAATATACATTTGTTTATATATACCAAAAATATGTTTTACAAGTACATATATTGTCAATGTTATTATTAAAATATATACTAATACTAGTACATCACATTAAATACATATACAATATTAATTGTATGTACAAAATATATATATATACATTATACTAAATATACATATTTGAATAACATCTCCTTAATTAATATATATAATTTCCATCAATTATATTAATAGATATATGTAAAACATATACTTTCAAATAAATAATACTTGTATATATATAAACATAATAATAATACTTGCATATGTACTAAAAAGAATGTAACCTAATATAGGTATATATCTAAAATATATACCAAAATAAATTATACTAGCTATAGTTGTATATTTACTAAATTACGTACATTTATATATTAACATATATCAAATACGTTCATATGCATATATATGGGTATATATTTTTATACCAAAAATAGTACGTATAATATTATATTTTATATACCAAAATACGTATATATATCGTATGTGCAAAAGTACATATTAGAATATACATGTTTTATGTATATTTATACACATTAAATATATATACATTCATTAGATATATACACATTAATATACATATTAATTAGATATACATACATATATATTTATACATATTTATTAATATATACAAATACTTGTACTAGTATATACATATACATTAACATATTAAGTTATTAATTATATACTATATAAAATAACCAATATTCATGCATATACATATATCTCTACACACTAACTAACATATACTAATACATACACAAAATAGATATACTATACATATATATTTATAACAAAGTAATAAATATACTATATACATGTATATTAATATACACACACACACAGATATACGTACATGTATTTAAAGCACACTTGCTATACGAAAATATACATGTATACATATAAATACACATATACGTATATATATACAATACGTGGTATAATATACTAAGTTATATACTTATACATATAATTTACACTAATGTACATCTGTATACTAATAAATCACACATACTAACTAACAGGGAAGGGAAGAGGATTACTGCGGGGTTGGCCGGAGTTCGTGAGGGGGGCCGCCGGACGTGCACGCCGGAGATGCTGGAGCGGTCCATCGGAGCAGTTGCAGCGGGCTGGAGGTGCTCGAGGAAGAACAACAGCGGCGAGGGGAGGAGCAGCAAGGAGAGTGGTGGTGAGAAGGAGGATGCAGCGGCCGCCGGGGTTGATCTGTGGGCCGCCGGAGTGATCGAGGGGAGATCGGCAGAGGGAGGAGCCTCGAGGAGGAGACTCACTGTGCAGCGGGGAGGAGGCTGTCGTAGCCGTCGGGTTGGGCAGCGGTGCAGTTGGCCTGAGAAGAGGGCCGGAGGAGAAACACAGTGTCCACCGGAGTTAGGCCGGTCGGGTGGCTGAGGAAAAAGTGGGATGGTGGTGGCGTTTGGTGATATATGTAGGTGGTGGTGGCAGTGAATGATGGAGGTGGTGGTGATAGGTGGTTGAAGGTGGTGGGAGGTTGATGTTAATGGAGGCCGGAGGGAATGTGCAGCGGGGCAGCAGCCGAGCAGCAGCCGAGCAGCAGCGGCTGAACAGCAGGCCGGGGTCGGGATCACTGGGTGGTCGGCCGCCGGGGTTGGTCTGGTGGCCGGAGTTCAGGAGATGGGTGATGAACAGGAGGTTTCCCCCCCCCCCTTTTTGAAATTTGAATTTCAAACTCAAAAATAAAGAAGGAGAAGAAGAAAGGAAGAAGAAGAAGAAGAAGAAGAAGAAGAAGAAGAAAAGAGAAGAAGAAGGGAAGAATTTTTCCTACGTTGGGTTGAGGATGGAGGAGAGAGAGAGGTGGGGGCTTGCTTGGGGATTAGGGTTTTCTAGGGAAAAGTGTTGATGTAACATATATATGGGAGAGTGGGTTTAGATGGAGGGTGAGGATGCACTCATTGAATGAGTGGTCCAGATTGAACATGAGAAAAAATAATTCATGTGGGAAATGAGGGTGAGAGTTTAAATAAAAATATTAGGTTCCCACATTGTTCAAACAATTGGGTGAGGCCACAATTACAAATTTGCAATTTAGCCCCCCTTAAATTCGGGAAATTGCACAAACACATAAAATGACGAAAATTTGGCGGACGATTCGGGGTCCGGTGTTTTGTAGGGTCAGGGGGCGCTGTAAGTTTGGTACGGGCTCAATTTACGGAGCACTGGAATTAAATTGGAATTTTAGAATTGGTTTAAATAGTATCCTCAATTTAATTAGAATAAAATATAAGTTGTGTTCAACAATTAATTAGGAGTACATGGGGCCAAAATCAGGTCAGGTCATCAATACCAATAATGAAGAAGACTCAGAACAGAATATTACCTTAATTTGAGCCGCACGAAAAATAGGTCAAGATGGCCTCCAATTTTCGATTGGAACGCACAACGATACAAAATAGGGATTTTATTAAATAACGTCTGCGACGATTTTTGTGCGGCTAGAAACAATGTACAGAGAGCATAATTATGAGTTACAAAAATAGCAGAATGGAAGGCGGGCATGTCTAGGGCAAGATTGTGAAATTTGTTGGAAGACAAAAGTCTGGATAGTGCTCCAAATATCGAAGCAAAGGCAATGCGCAAAATATTAAATAAAATACAATAATTAATTTCAATCTCCAAATATCAAATTCTAAATAAAATAATTAACCTCGAAATTCCATAATTCGGACAGGTGCTATCTACTGGCTTCTAGGTCAATTCTGCTAGCTAAAATAAATGAACACTGCATCTAATACTATATTTAATTACACATCACACATATTTATTTAAATTAAATATACTATTAGGCAATTAATTAATTATAACTACCTTAATATTAAATATTGTAAAAAAGTCGAAAATGCCCCTGTTTCGGAACGTGGTAGTGACAAGTCTACCCACCTTAAAAAATTTTGTCCTCGAAATTTAAAGTCCTCATAGTAGTGTTTAATCATACACATTATTATTTCCCTCAAAATTTAAATTCATCATTCACGAAATCAGGTAATAATCCACGATGTCTTTTCACAATTTTCAAAAATTTTGTATTATTTGTATTCCTGAAAAAATCCTCGAAATAGAATCAAAGTCCATTTTTATCAAAAATTTCCTGAAAGTTTTTACTTAATAATTCAATATTCAGAATTTAATATACACTCCTCAAATTTGATTTTTAATCACTGCACATATACAAAATATAATCTCGTCAAAAGTTTGAATTTAAATACTTGTCCATCAATAATTTTATTCCTCGATTTCCTCTTTCCTCAAAATACTCAACAATACGATACTTAAGGATTTTCCAATTGCAACATCCAATATAAAATTTTAAATTTCATAACTTGCAATCAAATAAGTATGTTGATAATCTCCCAAAATTTCCAAATTTTAATAACCAATCATGTCATAATCTTTCTGGAATTAATAAATCATCCGTTATGCCATGTTAATTTCTTAACCCTCTATTTAAACCGATGTGTATCCTCGAAATAATCATCTTGTCTCTCTTGTCAAGTCATAACCCCTTCATGAATCTTCACTACAGTCAACACCAATGATCACGGTCTAAGAAAATTCTACCTACAGTCATACCACACACAATCTAGGGGGAACATACATGGTTATGGTCTTATTTGTTATGGTGTTGCAGTCCATGTATTAGGGGTACTACTACTACATTATAACAAGAATTCATGCATACAGCTACGGTACTAAGGTATCAATCAATCAGAAGACAAAAAGAATATGAGGAAAGAAAAGAAAGAACCTGCTAATATATACTTGCAATATCTTCTAACATAATCATAGGTCAAATGATCCATGGAAAGTTTGATACCTCTATCTCTTTAGGTACCACACTTTACTACAAGTATACTCACTGCTAGCTTCCTTACCTACTGCAATAGTTGATACTAGTTATTCTTATCACGCAAGTGCATATCAATTGCAACACACTATACTAAGTACTGCTCTCTCTAACACCACCCTAGATTGACACCCAAGTCAGTTGGTAGTGAGATCTCAATCATACTCAAGTCATCAGATCCTTACACATGTATATCATCTACTCATATATTAATATTCATCTCTTATCTACCATAAAGTTAATCCTCGAAATAATCGTCAAGGTTTAACTCCTCGATCAACTTAAAATAAATTGCATATACCTCTTCAAAATCAGATACTCAAATATCGAAGAAAAATTTAATCACTTTTAAATCCTTATAGCCTTGACTATGTTTATTGAATTGAATTCGAATACTCAAAATTTAATAACATAAATCTCATCTCCTCAAAATTCTTTAAAAATTTAAGTTCATTACCACTCTACAAATTATAATTTAATCCACAAGTACACATATACTACTCACAGTCTCTAATACTCAAGGTGCACACTAATACACTAATTAATTACAACCTCAACTGTGTACGAAAATTGTACTGTCCGAATTATTTGCACTATCATTTCCAATAATCCAAATTATCATCTTACATATTTTCTTCAATAATTTCAATTTATGTCAACTGGTATATCATCTAATTATCATCACACCGAGTGCTTACGGTTACTAGCACCATTTTCAATAACCCTTGATATAGAATCATTAGCACTCTTGGTATTATATCACTAGCTTCATTAATGCATCATCTCTTCAAGCTCATTATAACTCATGATTACATGTATCTACTATAACACTCATGTTTCTTTACTCTCGTGGGTATGTGTATGGTTCCTCATCTCGATTGTCGTATATGTATTTCTCTGTAATCTTTTACAGCCTGTTAAACTGATCTGTGATACGCCTCACAAATTTTATTACCAATTCCGATATTTCTCTTCTCATGACATCTCATTATTACTCCTCATGCCTATATTTTCTTTACCTTTAACACACCCGATCTAAATCATCAAATTGAACGTCATGCTCCATTAATCCTTAACACAATTCCTTGATACTTAATCGTTCACGTAGATCATCCAATTGCATAATCATGATTATCCAGGACGGGTATGTTGGCTCTGATACTAACTCTTGAACTATCACTGATACTCTATACTCTCCTTCTACTCACAGTCTCTAATGACCTTATCCTAGAACCATTGTTACAAGGTACTATGCTATGGGTTAATTCTAGATTAAATCCTTCTGCTCACATGTCCAACTAGGAAATACTTACAAACTCACAAGTCACACTCAGTCAACTAATACAAGACAAAACCAAAATTACAAGTCACTAATCATCATACTAACAAGGAATCCTCAAAGAGAATAAGCTCAAAAAGGAACTGGATCAAGGACGGAAGGTATCTTTACTGCTAGTAAAGAAAAGAAGCGATGGAACAAAGTCCTGGAATAACATAAATAGATAAGTCTTGAGATGATACTTTAAGAACCAATTTAAGATACAATCTGATAATCATACACGTCTGTCAGAAATCATGACACTCAGAATTCTCGCCCCGCCAGTAAGCACAAATGCGATGAACGACAGGTTCCGTAACTAAGGTATGCAACCCTATAATCATGTCATCTAGAATACTCGCCACGCCAACCGGTATGGCTGCGAGAACTCTAAATCTCATAACTAAAGTATGTACATCCAAGTTAGGTTCCTACGTTCTCGTCACGACAGCTAATATGGCTGCGATAAACTCTAGGTTCCATAACCAAAGTAGACGTTTTTACCTTTCTCACTGTCCCCATCAATATATGTCATCAGATGATACCGTAAATTTTAGTCCGTAAAATTCATCTCAATTTGAAATCAACTCAACAACGATACCAGGAATTTAAGGCTAACACCTGGTCAACAAGAATAAAACTCAACAATGATACCAAGAATTTTAATTTAATAACTGCTCAACAAGAATCAAGTTTAGTGACAACAAGCGAGAGCGGACGGAAACAAGGAAAAAGATTTAAATTGGAAATTATAATAAGATTCTCAAGGGGTCGTCCCAGGAATCTCTCAAGAATTTGTGATTGAGTATCCTCTCTCATCCTAGTATCCTATGTCCTATATTCTATAGCAGGTACGTAGTAGTACAACTATGACGTCGCACTACTACGACATCGCACAACTAGCGAAGTCTGACCTGCATGGGCCACCACTAAAACGTGTCACGACCCGCACCCGGTTTAGGGGCACGAGAGCGTGGGTACGTCCAGCCTACGCCGCAGCATCGGCGGTAGAACGCTGTCTAGGTCAAGTACTATCTAAACAATCTCACGCTAGTATCCAACTCCATAAGGAGACGTGGATAACATAAAATAAATCTAGAAATACTCAATCACAACTACAGCACGATAGGAAAATGAAGAAATAAAAGAATACAACACAAGTCTAATGACACAATAATCATACCTGCAATCATTACTTTCAATCCCCAAGTATGTCAGAGCCAGTCTACTAAGGTCACAGTCTGGAAAAATATTTCCAGTCAGGAAGGAGCAAAGTACATCTCTAAATAGCAGTTCTATATAAATGACATAAGCTATGTAGCAGTTCTAGATGGAAACATACCAGATGCATGTATAGGTACGAGAATGTACAATGAGAGAAATACTGGAAATACTGTAAGTAAATGCAGGAAAAGAAACATTATGTCCATGAGCAAGAACCTATGACTAAGTGTGTTGAGTACTAGCTTTAACATGTGATCGGCTTGGGAACTTGATCAGGCTGGTTACATGTGATTAGCTATGGTTCATATAAAGTCAGGCTAACCGTTGGTTAGCTATGGTGCATGTAGAGATCAGGCTAATCACACGTAACAGCTATGGAGCATATAAATGGTCAGGCCGCACCCGACGTGAGATGTGGGGTGAGCTATGGTGCATATAAAGTTGGGTATGATCACATATCTACACTAAAGTACTCCCCAAACCCCCGACTGGTATAGTAGATCCAATCATGGTACGCTATGGCACAGGATTCCCTAGGAAGGTAGCAAATCTCCCCGGGAATTAGTGTCTGTACATGCACAAGATATCAAGGAAACAAGTCTCGTACAAGCTACACCATGAATAAGGAATAACATCTCATGACGAGATCCGTGTATACCAATCCGTGTAACCATCGTGTCAAGATCATGGATATTTACACTAGTTACAGTGAACATAGGAGATATCATAAATTAGAAACTAATCAGAGAATGTACTCGCCTTGGGTCCTTAGCTGGTAATTATTGATGTCCTGTTCCAGAGTATCCCCTGGGTAACCCAACAGTCCTATAAACATAACACAAGCAAAACCACATTTGCATCAGATGCTACACTAACACAGTCCAAAACACTGAGTTCGGGACTTCCCTAGGTATGATACTGGTCACCTAGTAGATAGATACATAAATACTTATACATATAACATTCATAACAACTATATTTAAGAATATACATTTACTGAATATACATGTATACATATATATGTACTAGTGAAATATACATTTGTTTATATATACCAAAAATATGTTTTACAAGTACATATATTGTCAATGTTATTATTAAAATATATACTAATACTAGTACATCACATTAAATACATATACAATATTAATTGTATGTACAAAATATATATATATACATTATACTAAATATACATATTTGAATAACATCTCCTTAATTAATATATATAATTTCCATCAATTATATTAATAGATATATGTAAAACATATACTTTCAAATAAATAATACTTGTATATATATAAACATAATAATAATACTTGCATATGTACTAAAAAGAATGTAACCTAATATAGGTATATATCTAAAATATATACCAAAATAAATTATACTAGCTATAGTTGTATATTTACTAAATTACGTACATTTATATATTAACATATATCAAATACGTTCATATGCATATATATGGGTATATATTTTTATACCAAAAATAGTACGTATAATATTATATTTTATATACCAAAATACGTATATATATCGTATGTGCAAAAGTACATATTAGAATATACATGTTTTATGTATATTTATACACATTAAATATATATACATTCATTAGATATATACACATTAATATACATATTAATTAGATATACATACATATATATTTATACATATTTATTAATATATACAAATACTTGTACTAGTATATACATATACATTAACATATTAAGTTATTAATTATATACTATATAAAATAACCAATATTCATGCATATACATATATCTCTACACACTAACTAACATATACTAATACATACACAAAATAGATATACTATACATATATATTTATAACAAAGTAATAAATATACTATATACATGTATATTAATATACACACACACACAGATATACGTACATGTATTTAAAGCACACTTGCTATACGAAAATATACATGTATACATATAAATACACATATACGTATATATATACAATACGTGGTATAATATACTAAGTTATATACTTATACATATAATTTACACTAATGTACATCTGTATACTAATAAATCACACATACTAACTAACAGGGAAGGGAAGAGGATTACTGCGGGGTTGGCCGGAGTTCGTGAGGGGGGCCGCCGGACGTGCACGCCGGAGATGCTGGAGCGGTCCATCGGAGCAGTTGCAGCGGGCTGGAGGTGCTCGAGGAAGAACAACAGCGGCGAGGGGAGGAGCAGCAAGGAGAGTGGTGGTGAGAAGGAGGATGCAGCGGCCGCCGGGGTTGATCTGTGGGCCGCCGGAGTGATCGAGGGGAGATCGGCAGAGGGAGGAGCCTCGAGGAGGAGACTCACTGTGCAGCGGGGAGGAGGCTGTCGTAGCCGTCGGGTTGGGCAGCGGTGCAGTTGGCCTGAGAAGAGGGCCGGAGGAGAAACACAGTGTCCACCGGAGTTAGGCCGGTCGGGTGGCTGAGGAAAAAGTGGGATGGTGGTGGCGTTTGGTGATATATGTAGGTGGTGGTGGCAGTGAATGATGGAGGTGGTGGTGATAGGTGGTTGAAGGTGGTGGGAGGTTGATGTTAATGGAGGCCGGAGGGAATGTGCAGCGGGGCAGCAGCCGAGCAGCAGCCGAGCAGCAGCGGCTGAACAGCAGGCCGGGGTCGGGATCACTGGGTGGTCGGCCGCCGGGGTTGGTCTGGTGGCCGGAGTTCAGGAGATGGGTGATGAACAGGAGGTTTCCCCCCCCCCTTTTTGAAATTTGAATTTCAAACTCAAAAATAAAGAAGGAGAAGAAGAAAGGAAGAAGAAGAAGAAGAAGAAGAAGAAGAAGAAGAAGAAAAGAGAAGAAGAAGGGAAGAATTTTTCCTACGTTGGGTTGAGGATGGAGGAGAGAGAGAGGTGGGGGCTTGCTTGGGGATTAGGGTATTCTCGGGAAAAGTGTTGATGTAACATATATATGGGAGAGTGGGTTTAGATGGAGGGTGAGGATGCACTCATTGAATGAGTGGTCCAGATTGAACATGAGAAAAAAATAATTCATGTGGGAAATGAGGGTGAGAGTTTAAATAAAAATATTAGGTTCCCACATTGTTCAAACAATTGGGTGAGGCCACAATTACAAATTTGCAATTTAGCCCCCCTTAAATTCGGGAAATTGCACAAACACATAAAATGACGAAAATTTGGCGGACGATTCGGGGTCCGGTGTTTTGTAGGGTCAGGGGGCGCTGTAAGTTTGGTACGGGCTCAATTTACGGAGCACTGGAATTAAATTGGAATTTTAGAATTGGTTTAAATAGTATCCTCAATTTAATTAGAATAAAATACAAGTTGTGTTCAACAATTAATTAGGAGTACATGGGGCCAAAATCAGGTCAGGTCATCAATACTAATAATGAAGAAGACTCAGAACAGAATATTACCTTAATTTGAGCCGCACGAAAAATAGGTCAAGATGGCCTCCAATTTTCGATTGGAACGCACAACGATACAAAATAGGGATTTTATTAAATAACGTCTGCGACGATTTTTGTGCGGCTAGAAACAATGTACAGAGAGCATAATTATGAGTTACAAAAATAGCAGAATGGAAGGCGGGCATGTCTAGGGCAAGATTGTGAAATTTGTTGGAAGACAAAAGTCTGGATAGTGCTCCAAATATCGAAGCAAAGGCAATGCGCAAAATATTAAATAAAATACAATAATTAGTTTCAATCTCCAAATATCAAATTCTAAATAAAATAATTAACCTCGAAATTCCATAATTCGGACAGGTGCTATCTACTGGCTTCTAGGTCAATTCTGCTAGCTAAAATAAATGAACACTGCATCTAATACTATATTTAATTACACATCACACATATTTATTTAAATTAAATATACTATTAGGCAATTAATTAATTATAACTACCTTAATATTAAATATTGTAAAAAAGTCGAAAATGCCCCTGTTTCGGAACGTGGTAGTGACAATTTTAGTCGCACAATATTCGTCGCGGATGTTTATTTAATTTCTAAATAAAATCTAACTTTGTATCGTTGTGCGTTCCAATCGAAATTGGAGACAATTTTGACCCATTTGCGTGCAACCCAAATTAGGGTAATATTCTGTTCTGAGTCTTCTTCACTAATGATATTTGTGTCCCAACTTAATTTTAGTCCCATGTATTTCTAATTAATTTTAGAACATCGCTTGCATTTGTTTCTATTTAAATTGGGGATACCAACTTTGATTAATCCCGTTTTAATCCCAATTTAATCAAAATACCCCATTCATTAAGCCCATACAAAACACACAACACCCTCTCACCCTACAAAATACCAAACACCAAATCGCCCACCAATTTTTCATCATTTTATGTCTATGCAAATACCCAAATTTAAGGAGACTTATTTGCAAATATTGTATTAGGTGTCAACACCCCATTGGTTTAAACCAAATGGAGAAGCCCTAATATTTGACTAGTCAACCCAACCCCTCTCCTTGTATGAGTAATTTCTTCATGTCAAATCCTGGCCACCCATTCAAAATGGGGCTCATCATCACCACACATTTTCCCTCACAATCTCCTATTTAATATCTCCTCAATGCACTCTTCCCAAGCATGCCCTAATCCCCAAACCTTGGAAAGCCCCCACCTCTTTCTCTCCTCCCTCCTCACTTAATCGTAGCATTTCCCATTTTTCCATTTCTTCCCTTCTTCTTCTTCTTCTTCTTCTTCTTCTTCTTCTTCCTTTCTTCTTCTTCTTCCCCTCCTTTTAAAAAGAAAGGGGGGGGGGGAATACAAACCAACTCCACCACTACCACCAGGCCAAACTCTGCCCCCTACTCCGGTCACAACCCCGGCCGAGCTCCTTGCTCTCCGCCCCTCTTCCCCTCCGGCCTGAGTTCCCGAGCCACCACCACCATCATCAGTTCTGTCCGGCCACCCTCCTCCAGCCCGGCCATCTGCCTCGACATCGACCCCGCTGCATCAGAACCACCACCACCATCAGAACCATCACCACCATCCCGCACTCCTGGCGAGCCCGACACCGACCACTGAACCACCCCGAGCCGTCCCTCCATGAGCCACCACCTCGCTGCCAATGCCAGAGCCGACCGCTGAACCTTCTTCCATCAACGCCGCTCGCCTGAATGCCTCCACCTCGGTCGCCAGCAATCACCCATCCATCTCTTTCCCTCCACCACTCCGGCCAACACTCCCCCGAGCCACCTCCAGCCTCCGTCGACCCGCTCCCCCTCCATACCAGAGTCGACCTGAATGCCGGCCACTCCCCTCTTCCCCTCCGGTCATGAGAACCAGCACCACCACCCCCTGCCTCCTCCTCGACCAGCCTACACTACCAGTACCACCAGCCCCTTCCACCAGCATCCTTGCCTTCGTCGTCGTCTTCGTTATCCTCGTTATCGTCATCATCACCTTTGTCTTCGTCGTCTTCGCCGTCGTCGTGCACGCGCTCAGGTTCAGTTCTCCCCCTCGTGTACACTCACGCGTGCACGTATATGAGTGTATGCATGTATATTTGTAGTATATGTATTAGTATAGGTAGGATTCGTATATGTATACATATACATATATATAGTGTATTTCTCTATTAGTATATATGTATTCAACATATATATTAGTATATACGTATTCATAAAATATGTTAGTATGTATGTATATATATATATATATATATATATATATATATATATATATATATATATATATATATATATATATATATATATATATATACACAGGTATATAGTATAAGTATTAAATTGGTACATATATATATAAATATTGTATATGTATAATTTCACTTAGAATATATATATATATATATATATATATATATATATATATATATATATATATATATATATATATATATATATATATATATATATATATATATATATATATATATATATGTTCAGTATACGTATTCCTTCGTAAACATAAATATTGGTTGTATATATATAAATACGTGGTACGTATATATAACATATATATATATAGTATAAAAATTCTATTTAGTGTACATACACTTATACATATTTTTGTATATAATTATTGGTATACACATATATATGTATTATATTTAATTAATGATATATGCTAATTGATGAATGTTTTAGGCAACCCGAGTGTAATTGCGGATACCCCCGTATTTACATTGAACTGTAACCCTGTTAATTGTTAGAAGGCTGCCATATGTACACTCACGTATTGGCGAGACTCGTATCACCGTCTGTCTGAATTCACAGCAATTACAGACACGACACCCGCGTAATTAGACGCGCACTTGACCCTAGTTGACCAGTATCATATCTAGCATAGCCCTGAGTTTATCGTGTTTTGTGTGTTAGTGTAACATCTGATGCAAATATTATATTTTATGATATGTCTATTGGACTGTTGGATCATCCAGATGATACTCTGGAACAGGACATTGGTATTACCAGCTAAGGACCCAAGGCGAGTACATTTTCTGATAATTTCCAATTATTTGATAATTTCTATAATTTCAGTATCTAGAAATGTTACATCTGATCCTTGTCACTGTGCTACACGGACTAGTATATAGATTGGATCTGCAGTCATGAGATGTTACATTGATTATCGTATTGACATTGTACACGACATTGATATTTAGACCTTGTACATGATATATTGGATATTGCTTGTGTATCGTGACGTGTCATAGTTGGATCCACTGTACTAATTGGGGACGGGAAATAGTTAGTGAGAAATGTGATCAAACCCATATTGTACAAGTATAGAATAATGTTAGTGTTAATCATACTCCTCACGTATGATTAGCCAGGCCATATAGCTCTCGTACATGTTCCCAAGCCGATCACATATCGAAGCTACTATTTCAAATACTTAGAATAGTTATAGTTCTCTATTTTAGATCATATACTACATCACTCGTATATGATATTGTATCTCGTTCTCTTTATTTTATATATGCACTGACTGTATCATATTGCCTATATTGCCTGTCTCTTTATATTGCTTATCTCTTATTTTTCCATTACAATTATTTATTATCTTCTTTCAGTATATAGCATTATCTGTTTATTGTCTTATAGTCCTTATCAATTAAATAGAACTGTTATTTGAGATGTACTTTGCTCCTTCCTGACTGAAAATATTTTTCCAGACTATGCCTTAGAGGACTGGTGTCTGACATTTTATGGACCACATGGAGAGTAGCTGCAGACTTGGATCTGGTAGTTCAATTGTGATTCCAGGAGTTTAGCCGGAATCATTAGTTATCTAGTTAGTTTCTTAGCAGATTATTTGGTACCAGATTTGTCTCCGGCATACTTTGTTGAGACTTGGGCATTATTGTTGAGTTAGATTATTTCTATTTAGACTTGTGTTGCATTTTATGTTATTTTCTTTGATATCTTATCGTGCTGTAGTTATGTGATTGAGTATGTTGTTCATATTATATTGTGATTATCTGTGTCTCCTTATGGAGTTGGATGCTCGTGTGAGATTATTTAGATGGTATCATGACCTAGACAGCGTTCTACCGCCGATGCTGCGGCGTAGGCTGGACGTACCCACGTACTTGTGCCCAAATTCCGGGTGCGGGTCGTGACAAATAGATGTGAATATACACGATGTAATAATAGACACAAGAGATATACAATAAGGAATACTGAAAATAAATACAAGAATGAACAATATGGCAATGAACAAGAATACTAATGACTAAGTGAGTGAGTACCAGCTTTAACATGTGATTGGCTTGGGAACTTGATACAAGATTAATGGTCTGGCTAATCATACGTACGGTGTATGATTAACACTATTCAATGAACAAGACTTGATACAAGGAGGGTACGATTATATATCTACTCTACATACTCCCCGCCCCCGACTGGTATAGTGGATCCAACCATGGTACGCTATGACACAGGATTCTCTAGGAAGGTAACAAGTCTCCCCGAGAATCAGTGTCTGTACATGTACAAGAAGAACAAGAAAATAAGGCTTGCACAAGATACACCAAATATACCAAGGAATAACATCTCATGACGAGATCCAGATATACCAATCCGTGTAACCATCGTGTTAAGAATCAATGATATCTACACTAGATACAAAAGATATATAGGATATCATAAATGAGAAACTATCAAAGAATATACTCACCTGAAACCTATTGCACAATATCACATATGTCCGGTACGGTGCCTCGAAGACCTAGATAGGGAATATAACATCAATACAAGGTTTTGGAATGAAAATAAGTTAAACTAGTCAACATCTAGGTCAAAGAGCTATTTCTAAGTCAAAATAGTCAAACTAGGTTAACTCTAAGTCAAACTGGTCAAACTTGGTCAAACTACCTATTTTTAGGTTGCATGAGTCTATCTCTAGGATATTGGGTTCATACACTAAGAATCTAGGCCACACTAGTTAATCTAAGATACTAAGATACCGTATCGCAAGATACGCAAACAAGAGATATGGAAATAGCATATATGCATAGTCAATCAATATTAAATATACTAATCCTAATTACAATTGCTAAGTGGATACCTTGGCTTTGAACCAACTCGGTATCGCACCACTAAACACCCATCTCGATACTCAACTCAAATACTTTGAGTATCCTCAATACCTTGACACTTACCTTGGTATCTCAAGGTAATGTCACTCCAGCATATAGTTAACTACCCCACTAACTATATACTAATATGCATATATCAATCTAATATAAACTACTAGTATATACTAATACCAACTACTAGTATATACTAATATGCATATCAACACCAACTACCAAACTAATCACTAACTACTAATACATATATACATGCATATACATACCTACATATAGATAACTTAGAGATACATAAGTATATATGTGTAGATCTAACTTACTAATCAATCACAAGTATATACATATAGCTACTAACTAAACTAGGTAACTATTTAAACTAGCTAACCATCAAATAAATGAGCTAAAGTAATAGCTAACTAGTACTTAACTAGATAACTACCAAACTAGCTAAACTACTAACTACTAGTAACAATTGACTAACTATACTACTAAACTAACTAACTAACTGATACCCTGCTGACTGCGATGCCCTTGCTGTTGAAGCTACTGCACTAGCTGCTCGAAATTGCTGCTGCTGCTGGGGCTTGATGTGGGCTAACTGCTACTGCAGTTGCTGTTGCTGTTTGCTGTTGCTATTGCTATTGCTGCAACACAACATGTTACTAGATGCTGCTGCACCTTACTGTTACGACAACACTGCGCTTTGCTGCTCCAGTTAGTTGCCTGCTGCTGCATCTATGGCCGTGTATTGTTGCTGCAGCTTACAAATGCTGTAGCTATGTTTGCTGCTCGATAATGAAACTACTACTGTGTCGATTCCCTCATTGATCAATTGCTACTCCCTGATTCCTGCTGTTGCTCGATTGTCTCCATGCACACACTGCCCGACCCTCTTCTCCACACACATACAACATACACAACTACAACTAGACACCTATATATCTATACACTCTCATACACCATAATACATATATAACTACTCATCCATATCTATATCTATATCTATATCTATATCTATATACATAGGTATATCTATATAACATACACATACACAAGTATATATCAATATATCTATATATATACACATGTATATATACGTATATAACCATCAAGACAGACATATATATATATATATATATATATATATATATATATATATATATATATATATATATATATATATATATATATATATATATATATATAACACTTACATACCACTAATAGCTATCATTAATGCAAATTGAATCTAGGAATGAAATATAATAACACGTGGAGTGCATCGTACCGGTATCACACTAGATATATGATACGCTTGCGATACGAGTCCACCACACAACCAAACATACACCGAAGGACACGAAAAAGTCTAAAATACTATTTATGAACAATACGAAGAGTCAATTACATATCTACGTGTCCGTGTCAAAATATGACATGCACAAAGTCCCGTGTCGGAGGAAAATCCCCAAATCAACACGTATCACCAATTTATTGGGATACGACCTACACATATCCAATTGTGGATACGACACTAGCCACAAATAATCAAACACATGTCAATTTGGTCTAATTGACCAATAACAAACACAACATGTGTCAAATCTCGGAATTCTCCAAAATTGACAAAATATATGCCATAACTTTCTTTATAGGCGTCCTATAAACCTAATGCCAATTCTTATGGGTAGTCTCATCATATGGGATGGTTCCTAATAATTAAAACACACACTTAGAACTTAATTAAAGGAGAAAAATTGAATTGTACCTATTGGAAGATGGATTCCCAATACAATCTCCAAATTTGATGAAATTGACCTTCAACTTAATTAAAGTGCGCATGTCACGTCCAGTCCCAAAATATGTAGGACTAGGAATACGTAACATGTCAGCTACGCATTCGGCCAGACTCTGGTCCGACTCGAATATGTATAAGCTGTATTATAATTGTCACTATCTAAATAATCAAGTAAATATAAATATCTATGCCTTAATCCACAATGAACAAAATACACAAGAATAAGCTACATGTGCTAAAGTCGGCTGCTAGTAACATACAAACTCGAATAGACTCGAGAAAGAAATATGAGTCTATAAAACTAGGCTACATCAGCAGATAAATAAATAATATGAATAAATAATCATAACTTCGGTGAAAATGATATAAGTACCTGGTACTAATGCCTACAAGACAAGCAACTCCATCAGCAACTCCAAAGGTTCCATAACCGTCTATGTTGTAAAAACTGGCAGGGGACCAGGTCCTCAGAGGGACGTAACAAGGTACAAGAAACAACATGCCAAAAGTAAAACAGTATAATGCCACATACTCAAGGGTAAACTACTGTAACCAACTATGTGATATACAAATGAGAGTATAGTATCGTACCTTGGGCTGGTACTCACGAAAGATCCTAATGGATACTTTTGTATGCTAATAGTATACTCAAGGCTCCGTGTGGGGGAACCAGGAGGAAGATGTATATATAAAGTACTCACGAAAGATCCCAATGGACACTTCCGTATGCTAATAGTACACATAAATAGTAATAGTAAAATATGTCCAGAGCACGATGGAGACTCTCCCTACCCAATGTAACCTCACATCTTATGTCCATAACACGCAAGATCATGACCTCTAGCTAGTACAACGAGTCATAATGATATTTATTTAATATGCAAGTCTTATATCACGAATCCTGTAAACCTTTACAGAATCTCCATGATAACTCAAGAAAGATTCTTTCACATAAAATAGTTTCAAGTGTCCTAGGGTATGGCGTACTGGGTTAAGCAAGCACGTAAAAATAGGATCGTGGAATCAACTCTCTAAGTGACGTTGCACGACTCCGCGTACGGCATCGACACCCGAATCTTGTTCGGACACTAAGCAACGTCTCACGTTCCTAGGGTAAACACATAAATCAATCATATAAAACAACTAAATAATATAATAAAGGCAAGAAACCGTGATACATGGCAACATGGCAAGGTACACTTGCCTGGGTTCTGAACTCCGTCAACTACTCCTAGGAAAGTAGAATCTGCACGTACATCCCCGGATGCTGAAATAAACATCACCAATATTTTCAGAATACTTGAAATAGCTAGGATTGACTTCCCATAAATCCAATTTGGACACAGGGGCAAAATTGACAATTTTGGGTCAAAGCGGGATCCACATGTCTTCGTACCAAAAAATGTACCAGAGACAAAGTTCTCCAAATTCATCAAACATAGTATCTACAAGTCTAGAACGATGATACGAACCCAACGGAATGCCCATAATTGAATTCCGATGAACCGATCACAAAATCGCCCGTTATATGGAACCGCGAGGCCCACAAAATGACGTTTTGTCAACGTTCTCATAATCAAACCAAACTTGGGTCATAGGACCAGCATAACACTGTAAATCCGATGGGACAAATTTCTTTGCGAAGAGACAAGTACACACGAAGTTACAACGAGTGTCAAAAAAGGCCGATATGGTATTTTTCGGCGGATACGTGCTGATTTCGGTGTGTACGCACATCCAAATCAAGTTCTGCGAAAGCCCACATGTTTGCGTTGACGATACACGCCTTTTGGTGCAACTCACATACGACAAAGTTGTCTCGTTTGGTAGAACGCACCCCGTATCGCGAGATTTTGGGTGTTTTAAAAACAAGTTTTTGGTCGTTTTGGAACAAGAATAATTTTACCATTAAAGTAAACTAATAAAAACTAAAAGAAAGTAAAAATCATGGTTATATTGTGAAGAAGTCCCTTTAATTATATTTTAAAAATAATTAACAAGTTGGTGGCAAATTGGACATGAACATGGGTACTTTGACTGAATTTTTGAACTATTTTCGAACAGTTTTTCGGCCAACTTCCGGTCGATTTTTCGATCAAACCGGGGTGCCTAAGGAAATCCTAGAGGGTTAGGTTATGAACATACCAGCGAAGACATGACACAAATTAGACGAGCGAGGAGGGCAGAGACTGTGCGGGAAGGAGGGGCCGCAGCTGTGCTGTGTGTGCGCACGGGGGGGGGAGGTTGCGGCGGCCGGCGGTGCGGCCTGCGAGGGGTACGATGGTACGGCGGTACGGGTGGTGCGGCGACGGCGCGGCTCTGGCGGTGGTGATGGTTAGGGTGGTGGGATTAGAGTTAGGGTTAGGGTTTTGATGAATGTGTATAAGTATATATAGGTAACGGGTGGTGTTGGTTCTCCTGTACGTGGAATGAGGGAGAGTTAGTTTAGGTTTAGGATTTTAATGGGTTATTGGATTTTAGTGGGTAATTATTTTATTTTATTCTTTTCTTATATATATATATATATATATATATATATATATAGGTGTATGGCTATTTAAAATAGTTTTGTACCTCAATAAATTTCAAAAAAATTAGACAATATACTATTAATAGTTTTACACCCAAAAATTTATTTTTATACAATATTATAATTAAATTCACATAATTATAAATTCATGAATATTATATTATAATTAGCTAAAAATAAAATAAAAATTTCCTTAATCACAATAATTTTAGAATACCAATATAAATAAATTTAAAATTTTAATTTAAAAAATAGGTTGCTTACAGCGCAATATATCTTCGAGAGTCTGAATAGTCCTCTCTGACTGTCCATCTGTATGGGGATGATATGCAGTACTGAATTTGAGCTCGGTGCCTAAACTCGCATGCAAACTCCTCCAGAAATGAGAAGTAAAATGACTATCCCGATCCTAGACTATGCTGACGGAAACTCCATGTATCCTGATAATCTGCCTCACATACATCTCTGCCAGCTTCTCCGTAGACAAACCCACTTTGAAAGGCAAAAAGTGGCCCAACTTGGTCAACCTGTCAACGAAGGCCCAAATCGCGTCTTTCCCTCCTGGAGATCGTGGAAGTCCGGAAACAAAATCTATATTAATGTGCTTCCACTTCCACTCTGGAATGGATAATGGCTGAAGTAAATCACCTAGGCTCTGCCTCTCGGCTTTCACCTGCTGGCACACTAAGTATCTGGATACAAACTGTGCCACTTCCCTCTTCATGCCATACCATAACACACTCTCTCGCATATCCCAATACATCTTGTTGGCACCTAGATGTATGGAATACTGAGAGCGATGCGCTTCCTGCAATACCTCCTCACACAGCTCCCCACTAGTCATACATAATCTAATACCATATCACAAAGATCCATCCTCAGCAATGGTGAAATCATCCTCCAATCCTGCTCTCACCTGAGCTTTGATGCTTCTCCGAGATACATCCTCATACTGGGCTGCCTTGATCTTGTCCATCAACTCTGAGTGTATCTGCAACCCCCACATCTGTATAGCAACACCAGGAACTATCATCTCGATGCCCAAGCTCTCCAAGTCCTCCAACAAATATCGATCCTGTGAACAACATAACAACCGGAATACCTGCTCAAGGCATCGGCAACTATATTAGCTTTCCCAGGATGATAGTGCAAAGATATATCAAAATCCTTCATCAGTTCTAGCCACCGACGCTGCCTCATGTTCAACTCCTTCTGCGTGAAAACGTACTTCAAGCTCTTGTGGTTTGTAAATATCTCCATACGCTCTCCGTACAAATAGTGTTTCCATAACTTCAGGGCAAAGATGACTGATGCCAACTCTAAATCATGGGTATGATAGTTCTTCTTATGAGGACGCAATTGCCTGGATGTATAGGCAATCACTTTTCCATTCTGCTGAAGAACACAACCCAGACCTTTCTCCGATGCATCACTATAAATAGTGAAACCTTTAGACCCCGATAGCAATGTCAAAAGAGGAGCAGACGTTAACCTTTTCTTTAATTTCTCAAAAGTAACCTGGCAGTCCTCTGTCCAAACAAACTTTACATCCTTCCTGGTGAGTCTGATCATTGGCTCAACAATCCTCAAAAAATCTGGCACAAACTTCCTGTAGTAGCCTGCCAAACCCGAGAAACTCTTGATCTCTGCTACTGAACTCGGGGTCTTCCAAGACTCCACTGCTGCGATCTTCTTCGGATCCACTGAAATTCTATTACCGGTCATAATATATCCCCAAAACTCTACCTTGTCTAGGAAGAACTCACACTTGGACAGCTTCTCATACAGCTTCTCCTTCCTCAACACATCTGTCACGTCCAGTCCCAAAATACGTAGGACTAGGAATACGTAACACGCCAGCCGTATATATACGAACTCTAATATATGGAAACCATATACACACGTACGCTGTACATGAATATCCAATCCACCAGTGGTAATATACTGTCAACAAGTCACACACAATCTATATCTCATACACAACACAAATAAATAGATAAATGGAAATAAATAACTGAATATCAAAGATGAGTATCAAAGTATGATAGTCGGATGGAAACAAATCTACTGAAAATCGACTATACTAAAACTACTAAAGAGAGAAGAGAATCAACTTTAATATAAGAATAAATGTCTCTAAAAGAATAGCAACTAAATCTCTAATAGCTATAATAAATCACAGATACTCCGAAGGTAAGACCTCCTCAGTCTGATAAGTAGCGTCAGGTCCAGGTCCATACTCCTATGGATACTCCTGCTTGTCTATATCTGAAAAGGGACAAGGTCCTCAGAGGGACGTAACAAGATACATAATAACATGCCAATAAAGTACTGAAAAGTAAACATCCAATGGGTCGCACAACTGTCTAAGTGAATGCAGTTTGAGAACAACTTTCCACCAAGTGGGCTATCTGGCCATAAAATAGGATTGGCATGATTCTCTCGGAGAATCAGGGGCCTACAAAGTATGTCGTCTTTTGAACGACAGAGGCCGCCAAGTAGTATAGGGGTCATCACAACCGCGTATCTCCGACGGACGTACGGGTTACATAAAAAAAAAAGTGCAAAGGAACCCAAATGCCTTACTTGTTATTCTCCCCATCCCATGATCTAAGCATGTCACATCCATGACACGATACTACCTAAAATAACTGTCAGGTTTACTAGCATGCAAAGTTTCTATCGGCAGTTATCTCGATCCGTCGCACGACCTATACGTACCAGTGGTCAGTCGATTACGCAAGTCCGTGTCCTACATGTGACTCACACTCGTGTAAGAATAGTTTCATGGCCAATGAAACATAAAATGCCTCATGATAATGGGGTGGTCTCATAAAGTAGGTCCAATGCATATACATAAATAAAAACAGAACACGACGACACCGTCGTTACACCCAAGTTTCCTTGGACGCACAATTTATATAACAATTAAAATATATGAACTAAAATAAACAGAAATAAAATATGCATGCATCATATGGAATGTAAATACAGTACAATGGTAATGTATACTTGCCTGGCAAGAAATCTGTATAGTGTAAGCGTCCAAATATTAAGGACACAGAATCTGAAACTAAGACCTCCGAACAGACATCTCCGGATGCTGAAATAGACATCACCAACATTTCCAAAATCAGTGAGATAGCTAGAAATCACTACCCTTTCGTCCAATTTGGACACAGGGGCAAAACAGTAATTTCGGGTCAAAGTGGGGTCCACGTGTGGCCTACTTTGCACCAAAATGCGTGCCAATAACAGTCTCTAAATGGGACAAATTATAGGTCAAACGAACTCTAAAAGTCAGTACGAACTCAACGGTATGTCCAATTATGGATTCCGGTGAGCCGAACACAATTTGGTCCAAAAAGTCAATTGGGGCCCGCCAATTGGCGATTTGGTCAACTATTTCAGAATTTTGTGAAAATTGGGTCACAGGACCAGAGCGATACCATGAGTCCAGTGGCGGAAGTTTCGTCGTATTCTGACGAGCGTGCACTAAATGGCGCGGGATTTTATAAAAGTTGTGACACGGGGTATTTTCTGGGGATACAGGCTGATTCCAACGCGCACACGCTTCCAAATCAGTTTCCACGAAAGTCCACATATCCGAGTATACTGTGCACACCTTTTGGTACACTTGGTACACGATAGGACGGTCCCGTTTGGCGGGGCGCGCTCCGTATCGTAATTTCTGGAATTTGGAAAAAGTATATTTTTGTAATTTTCTATCAAATTTAATTTAACACACAGAAACTAATAAATTATTGTACTTGACAGAAAATAAACTAGGTTAGGTTGTATTCGCATACCAAAAAGAAAAACCGAATTTGGATCTCTGAGGTGGGAGATACGAGTCTGTGAACATAGGTAGTTACCGTAGTTTTATGTGATCCCAAAAGTTGTCGTTTTTTGCCAACTTCGAGTTTGGTCGAGCGAGGGCGCGGGAATCGGTACGTGAACAACGGTAAGTCGCTGTGTTCTCAGACTCGTGCACGGTCGTGCGGTGGTCGCGGGGTGGCTCCGGCGGGTTTACGGCTGTGCGGCGATGGTGCAACTAGGTCGCAGGGTGGCGGCGGCGTCTCTGGGTCGAGAGTATGGAGTTGGGATGAAGAGTTTAGGGTAAGGGTTATATTGGATAAACTCGGGGGTCGGTCAAACACGCGGGTCTTGGTGGGAATGCAGCAGCTGCTGATTAATTCCTCATGGGTCCGGATGTGCGAGTTTGGATATAGGGTTTGGGTTTTGGATTCATTAAGGATTTTATAATCCTTTTTCTTTTTCTAATTCTTTTTCCTTTTCTTTCTTTCTTTCTTATTTCTTTTCTCTAATTCCATTTTCATTTCTTTTTCTTCTATTACTCTTTTTACTAAATCATATATATATATATATATATATATATATATATATATATATATATATATATATATATAATTCTAGAAATTATATTTGTGCATACCATTAAGCTATCAACTGTCCACCGGGTCTCCTACATGGAATAAATTAAGAAAAAATTATAATTGCTCCTTAAATCCCCTAAATGCACAAACACCTAAAATAAAAATTAAATAAATTCTATTTTCTCTTATTGGCCACTAATTACTATAATTCAATTAAATAATTAATTAAAAAGGTTAATACGATTTTTAGAATTAGGGGTTTTACATTCTACCCAACTTATAAAAATTTTGTCCTCGAAATTAAAACGAAGCCACGATAGAAAGTCAAAGATGGTATAAGATATAAATTAACAAAGTAATTTCATACCTTGGTCTGCGAATAGGTTCGAAAAACGCTTATGCATGTCTTCCTCGTGCTCCCAAGTTGATTCTCCTGGCGCGCCATGCTTCCATGCCATGCGAACCAAGGGATTAGACTGGTTCCTCAATACTTTCTCTCGACGATCAAGGATTCCTACGGGTTGCTCTTGGTATGACAAGCTCGGCCCAATAGTGATCTCCGAATGGTCGAGAACATGACTGCTGTCTGCCACATATCGCCTGAGTTACGACACATGGAATACATCATGTACTCCCTCATGGGAAGGTGGTAGCGCAAGTCGATATGCCACTTCTCCCACTCTCTCTATCACGTCAAATAGTCCAATATATCTTGGACTCAACTTGCCACGTCCTCTGAATCGAATGGTGCCTCTGGTAGGTGATATCCTCAAGAAGACATGATCGCCCTCTTTGAACTCCAAGGGACGACGATGAAGGTCTGCCCACTGCTTCTGCCTGTCTTGCGCTACTCGCAAGTGCCCTTGTATCTTCTTTACTGTCTCTACAGTGTTGACCACCAACTCTGGTCCCAGAATTTGACATTCTTCCACGTCACTCCAACACACATGAGACCTATACTTTTTTCCATATAATGCTTTATACGGAGCCATCTGGATACTCGCTTGATAGCTATTGTTGTAAGAAAACTCCACAAGATGTAGGTGGTCCTCCAATGATCCTTTAAAGTCTAACATACAAGCCCTCAACATATCCTCCAATGTCTGAATAGTACACTCTGACTGCCCATTTATTTGGGAGTGATAAGATGTACTGAACTTCAGGCGAGTTCCAAGACTCTCTTGTATGCTCCTCCAAAAGTGCGATGTGAAATGTGAATCCCTGTCTGATATAATGCTGACTGGTATGCCGTACAATCTTACGATCTACCACATGTATAGGTCAACCAAAGCTTCTGTAGACTGACCCACTCTAAAAGGTAAGAAATAGGCTGACTTGGTGAGTCAGTCCACTATTACCCATACTGCATCTCTTCCACTTGGACTCTTGGGAAATCCCGTGACAAAGTACATAGTGATGTGCTCCCACTTCCACTCTAGAATCGGAAGTGGTTGCAATAATCCTGTTATTCTCTAATGCTCCGTCTTTACTTGTTGACATACCAGACATTTAGCTATAAAGCGAGCAATCTCTCTTTTCATTCCATGCCACCAAAAGTGCTATCGTAAGTCACGATACATCTTGATGCCTCCAGGATGAATAGAATATATCGAACTATGAGCTTCTGTTATCAGCTTCTGTCGAATCTCTCTATTGGGAACATATAGACGATCACCAGATTGTAATGTCCCGTCCTCATGAATGCGCAATCCTGTCTGCTCTTCGGCCTTGGTCCTTTCTTTCAATCTCCGAAATCTGGTGTCTGTAGGCAAAGCTGCCTTGATCCTCTCTACTAGTGATGACTATACTTGCAAGTTGGCTAGTGTCCCATCTGCTCCGGGTAATATCACTTCAATGCCAAGCTCTTGCAAGTCCTCCAATAATTCCCTCTGTGTTGTCAAAAAGTAAGATACTGGTTTCCAGCTTAACGCTTCTGCTACAACGTTAGCCTTACCTGGGTGATAATGTAGCTCTATCTCGAAATCTTTTATCAACTCAAGCCATCGACATTGCCTCATATTTAATTCCTTCTGCATGAAGACGTACTTGAGGCTTTTGTGGTCTGTATAGATCTTCACACGGTCCCCATATAAGTAATGTCTCCATACCTTCAGAGCAAATAGAACGGCTGTAAGTTCCAAGTCATGAGTTGGATAATTCTTCTCATACACTCGTAACTGCCTAGATGCATATGCAATCACCTTGCCATGCTGCATCAATATGCATCCCAAGCTTTTCCCCGATGCGTCACTATAGATCACATAACCTCCTGATCCTGATAGAATAGTCAATACTGGTGCTGTAGTCAATCGCTTCTTCAACTCTTCAAAAGCGGCTTGACACTCGTCGGTCCATATGAATTCTTGATCCTTGCAAGTCAACCTAGTCATAGGTGCTGCTATCCTTGAGAAGTTCTCCACGAACCGTCGGTAATATCCTGCAAGTCCAAGGAAACTTCTTACCTCCGCTGCTGATTTAGGAACATGCCATGTCTCGACTGCCGAGATCTTTTCTGGATCAATAGAAATACCATCTCCTATAACAATATGCCCAAGAAATGAGACTCTATCAAAAAAGAACTCACATTTACTGAGCTTCACATATAACTACTCTCTCCTCAATGTCTCTAGAATAATCCACAGGTGCTTCTCGTGCTCCTCGTGGCTCTTTGAATAGACAATTATATCATCTATGAAGACGACCATGAACTGGTCCAAATACTGGTGGAAGACTCGATTCATTAAGTCCATAAGGATAGCTGGAGCATTGGTCAATTCAATTGACATGACCAAAAACTCGTAGTGCCCATATCTTGTTCTGAATGCGGTCTTCGGAATGTCCTGCTTCCGCACCTTCACCTGGTGATATCCCGATCTCAAGTCTATCTTCGAGAATACCTTAGTTCCACTAAGCTGATCAAATAAGTCATCAATGCGTGGCAATATGTATTTATTTTTCACAGTCACTGTATTTAAGGCTCTGTAGTCAATACACATACGCACTGACCCATCCTTCTTTGGTACAAACAACACTGGTGCTCCCCAGGGTGATGCACTCGGTCGGATGAAACCTTTCTCTTCTAGTTGTTTCAACTGTGCCTTCAGCTCATCCATCTCCTTCTTTGCCAATCTGTAAACATGTGATGCTATGGGTGCTACTTCCGGTGCTAATTCAATTAAGAATTCTACGTCTCTATCTGGTGGTAGGCCTGGCAATTCCTCTGGAAAGACGTTTTGAAATTCTAAAATAATGGGATGATAGACAACATCATCCATTGCGAGCTGCATACTATCAAGGATTTCTATAGATCCTCGTGCAAACTCAAGTTCAGGCTGGCCTGGTACCTTAAAAAGAATGCTTCCTCCAAAATAATCGAAGAAAGCGTGGTACTTGCTTAGCCAGTCCATTCCAAGCACAATATCAAAAGTTGGCATAGGAAGGACTAAGAGTCGGGCGTTCATCTCTCTGCCACGTATTACTATAGGACACGATCTACAAATCTGACAACAGGTACAACTCCTCCTCCGGTGAGAATTCTAACACAATTAGGTAAAGGTGTAGAGACAATGTTGTGTTTGACGATAAAGCTAGATGATATGAATGAGTGGGTGGCTCCCGTATCAAACAATGTCACAGCAGGAAAAGTAAAAGCAAGAGTAATACCTGCTATGACATCAATCTCCTGATCTATGTCATCCAATTCTAATGCAAAAGCTCATCCATTCCTTTGTGGCTGTCCATGACTGGCCCTCATGAACTAATCCTCCTGAGTAGGTAGCGGTGGTCCTCTCTGAAATCCTGCTGCTGCTGGGGGTCGAGGTGCTCCCGGTCCAGTCATCTGCTGAGCTGGCTTCGGTGTTGGAAGCGCTAGCCTCTGAACTGCCGGTGGAAGTGTCAATATCTGTTGCATAGGACAGTCCCTCATAATATGCTGTCCGGAACCACATCTCATACATTGTCCTAAGCGAGTTCGACAGTCTCTCATAATATGTCCACATTTTCCACAATAATTGCATTGGGGCTTCTCTGGGATCTGGTACGGTCATGCTCTGTGCTGCTGATGCTGCTGTGCCAAGGGACGTCTGATAGGTCCTCCTTATTGCGTCCTTGTTGGTCCCTGTTGTGTCCTTGCTGGTCCTTGTTGTGTCCTCAGCTGGCATCCTTTTCCTCTGCTGATGGTTTCTTACAATCTGGCTTCTGTCAGTAACTCGGCATAAGAGATTCGGGACTATGAGCTAGTGTAGTGTTGGAGCTCCTGAGTCAGTCAGCTTTGAAACCTCTTAGCTTTGGCCAAGTCATTCGGTATTAGGACAGCGCCATATTTACTGAGGCGACTAAACTCGGCATCATACTCGTCCACTGTTCTGTTCTTCTACTCTAGGTGAAGAAACTGATCGTACAATGTATCTCTGACGGTGTCCGGGAAGTACTTCCTCTCAAAGCACTCCAAGAACTACTCCCAAGTCTGCTATGTACCCAATTGGCGCTCCATGGATTTCCACCAGTGATAAGCGTTACCATCTAGAAGTGTCCTTTACACCTATCATCCATAGGTCCGTAGGTAACTGCGATGCTTCCAATAGCTTCTGCGTGTGGGTGATCCAATTGGTAGTCTCCTCTGGGCTCTCAATGCCTTTGTACGGCTTCAGACCCATCTGTATAAAGTCCTTTACTGATCTAACTCTAGCTCGAGGTACTGGAACTAGTGCTTGAGCTGGTACAGTAGCCTGTGCAGCCATCCTCTCAAGTGCTGCTAGAAATTCTTGCCTCTGCTCGGCTGCCGGCTGCCTCTGTTCTTGTATCATCATCTGGAAGAATTGGAACAACTGTGTCTGGCCATCATGCGGTACTAGGAAAGCTGGAAGGTTCCCATTAGGTGAAGCGGGAAGATCAGATGGAACTGGATGGTGAGTCTGTCCATCTGGCACCGGAAGTCTAGGAATCATTGAGGTCCCTCCTTGAGTCTGACCATTGACTCCTGAAGGTGTGTCGCCATCGGCGGCAGTACATCCATTTTGCATATCCATCTCTCTACAGGTGATGTACGAAATGATTAAAAGAAGTACATGAATCAAACAAGAAGCAAGCATTTAAATAGGAAGGATGAGTTTTAGTCAAGCGTAGATGAGATCCTATACTCTATTCATATACGCAGGCTTGTTCGGTACAGTTACGTTACCGAGATAATATATTCTTGACCTGCATGGGCCATCACAAAAACATGTCATGCTCCAGTCCCAAAATACGTAGGACTTAGAATACGTAACATGCCAGCCGTATGTATACGAACTCCAATATATGGAAACCATATACACATGTACGTTGTACATGAATATCTAATCCACCAGTGGTAATATACTGTCAATAAGTCACACGCAATCTATATCTCATCCACAGCACAAATAAATAGATAAATAGAAATAAATAACTGAATATCAAAAATGAGTATCAAAGTATGATAGTCGGATGGAAACAAATCCACTGCAAATCGACTATACTAAAACTACTAAAGAGAGAAGAGAATCAACTCTAATATAAGAATAAATGTCTCCAAAAGAATAGCAAATAAATCTCTAATAGCTACAATAAATCACAGATACTCCGAAGGTAAGACCTCCCCAGTCTGATAAGTAGCGTCATGTCCAGGTCCATACTCCTGTGGATACTCCTGCTCGTCTATATCTGGAAAGGGACCAGGTCCTCATAGGGACGTAATAAGAAACATAATAACATGCAAATAAAGTACTAAAAAGTAAACATCCAATGGGTCGCGTAATCGTCTAAGTGAATGCAGTTTGAGAACAACTTTCCACCAAGTGGGCTATCTGGCCATAAAATGGGATTGGCATGATTCTCTTGGAGAATCAGGGGCCTACAAAGCATGTCGTCTTTTGAACGATAGAGGCCGCCAAGTAGTATAGGGGTCATCACGACCGCGTATCTTCGGCGGAGCGTACGGATTACATAAAAAGGAAAGTGCAAAGGAACCCAAATGTCTTACTTATTGTTCTCCCCATCCCATGCTCTACGTATGTCAAATCCATGACATAATACTACCTCTAATAACTGCCAGGTCTACTAACTTGCAAAGTTTCTATCGGTAGTTATCCCTATCCATCGCATGACCTATATGTACCAGTGACCAGCTGAGTACGCAAGTCCGTGTCCTACATGTGACTCACACTTGTTTAATAATAGTGTCATGGCCAATGAAACATAAAATGCCTCATGATAATGGGGGTGGTCTCATAAAGTAGGTCCAATGTATATACATAAATAAAAATAGAACACGACGACACCATCGTTGCACCCAAGTTTCCTTGGACGCGCAATTTATATAACAGTTAAAATATATGAACTAAAATAAACATAAATAAAATATGCATGCATCATATGGAATGTAAATACAGTACAATGGCAAGGTATACTTGCCTGGCAAGAAATCTGTACAGTATAAGCGTCCAAATATCAAGGACACAGAATCTGAAACTAAGGCCTCCGAACAAACATCTCTGGATGCTGAAATAGACATCACCAACGTTTCCGGAATCAGCGAGATAGCTAAAAATCACTACCATTTCATCCAATTTGGACACAGGGGCAAAACAATAATTTTGGGTCAAAGTGGGGGGTCCACGTGTGGCCTACTTTGCATCGAATAGCATGCCAAGGGTAACGGTCTCTAAATGAGACAAATTATAGGTCAAACGAACTCTAAAAGTCAGTACGAACTCACGGTATGTCCAATTGTGGATTCCGGTGAGCCGAACACAATTTCGTCCAAAACGTCAACCGTGAGCCCGCCAATTGGCGACTTGGTCAACTGTCTCAGAATAGAGTAAAAATTGGGTCACAGGACCAGCGCGATACCACGAGTCCAGTGGCGCCAGTTTCGTCGCATTCTGAAGAGCGTACACTAAATGGCGTAGGGTTTTGCAAAAGTTATGACACAAGAGATTTTCTGCAGATACGGGCTGATTTCGACGCGCACACGCGTCCAAATCAGTTTTTGCGAAGGCCCACACGTCTGGGTATACTGTGTGCACCTTTTGGTACACTTGGTACATGATGGGACGGTCCCGTTTGGCGGGACGCGCTCCGTATCATAATTTCTGAAATTTGATAAAAGTATATTTTCGGAATTTTCTATCTAATTTAATTTAACACACAGAAACTAATAAATTATTGTATTTGACAGGAAATAAACTAGGTTAGGTGGTCTTCGCATACCAAAAAGAAAAACCGAATTCGGATCTCTATGGTGGGAGATACGAGTCTGTGAACATAGGTAGTTACCATAGTTTTCTGCGATCCCAAAAGTTGTCATTTTTTGCCAACTTGGTCGTTGTTTTCGTCTAAGTTTATACGTTGTTCGAGGTAAACTAACACACAGATATGGAAGGGGGTTAGTTCATGAACATACAGGTGAAGACGGGGTCGAGTTTGGTCAAGCGAGGGCGCAGGAATCGGTACGTGAACACAGGTAAGTTGCTGTGTTCTCAGACTCGTGCACGGTCGCGCGATGGTCGCGGGGTGGCTCCGGCGGGTTTACGGCTGTGCGACGGTGGTGCAGCTAGGTCGCAGGGTGGCGGCGGCGTCTCTGGGTCGAGAGGATGGAGTAGGGATGAAGAGTTTAGGGTTAGAATTATATAGGATAAACTCGGGGGTCGGTCGAACACGCGGGTCTTGGTGGGAATGCAGCTGCTGTTGATTAATTCCTAATGGATCCGGGTGTGCGGGTTTGGATATAGGGTTTGGGTTAATTTATAATCCTTTTTATTTTTCTAATTCTTTTTCCTTTTTCCTTTTTATTTTTTTCTTTCTTATTTCTTTTCTCTAATTCTTTTTTATTTCTTTTTCTTCTATTACTCTTTTTACTAAATCATATATATATATATATATTTTACTAAATCATATATATATATATATATATATATATATATATATATATATATAGAAAATTCTAGAAATTATATTTGTGCATACCATTAAGCTATCAACTGCCCACCGGGTCTCCTACATGGAATAAATTAAGAAAAAATTATAATTGCTCCATAAATCCCCTAAATACACAAACACCTAAAATAAAAATTAAATAAATTCTATTTTCTCTTATTGGCCACTAATTACAATAATTCAATTAAATAATTAATTAAAAAGGTTAATACGATTTTTAGAATTAGGGGTTATTATATTCTACCCAACTTATAAAAATTGTCCTCGAAATTAAAACTATGCCACGATAGAAAGTCAAAGATGGTATAGGATATAAATTAACAAAGTAATTTCATACCTTGGTCTGCAAATAGGTTCGAAAAACGCTTGCGCATGCCGTCCTCGCGCTCCCAAGTTGATTCTCCTAGCGCGCCATGCTTCCATGCCACGTGAACCAAGGGAATAGACTGGTTCCTCAATACTTTCTCTCGACGATCAAGGATTCCTATGGGTTACTCTTGGTATGACAAGCTCGGCCCAATGGTGATCTCCGAATGGTCGAGAACATGACTACTGTCTGCCATATATCGCCTGAGTTGCGACACCTGGAATACATCATGTACTCCCTCAAGGGAAGGTGGTAGCACAAGTCGATATGCCACTTCTCCCACTCTCTCTAGAACGTCAAATGGTCCAATATATCTTGGATTCAACTTGCCGCATCCTCCGAATCGAATGGTGCCTCTAGTTGGTGATATCCTCAAGAAGACATGATCGCCCTCTTTGAACTCCAAGGGACGACGATGAAGGTCTGCCCACTACTTCTGCCTGTCTTACGCTGCTCGCAAGTGCCTTTGTATCTTCTTTACTGTCTCTACGGTGTTGACCACCAACTCTGGTCCCAGATTCTGATATTCTTCTATGTCACTCCAACATACAGGAGACCTATACTTTCTTCCATATAATGCTTCAAACAGAGCCATCTGGATACTCGCTTGATAGCTATTATTGTAAGAAAACTCCACAAGATGTAGATGGTCCTCCCATGATACTCCAAAGTCTAACATACAAGCCCTCAACATATCCTCCAATGTCTGAATAGTACGCTCTGACTGCCCATCTGTCTGGGGGTGATAAGATGTACTGAACTTCAGACGAGTTCCAAGACTCTCTTGCATACTCTTCCAAAAGTGCGATGTGAAATGTGAATCCTTGTCTGATATAATGCTGACTGGTATGCCGTATAATCTTACGATCTGCCTCATGTATAGGTCAGCCAAAGCTTCTGTAGACTGACCCACTCTAAAAGGTAAGAAATAGGCTGACTTGGTGAGTCAGTCCACTATTACCCATACTGCATCTCTCCCACTTGGACTCTTGGGAAATTCCATGACGAAGTACATAGTGATGTGCTCCCACTTCCAAAAAGAAAAACCGAATTCGGATCTCTGTGGTGGGATATACGAGTCCGTGAACATAGGTAGTTACCGTTGTTTTCTGCGATCCCAAAAGTTATCATTTTTTGCCAACTTGGTCGTTGTTTTTGCCTAGGTTTATGCGCTGTTCGAGGTAAACTAACCCACAGATATGGAAGGGGGTTAGGTCGTGAACATACCAGTGAAGACGGGGTCGAGTTTGGTCGAGCGAGGGCGTGAGAATCGGTACGTGAACACAGGTAAGTCGCTGTATTCTCAGACTCGTGCACGGTCGCGCGGTGGTCGCGGGGTGGCTCCGGCGGGTTTGCTGCTGTGCGACGGTGGTGCGGCTAGGTCGCAGGGTGGCGGCGGCGTCTCTGGGTCGAGAGGATGGAGTAGGGATGAAGAGTTTAGGGTTAGGGTTTGAGGTTTACTGTATATATATAGGATGAACTCGGGGGTCGGTCGAACACGCGGGTCTTGGTGGGAATATAGCTGCTGCTGATTAATTCCTAATGGGTTCGGGTGTGCGGGTTTGGATATAGGGTTTGGGTTTTGGATTCATTAAGGATTTTATAATCCTTTTTCTTTTTCTAATTCTTTTTCCTTTTTCTTTCTTTCTTTCTTATTTCTTTTCTCTAATTACTTTTTCATTTCTTTTTCTTCTATTATTCTTTTTACTAAATCATATATATATATATATATATATATATATATATATATATATATATATATATATATATATATATATATATATATATTTATATATATATATACACACATAGAAAATTCTAGAAATTATATATGTGTATACCATTAAACTATCAACTGTCCACCGAGTCTCTTACATGGAATAAATTAAGAAAAATTCATAATTGCTCCATAAATCCCCTAAATGCACAAACACCTAAAATAAAAATTAAATAAATACTATTTTCTCTTATTGGCCACTAATTACTATAATTCAATTAAATGATTAATTAAAAAGGTTAATACGGTTTTAGAATTAGGGGTTTTACAACATCCAACACAATCCGCAAATTCTCCTCGTGATCCTACGGTGTCTTCGAGTATATGAGTATGTCATCGATAAACACCACGACGAACTTGTCAAAGTATTGGTGGAACACCTTGTTCATCAAATTCATAAATACCGCCGGGGCATTAGTCAACCCAAACGGCATCACCATAAACTCATACTGACCATACCGAGTCCTAAAAGCAGTCTTCGGTATGTCCTCCGGCTTCACTTTCACCTGGTGGTAGCCTGATCTTAAATCTATCTTAGAAAATATCTTGGCACCACTCAACTGATCGAACAAGTCATGAATCTGTGGTAAAGGATATTTATTCTTGATAGTGAGATTATTCAATGTGCTATAATTAATGCACATGGGCACTGATCTATCCTTCTTCGGTACAAACAATACTGGAGCTCCCCACGGTGAAGAACTCGATATGATAAACCCCTTATCCTGTAATTCGTCCACCTGCTTCCTCAGCTCGACTAGCTCACTATTGTTTACTCTATAGACATGTTGTGAAATTGATTCTGCACCTGGCACCAAGTCTATAGAGAATTCAACATCTCGATCTAGCGACAATCCTGGCAATTCCTCAGGAAACACATCCAAGAACTCTGCCATCAATGGATGTGACAACTCCTTGTCTTCCACAATAGCTCCACAGATAATGCATTCTCCCTGCTTTGCAGCTCCTCTAGCAAACTCAAACTCTGGCTCTCCTGATATACCAAACAAAACTCTACCTCATCTACAATCTATACTAGCACGGTGCCTACTCAATCAATCCATCCTGAGTATAATGTGGTAGCTTGAAAGTATCATTACAAGTAGACACGCACTCAGCTCCCGGTCTCCCAGAGTAACCCTTCGATCCTTGCAAATATCATTAACCAGGATAATATTTCCCCCGGTCATGATCTTGTAAGTCCTAAGCAAAGACTCAGCTATCAAACCATGCTTCAGAGCAAAAAAACAAATACAAAACTATGGAAAGTACCACTATCAAACAAAGCTAAAGCTGGAATGGAATCAAGAAAAATAGAACCTACGATGATATCTCCGGTAGGCTCGACCTCCTCGACTATCATAGCTAACGTTCATCCCTGACGTGCACCTCCCTGATGCTGGTGTAAACCCCCTGACTTTTCAGGAATTTTTAATTTAGATTTTTCACAATTTTTCTGTAATTTTCTGGAATTAAAACCTAGGTATTTTGAATTTAATAATTTTTAATGGTTATTAATTAATATTAAAATATTATAAAAATAATATTTTCTAGTGTAAAATAAAAACTGGACATAGGGTAATTTTCTGTGAATTTATTGGACTCCGAAAATATTTTTAAAGCCCTAAAAACCAATATATTTTTAAACCAAAATAAACCCTGATTAAACCCGGTTTATTTCTAAATAAACCAAACCAACCCGACCCGAACCGCAGTTAAACCGAACCAAACCCAACTCTTAACGGGTTGGGTCATATCCAAATTGAACCTGACCTGGACCCGTTAACCCGATCGGAAACCTAACCCTAATCCTAATCTGAATCCAATTCTCTCAGCCGAGCCGCCCTTATTTAATCCCCTCGACCGCCCGACGTCGCCGGAACCCTAATCTGCCTCCCTCTTCTTCCTCCGCCATCATCCTCGAGCAGCCCCTGACCGCTGTCCACAGCAGCTCCCACGACGGCCTACTCCTCCCTGACCTCGATCCCCCATCACCATCGTTCACCTCCTCCTTTCCCTCTTCTCCGCCTGCATCTCCTCCCAGCCAATTCCCTACTTCCCATGGCGAGCAGTTCGACCACCTTTCTCCGTCTTCTCTCCGGCCATCCCCTCGAACAGTCACCACCACCAGCACGAACGACTCGCCCCTTCTTCTTTCTCTTCTTCCCTGCATAGGAGCCAGAGCACAGCCGGACTCGAACTGCACCACCCATCCCCGCCATTAATACCACCTCCATCCCTTCCTCCCTATTGCCCTTGACGTCGGAGATCCGCCGTTCTCCCCTCGACGAGTAGCAGCAGCCTCGTCCCGTTTATCTCCTCCCCTTCCCTGATCTCCTCAGCCGAGCTTTCCCTTTCCCGCTGGCCTCGACCTCCTCCCCGTCGTCCCATCTCTCCCGACCAGCTCCGTCTCGCCGACCTCCGCCCAGCCCCGCGCAGTCTCAACGACTGCTGCCCTAGACCGGACACGGTTGACACGGGACACAACAGCTCTCTGAAATGGACACGGCTGAACCCTAACCCCGGACACGGCAGATTCGAGCCAGGACACAGCATAGTGACCCGGACACGAGAAATTCTCGTTCCACGGAGCCCTGTTCAGGTAACCCGTTCTCTCTCCTCGTTGTTCCATTTTTTGTTCCGTCAGTTGTGACGCGTAGACTGTGTAACCCCCTCGATGCCCGTATGACCCGCTCGGTGCGTCGCGTCCTGTGGTGATCGCAAACCGCGATCCAAAAATAGGAAAATCAACGCCCTGTTTCACCCCGGAACTGAGTGCGCTCCGCTAAACGGGACGACTTGGTCGCGTGCGGTCTTTACCAAAACGTGCGCGCCGTTGATACTGACGTGCGAGATTTTACAGAAGTTGATTTGGATGTGCGTGCACACCGAAATCAACGCATATCCGCCGATAACGCTCCGTATCTGCCTGTTCTGGAATACGTCGTAACTTTGTGTACACACGTCGGATCGAGACAAAACTTGTGCCATCGAACTCGTAGCAATACGCTGGTCCTGTGACCCAAGTTTGGTTCGATTCTGAGAACGTTGATAAAATTGTGTATCGTGGGCCCCACGGCTCCACTTGATTGGCGATTTTGTGATCGGCTCATCGGAATCTAGTTCTGGAATTTTCGTTGGGTTCGTATCATCGTTATGGACTTGTTGACACTAAGTTGGACGAATTTGGAGACCTTTGACCCTGACACGCTTTTCGGTGCAAAGTGGGCCACACGTGGACCCTACTTTGACCCAAAATTATGGTTTTGCCCTTGTGTCCAAATTGGACGAAAGGGAAGTGTTTTCTAGCTATTTTGCTTATTCTGGGAATGTTGGTGATATCTATTTCAGTATTCGGAGATATTTGTTCTGAGGCCATAGTTTCTGGTCCTGTGTATTGGACATCTGGACGTTATATTTTGCAGCTTCTTGCCAGGCAAGTATACCTTGCCATTGTACTGTTATTTATATTCCATATGTTGCATGCATCTTTAATTTCAGTCTTTTGTTCATATATTTTAACTGTTATATAAAATGCACACGACGGTGTCGTCGCGATATATTTTTATTTATGTATTTGCATTGACCTTGTTTATGAGACTACTCCATTATCATGTAGCATCATAGGTTCATTGGCCGTGACACAGTTGTTACACGAGTATGAGTCTCATATAGAGATCACGGACTGCGTGACAGGTCTGGCCTCCTGTACGTATGGGCCGTGCGTTAGGGATAACTGCTAATAGAAACTTTGTATGCTAGAAGACTTAGCAGTTATTAGAGGTCCATGGACATAGCTTATTGTAGTACGATGGTCCCATCCTTGTCCTTGTTTGGTTGCAGGATTGCGCTAGGGTACTAAGAATAGGCTATGGACCAAATCGTGTCATGGATGTGACATGCTTAGAGCATGGGGTAGGAAGAACAACAAGTACCGTATTTAAGCTCCTTTGCACTTTTTCTATTGTGCGGCCGGATTCTCCGCTGGAGATACGGGCGGTGATGACCACTATATATTATAATATTATCAGGCGGGCCTCCGGCGTTCGAAAGGCGTCGTACCTTTTTAGGCCCCTGGATCTCCAATAGAGAACCGTGCCAAATCCTAGGTTTTCAGCCAGATAGCTCACTTGTGGGGAAAGTTGTTCTTAACTGCATTCACTTAGACGGGTAGGCGACCCCTTTGGATATTTATTTCAGTACTTTATTGGCATGTGCTTTATGTATCTTGTTATGTCCCTCTGAGGACCTGGTCCCCTGCCAGGTGTATCTATTTTTGAGTATTTGTAGGAGCGCAGATTTGGATGGTTATATGTTTCGAGGATGTCTTCTCTTCGAGCCCGTGATTGATAGCTGGTATTCTTATATTGTGTTTATTGTGGTGTACTTAGATTGTATTGCTCTTATATTCGAGTTGGTAGTGGATTTGTTTCCATCCAACTATCATCCTTAGATACTTCTTATTGAGAGCTAGTTTCATAGATGTTGGGTATTTAATTATATTTGATTTTCGTGGATGAGTACTAGATTATACCCTGTGACTTGTGACGCATATTTTATACCACTTGTGGATTTGATATTCATATTACAGCGTACGTGTGGATTTGGTTTCCATATATTGGAGTTGCCATATCCATGCAGCTGGCATGCTTACGTGTCCTAGTCCTATGTATTTTGGGACTGGGACGTGACAGCTGGTACTGGGCATAACGCTGCAGCTGGGTCGGAAGTGGCAGTCCCCTCGGTTGTACTACAGGTGGTCTCGCCTGGGTCTTCAGAGCTAGAGCTGCTCCCTAAACTGCACGACAAGGATTGGAAGGACACTCTCTCAGCTGATGCCTTTCGGTACCATAATACAAATAAACTCCTAGCCTCCTCCTACAAACTTCCCAGATGTGGCCGGACTTCCTGTAGTAGTGGCAGGAAGCTTGCTGTAATTGTCTCTACTACTGCGGTGCCTAGTGAACTGGCACCCTTACTGGAGTCTGGTGCTGCTGCAGCTGCTGAAAAGGTCTGGACTAGAAATAAGGATGCTTGGCAGATATTGTACTATTGTTTGCCCCTAGAAAAGAATCGTGATCTCTCTTGGGCTTCAAACCCAACTCCCGCTCAACCTTGCGTGCCTCCGCAAGTATCTCTGAGTAGGTCTTATAAAAAGACGGAATGAGGATCTTTATTTTCCAGTTTAGACCCTCGCAAAAACGAATAGTTTGAACCTCTGGCTCTTTCACCAAATACTTCGCAAATTGGCTCAGCCGGCTGAACTCTGCAGCGTATTCCTCTACAAACATGCTCCCCTGAAGGAGGCTCTCAAACTGCCTCCCCAACTCTAACCTATCTTCCTGAGCAAAAAACTTCTTCTTGACGATGTCCTTGAATACCTCCAAAGACTGTCCTGCGTCAACAAGAATTGCCTCATTCCTGAACCAAGTGCGGGCAACGTCGAACAGCTGAAGTCCTACTGCCTCAACTTTCAGATCCTCAGAAGGATGGGATACCCTCATGAGATGCTCAATGTCCTCGAGCCAATCATCAGCATAAACGGTATCCTCCGTCCCCTTGGAGAACCTAGGCTCCAGCTTCTTGAAGTCCTGAATATTACCTGGCCGAATCTGTACAACCTGAGGACATGCCTACTGCTGGACCGGAACTCCTCTTTCTACTACGGCACGAGCAAGCTGATAAGCACTCTCGATGCCCTGCCTTAAGACGTCAGTCTGTCTTTGGTATGCCTCCGACTGAGCCCTCTGTGCCTCCGACATCTCGTAAAATAGTATGAATATCTGTGTCGCATCTGCTGGCACGGAAGGTGGAGGTGAAAGTCCCTTAGATACAACTGCCATAGTCCTCTGAGTAGGAGGTGGACCCCCGAATGCAGCTGACACGCCAATCACCGGAGAAGTGACTAATGCAGGCCCTCGGGAAGTCGTAGACCTCTCAGAAGCTGTTCTACCTTGCTGTGAGCTAGTCTTGGCAGCATCCTGAGACAAAGCGAAAGAAAGAATCAATATGGCACATGATGTAAGATACTCAAGAAAGGATAGTTCAAGATCAAATATCAATATCAAGGAAGAATAGTTGAATTGAATCAAAAGAGTTTTTCCTAGATGTGAATGAGTATTCTCAGCCTATAGCCTATAACCAATATCCTGTAATAGGCTCGTAATAGCACTCAATTCAGAGCACCACTACGAATCGTTCTATTTGCGACCTCGAAGACCTGTATGGGCCACCACTAAAAATGCGTCACAACCAGCACACGGTGAAAGAATGCAAGTTGGGAACAACGTCCAGCCTACATCGTGGCATCGACGGTAGAACGCTGTTTGGGTAATCTATCTAATCAATATAATATGCCACCAACAAAATAATATACTCAATCACAGATCTAGGATGGAAATGAGCACGAATATGAATAAAGAATATAATAGTCATAATACAACTCATGAGTCAAATAATAACATCAATGAGTCAGAGAAAAATAATAAAAGATAAGCTGGAGACAAATCCAGTACAAAGAGTCTAACTAAGAAACTACGAGTCCCGGGTCATCTATCTCAGTCGGGATGAGACCCTCCTTAGCCAGTGTCTCTGGATCTAAGCTTACAACATCCTAAGGCCCATAATGAGTAGGGTACCACTCCTTAGTGTTATCTGGAAAAAATATATCCAGTCAGGAAAGGAGCATAGTATATCTCTAACTACAGCTCTAATCAATGATATAAACTATGTAACAGTAAATAGATGTGAATATACAAGATGCAACAATAGCTACAAGAGATATACAAAAATGAATATTAAAAATAAATACAAGAATGAACACTATGGCAATGAACAAGAATACTAATGACTAAGTGAGTAAGTACCAGCTTTAACATGTGATCAGCTTGGAAACTTGATACAAGATTAATGGCCTGGCTAATCATACGTGCGGTGTATGATTAACACTATTCAATAAACAAGACTTAATACAAGGAGAGTATGATCACATATCTATACTACATACTCCCCGCCCCCGACTGGTATAGTAGATCCAACCATGATACGCTATGGCACGGGATTCTCTAGGAAGGTAGCAAGTCTCCCCAAGAATCAGTGTCTGTATATGTACAAGAAGAAAAAGGAAATAAGGCTTGCACAAGATACACCATATATACCAAGGAATAACATCTCATAACGAGATTCGGATATACCAATTCGTGTAACCATCATATCAAGAATCAATGATATCTATACTAGATACAAGAGACATAGAGGATATCATAAATGAAAAACTATCAGAGAATATACTCGCCTGAAACCTGGTGCATAGTATCACAGATGTCCGGTACGGTGCCTCAAAGACCTATATAGGGATATAACATCAATACAAGGTTTCAGAATAAAAATAAGTTAAACTTGTTAACATCTAGGTCAAAGAGTCATTTCTAAGTCAAAAAAGTCAAACTAGGTCAACTCTAAGTCAAATCGGTCAAACTTGGTCAAACTACCTATTTTTAGGTTGCATGAGTCTATCTCTAGGATATTGGGTTCATACACTAAGAATCTAGGCCACACTAGTTAATCTAAGATACTAAGATACCGTATCGTAAGATACGCAAACAAGAGATATGGAAATAGCATATATGCATATTCAATCAATATTAAATATACTAATCCTAATTACAATTGCTAAGTGGATACCTTGGCTTTGAACCAACTCGGTATCGCACCACTAAACACCCATCTCGATACT
>JAYESA010000011.1:95158955-95291455 GCA_036927795.1 Iris macrosiphon | reverse complement strand
GATGAAATTAACTTCCCAAAAGAATAGATTTTAAGTCAAGTTGTGTTACCACAACCAATTGTGAACACAGATATTGATCAAATAGTTCAAACTAATGATGGAGAAGTAGAAGTGAGATTTATTCCTCATGATATCTCTCGATTATCAATATCAGGACGAAAATCTCTACCTTCTACAATAGGGTCAATTTCTTCTAATAAAGAAGAAGTCAATAAAATTGAAATTACAGATGATGCAATATCACATCCTTTATATAAGGAAAAAAGCAAAATAGACTCTCCGACAATGTCGAAAATGGAATTTACTTCTATTTAATGGGATTAAAGATCAACCAAGAAATTCGGGACATTCTCAATAGAATGTACTATGAAAACGACAAATTTGTGGTATGGTTTGAAAAAACCTATCATACTAAAAAGAGATATGAATTTAAGGATGAATATTACAATCATCTAGAAAAGAAGAGAAGAATAGTACCCTTCGTTGATTAGTTTGTCCAAAATATGTGGACACAGAATTAACACAAATAAATGTGTTAGAGGAACATTATAAGATTTGGAATACTGATACATGATCAAATAGCGGTACAACTAGATCAATATACCCACCAAATGAGTCAATTAAACTCACTGTTAAAAATATAACAAACAAAATTGATGCTGTTTCATTTGCCAAAATTATTGACAGTAAGGAAACAATTATTACATAATTACAAAAAGCTTTACGGCAGAATAATTACACTAATATGTTTATCCAAGTCATGGGTCAACAATTGACTAGGATCAAAACTGCCTTGGAAAAATTATTACATAAACTTGATAAAATAAAGCATATAGATCCTTCTGGGAAAAACTCTTTCAAAGAGACTTCTAATATCTCTCTAAAACCTCCTCCTGAGGTAAGGGTTTAAAGTTACTAAACCCCATAAGTTACAAAGGAAGACATAAAAGAGCTAATAGCTCAGTTCAAAAGAAGTAATCTTCAGACTATTAATGCTGAAGAAATAGAATTACAAGAGCTAATAGCTCAAGCAAAGAAATTTTTTTCTACTATTAGTGACAATACTAATAGAAATAAAACTACTATTAATAATCTCAATAAGAGTATTCAAGTTATTAATGGACATTCTTCAAATACTTCTGAAATATCAGAAGAAGATCAACAAACTGAGGATCCAATAGAGGATGGAATTTATCCACAGCAGATTGAAGATCTTCAAAAATCTTTTGTTGAATCTAAAATAAATAATTCCCAAATTCAGGCGGTTAAATATGGTAAACCTAACCTGATGAAATATTATTATCAAAGACCTACTCCCACTGATGTATTATTTGAAGAAAATGATACTATAGTACATAATCATATAGTGGGGGAGAGATCTATGAATGAAACATAAATGGTCTTACAGATAAAAAAATTCATGATCAATTACATAGAATGATGATGTATTCCAATATTGCTAAACCTAACCTGATAAAATATTATTATCAAAGACCTACTCCCACTAATGTATTATTTGAAGAAAATGATACTATAGTACATAATCATTATAGTGGGGGAGAGATCTATGAATGGAACATAAATGGTCTTACAGATAAAAAAATTCATGATCAATTACATAGAATGATGAAGTATTCCAATGTTGCTAAAGCCGTTGGAAACAATGATAAAAAAATTGCACAATTTATTACTTACAATTTTACTGGCACTCTTAGGGGTTGGTGGAATAATTGCCTAACCGACTCACAGAGACAAGAAATTTTAAGTGCTGCTGAGACAAGTTCTGAGAATAATACTCAGACAACTAAACCTGATGCAGATTATACTTTAATTATTATAATTTTGGAACACTTTACAGGAGGAATCTCTGATCATGGAGAAAGAGTAAAAACTCTTCTTCATAATTTAAGGTGTCCAACTCTTACTCACTTCAGATGGTATAAAGATACTTTCTTAAGTAGAGTAATGTTACTCAGTGATATCAATAATGCTCACTGGAAGTTGAAATTTATTGATGTACTTCCTAATCTCTTTACAGAAAGAATAAGACAAGGTTTGATAAACCAAAATAATGGTGTCATTCCTTATTCCAATTACACTTATGGAAATTTAATCAATAAGTGTATTGAAGAAGGTCTAGCTTTATGTAATGACTTGAAGCTAAGACATCAACTAAAATCTCAGAGAATTTTTGAGAAAAGATAACTAGAAGAATTCTGTGACCAGTTTGCAATGGATACTTTCAAACCTCTTAATACAAAGGGGAAGAAGAAAGTAAAAGAATATAAGGATTACAAGAGACCTTATAAAAGGAAAAAATATCCTTCGAAAAGGCAAGATACTACTGTCAATAAAGACAGTAAGTACTCTAAAAAGAAGAAATCTTCTAAGAAGAATATCTTTAAATATTATAAATATGGTAAATTAGGCCACTATGCTAACAAATGTTATACAAAAAAGAAATTAAAAGAGATCAAAGATGAAGGACTACGAAAGACTCTTTACAAATTAATGATCAATTCTGCTTACGAAGAAAGCTCATCAAATAATGAATCTAATGATGAGACTACTGATAATTCAGTAAATGAGTGTAATGAGAATTGCCAATGCAACATATGTGTTGTAGATAAAGATATCAATTACTATAAATCTATAGTAAAAATGAATGGGCTATCAATAAATACTTTAACTCTCAATGAGAAAAATGATATTATTGAAGCTTTATTAACTGATAATATCGGCAATGAAATAAAAAAATAAAATCATAGAAAGAATTGGAGAAGAGTCAGATAAGGATAATGTTCCTATTCAGACTACCTCTACTGAAGCCTACAACGTGGCTGAAGTAATCTCTCGATATAGAAGCAGACAAGTTAAACCTGTTACTATGCAGGAACTTTAGTTTGAAATAAAAACTTTGAAAATTGAAATTAAAACTTTAAAATCTCAATATCAACAAATCCAGAAAAGATTGGATAAGCTAGAACTAGATAATATATCTGAAAAGACAGCCAGATTAATCCACATAGGTGAATCTTCTGTTGGTTCTTCTTGTTCACAAGAACAAGAGGGGGAGAATCCGTCCCAAATGGGACAAATAGACTCAGAAGAAAGAAAAAATAATTTTGTACAAAAAATGGATTTATTTTTTACCCATAAATGGTATATTAAAATAAATTTACTCATTAATAATGAGTATTATATAACTAATTTGATTGTACTTATTGATAGTGGTGCGGACCTTAATTGTGTCAAGGAAGGAGTCCTTCCAATCAAATATTGTGAATGAACTACTCAGACACTAAGTGCTGCTAATAATAAAGCACTAACTATCCCATACAAAATTACTGATGTAAATATCTATAAGGATGATGTTTGTATTCCTGTACATCTAATAGTTGTAAAGAAAATATCTCAGCATGTAATTTTAGGAACTCCATTCTTAGAAAAACTCATGCCTATTAATGAGATAACTAAAGAAGAAATTACAACTTGTTATAAAGACAAAAGAATAACTTTTAAATTTATAACAAATTCAATTGTTAAAATTCTTAATGAAGTTAATTTGAAAGAAAATTAGATTAATTTCTTAAAAGAAGAACTTGCTCAGGTTACTGTAACTAAACAATTAAAACAATTAGAAATCCAACAAAAAATTAAACAAGTCGAAGAAGACTTCAAGCTACACACTTGTAGTAATATTCCTAATGTTTTCTGGGATAGGAAACAACATATAGTGTTTCTTCCTTATGAAGAATCCTTTAATGAAAAGGATATTCCGACAAAGGCAAGACCTTGTCAAATGAATCAAGAATATCTTGAATTATGTAAAAAAGAAATTCAAGATTTATTGGATAAAAAATTAATTCGCAAATCTTACTCCCTATGGAGTTGCACAATATTTTATGTTAATTATAATGCTGAAAAAGAAAGAGGTGTGCCTAGACTTGTTATTAATTATAAACCTCTAAATGAGGTTTTAAAATGGATCTGATATCCAATTCCTAATAAAATGAATCTACTTAATAGAATAACTAAAGCAAGAATATATTCAAAATTTGACCTAAAATCAGGTTATTGGCAAATACAAATAAATGAAAAGGATCGGTATAAGACTGCGTTTACTATTCCTTTTGGCCATTACGGATGAAATGTTATGCCATTTGGTCTGACGAATGCACCTTCAGAATTTTAAAATATTATGAATGAAATATTTATTCAACATTCCAGTTTTATATTATCATACATTGATGATATATTGATCTTCTCCAATATAATAGAAGAACATTTTAAACACCTTAATGTGTTCAAATACTTAGTCATTAAGAATGGCTTAGTAATATCTGCTCCAAAATGAAACTCTTCCAGCAAGATATAAGATTTTTGGGACATAATATTGAGAATAACACAATAATTTCAATAGATAGAAGTATAAAATTTTCTTCTAAATTCCCTAATGAAATTACTGATAATAAGCAGTTACAATAATTTTTTAGTGCATTAAATTATGTATCTGAATTCAATAAGAATATCGCTGCCTATAATCAAAGATTAAGAAAAAAGCCTGCTCCTTGGACCAATGCCCATACTCAAGTAGTAAAAATAATAAAACAAAAAGTTAAAAATTTACCCTGTCTACATTTAGCCAATGTTAAATGGTTTAAAATAGTTGAAACTGATGCTAGTGTTATTGGTTATGGAGGTATACTAAAATAATTAAACCCTAACAACAATTAAGAAGTATTAGTAAGATATCATTCAGGAAAATGGAATGATACTCAAATTAAATATTCAACTATTAAGAAAGAAATTCTTTCTATTATCCAATGCATTCATAAATTTCAGGATGATTTACTTAATAAGAAATTCTTATTAAGAATTGATTGTAGTTCAGCTAAGACTATCTTAGAAAAAGATGTTAAAAATTTAATATCTAAGCAAATATTTGTTCGATGGAAAGCAGAATTAGCCATATTTGATTTTGATATTGAATATATTAAAGGAACTGACAATTCACTTCGTGACTTTTTGACTCGTGAATTTTTGTAGAATCATGAATAAACGGGACAAAGGGAAGCAACCATGGGTTCCTAGACACATGAACTCAGGCTCCAACGAGTCAAGGTATCAGTCCAAGAAAACTATTCTTGAAAAAGGAAAGACCTCTAATAGAGGCATAAAGATCCAAGATTCAGAAGAAACCAATGTTTCTTATAAGCAAGTAGTTGAAGTGGAAACAATTTTCACTCGGAATAATTTTTCAGAAGAAATCCTTCGATTAGAAAAATCTGACATCCTAATGATGGACGATCCTTGGAAATTGAAAGAAAAGTATTTAAAAAATAATATGTTTCCAGTTCAAGAAAAAGATCGTAATATATATGAAGGAATCCTATTGACAACTAAATCAGTTGAAATTGAACATTTTCGTCAGAATACCAATGATCCTCGGAGTGACGTTAATTACAGCAAAATTATTTTTTGTCACATTATCAATCCTCAATCTTGGGGACTGCATCCCAACAGAACTTGATAATTAATTCATCGCGAAAAGAGCATCAATGTGCCTTTAAAATACTGGGATTATATCGAGGCTTTTACTAAATTATTTTACTTTGATAACAGTAAGCAAAAGAACTCGTGGTTTATCAAAATTTATCCTGAAATACTTAAACAGGACAAGGTTTGAGAAACCAAAATAATGGTGTCATTCCTTATTCCAATTATACTTATGGAAATTTAATCAATAAGTGTATTGAAGAAGGTCTAGGTTTATGTAATGACTTGAAGCTAAGTCATCAACTAAAATCTCAAAGAATTTCTGAGAAAAGACAACTGGGAAAATTCTGTGACCAGTTTGCAATGGATACTTTCAAACCTATTAATACAAAGGGGAAGAAGAAAGTAAAAGAATATAAGGATTACAAGAGATCTTATAAAAGGAAAAAATATCCTTCGTAAAGGCAATATACTACCTTCAATAAAGACAGTAAGTACTATAAAAAGAAGAAATCTTCTAAGAAGAATATCATTAAATGTTATAAATATGGTAAATTAGGCCACTATGCTAACAAATGTTATACAAAAAAGAAATTAGAAGAGATCGAAGTTGAAGGACTACGAAAGACTCTTTACAAATTAATGATCAATTCTGATTACGAAGAAAGCTCAACAAATAATGAATCTAATGATGAGACTACTGATAATTCAGTAAATGGGTGTAATGAGAATTGCCAATGCAACGAATGTGTTGCAGATAAAAATATTAATTACTATAAATATATAGTAGAAATGAATGGGCTATCAATAAATACTTTAACTTTCAATGAGAAAAAAGATATTATTGAAGCTTCATTAACTGATAATATTAGCACTGAAATAAAAAATAAAATCATAGAAATAATTGGAGAAGAGTCAGATAAGGATAATGTTCCTATTCAGACTACCTCTACTGAAGCCTACAATATGGCTGAAGTAATCTCTTGATATAAAAGCAGATAAGTTAAACCTGTTACTATGCAGGAACTTCAGTCTGAAATAAAAACTTTTAAAATTAAAATTAAAACTTTAAAATCTTAAGATCAACAAATCCAGAAAAGATTGGATAAGCTGGAACTAGATAATATATCTAAAAAGACAGCCAGATTAATCTACACTGGTGAATCTTCTGTTGGTTCTTCTTGCTCACAAGAACAAGAGGGGGAGAATCAGTCCCAAATGGGACAAATAGACTCAGAAGAAGAAAAATAATTTCCTACAAAAAAGAATTTATTTATTACCCATAAATGGTATATTAAAATAAATTTACTCATTAATAATGAGTATTATATAACTAATTTGATTGCACTTGTTGATAGTGGTGCAGACCTTAATTGTGTCAAGGAAGGAGTCGTTCCAATCAAATATAGTGAACGTACTACTCAGACACTTAGTGCTGCTAATAATAAAGCACTAACTACCTCATACAAAATTACTGAGGTAAATATCTGTAAAGATGATGTTTGTATTCCTGTACATCTAATAGTTGTAAAGAAAATATCTCAGCATGTAATTCTAGGAACTCCATTCGTAAAAAACTTATGCCTATTAATGAGATAACTAAAGCAAGAATTACAACTTGTTATAAAGGCAAAAGAATAACTTTTGAATTTATAACAAATCCAATTGTTAAAATTCTTAATGAAGTTAATTTGAAAGAAAATTAGATTAATTTCTTAAAAGAAGAACTTGCTCAGGTTACTGTAACTCAATAATTAAAAAAATGGAAATCCAACAAAAAAATTAAACAAGTCGAAGAAGACTTCAAGCTACACACTTGTAGTAATATTTCTAATACTTTCTGGGATAGGAAACAACATATAGTTTCCCTTCCTTATGAAGAATCCTTTAATGAAAATGATATTCCGACAAAGGCAAGACCTTGTCAAATGAATCAAGAATATCTTGAATTATGTAAAAAAAATTCAAGATTTATTATTAATTCACAAATCTTACTCCCCATTAAAAAGACGTTAATGTGCACTCACCTTGGCGATAAGAAGGAATCTTCAGCAACCTGCTACTATTATTCACTTGCAGTTGTCGGTTACCTAGTCTTCCGATGAGGACATTCTGTGTTATAAATGGAGGTCTCAACCTCTTTATGATTTATGCTATTTTACTTACTTAGGAAGAGTGTTATGTTTGTGTGATCAAGAAGTGTTTGAGTGCTTGTACTAGTTTCACTACTATCAATAAAATTTCGCATAAGCGTTTATCTTTCCATCCTTTGTATAAATATCCTGGTTCTCTGTTTTGGTATTAGAGCCATGTTAATGGCTCAAGGCTGAGGTTATTCTACTTCGTCACAAGTATGTAATTATATGGCTTAGTTATTGTGTTCAAGTTATTTTTCTGTTATGGTTATTATTATTGTTAAAGCTGTTGCTTTAGTTAATAGAGTTAGGATTTGTCGAAACGATGTATCTTCTACTTAGTGGGACGGTATCAAAGTCGCTTAGCCTTGTTATGCCGAGAGGGCAGTTGATGGCGTAAATCGTTGACAACCGTGCTAGGTCTTTACTATCGTTAGATATGTCTAAAACTTCTGGAGTAGTTTACTAGGACAATATAGTTTTCATAATAATTACTATTAACAGTTTTATAACCTGATAATAATAACTAGCCATAGTGCATGTAAGTGAAGGAAGTAGAACCTCACCATGCTAATGAGCAAAGAGTTAGTAATAGGCTTTAATAAGAAAGCCCTTACTAAGGGTAAATCTATAAAGAATGCTCAGAATTTTGAGTATCCCTCTGAATTAGAGGAACTAAACAAATGGACAATTCCAAATGTAAAGCCAAAAGAAATTTACCAAATTGGTACTTTTGACTTTAAATCATCTATTTCCATTAAAATAATAGAAAAAACTGTTTCTGTGAATAACACAAAATATTCCTTTAAGTTTATAAGCAAGGAGGATATTGGGCATATTCGGGATGCCTATAATTATGTCCATATCGGACTAATTCAAGTTGTATTTAAACTTTTATCTCTACCAGGGTTAAATGCATCAATAATGACATCTCTTAGAGATGCAAAATGTTTATTTGATCAATATCTGTGTTCACAATTGGTTGTGGTAAAATAGCTTGACTTAAAATTCATTCTTTTGGGAAGTTAATTTCATCCCATCAAATTATCCTATTAGTTGCTACTTTGGATGTTAACAGATTTGTTTCTACCAAAGTAGTCTTACCAAGTGTGGTAATATGCCTTGTATTTGGGGCAATGGTATTCATTACCTTATAGTGGATCCTATAGATTATTTTTATAGTTTCGGATCCAGGCAAAAAGTTGTAACCATTAGTTTTCAAATTTAAAGTTACAGACTCATATAAATGACTATCTGTCATTGATAGAGTTAAATTAGGATAAACGTTAAAATAGACTGGACCATGACAGAGGCTAGTCTGCATAACTCCCATTAGGGACTGGCTCCAATCTAATAATAAAGTTTATGAGTATTATATAACTAATTCCCAAATTTAGGAGGTTAAATATGGTAAACCTAACATGATAAAATATTATTATCAAAGACCTACTCCCACAGATGTACTATTTGAAGAAAATGATACTATAGTACAGAATTATTATAGTGGGGGAGAGATCTATGAATGGAATATAGATGGTCTTACAGATAAACAAATTCATGATCAATTACATAGAATGGTGATGTATTCCAATATTGCTAAAGCCGTTGGAAACAATGATAAAAAAATTGCACAATTTATTACTTGCGGTTTTACTGGCACTCTTAGGGGTTGGTGGAATAATTGCCTAACCGATTCATAGACATAAGAAATTTTAAGTGCTGTTAAAATTGAGACAAGTTCTGAGAATAATACTCAGACAACTAAACCTGATGCAGTTTATACTTTAATTATTATAATTTTGGAATACTTTACAGGAGGAATCTCTGATCATAGAGAAAGAGTAAGAAATCTTCTTCAGAATTTAAGGTGTCAAACTCTTACTCACTTCAGATGGTATAAAGATACTTTCTTAAGTAGAGTAATATTTCTCGGTGATGCCAATAATGCTCACTGGAAGTAAAAATTTATTGATGGACTTCCTAATCTCTTTGCAGAAAGAATAAGATAAGGTTTGAGAAACCAAAATAATGGTGTCATTCCTTATTCCAATTACACTTATGAAAATTTAATCAATAAGTATATTGAAGACGGTCTAGCTTTATATAATGACTTGAAGCTAAGACATCAACTAAAATCTCAGAGAATTTTTGAGAAAAGACAACGGGAAGAATTCTGTGACCAGTTTGCAATGGATACTTTCAAACCTCTTAATACAAATTACAAGAGACCTTATAAAAGGAAAAAAATATCCTTCGAAAAGGCAAGATACTACTGTCAATAAAGACAGTAAGTACTCTAAAAAGAAGAAATCTTCTAAGAAGAGTATCATTAAATGTTATAAATATGGTAAATTAGGCCACTATGCTAACAAATGTTATACAAAAAAGAAATTAGAAGAGATCGAAGATGAAGGACTACAAAAGACTCTTTACAAATTAATGATCAATTCTAATTACGAAGAAAGCTCATCAAATGATGAATCTAATGATGAATCTAATGATGAGACTACTGATAATTCAGTAAATGAGTATAATGAGAATTGCCAATGCAACATATGTATTGCAGATAAATATATCAATTACTATAAATCTATAGTAGAAATGAATGGGCAATCAATAAATAAGTCGAAGAAGACTTCAAGCTACACACTTGTAGTCATATTCCTAATGCTTTCTGGGATAGGAAACAACATATAGTTTTCCTTCCTTATAAAGAATCCTTTAATGAAAAGGATATTCCGACAAAGGCAATACCTTGTCAAATGAATTAAGAATATCTTTAATTATGTAAAACAGAAATCCAAGATTTATTGGATAAAAATTAATTCGCAAATCTTACTCCCCATGGAGTTGCACAATATTTTATGTTAATAATAATGCTGAAAAAGAAAGAGGTGTGCCTAGACTTGTTATTAATTATAAACCTCTAAATAAGGTTTCAAAATAGATCTGATATTCAATTCCTAATAAAAGGGATCTACTTAATAGAATAGCCAAAGAAAGAATCTATTCGAAATTTGACCTGAAATTAGGTTATTGGCAAATACTAATAAATGAAAACGATCGGTATAAGACTGCATTTACTTTTGCTTTTGGCCATTACGAATGGAATGTTATGTCATTTGTTCTAAAGAATGCACCTTCAGAATTTTAAAATATTATGAATGAAATATTTGTTCAACATTCCAGTTTTATATTATCATACATTAATGATATATTAATCTTCTCCAATACAATAGAAGAATATTTTAAACACCTTAATATGTTCTAATACTTAGTCATTAAGAATGGCTTAGTAATATCTGCTACAAAAATAAAACTCTTCCAGCAAGAGATAAGATTTTTGGGACATAATATTGAGAATAACACAATAATTCCAATATATAAAAGTATATAATTTGCTTCTAAATTTTCTGATAAAATTACTAATAATAAGCAGTTACAGCAATTTTTTGGTGCATTAAATTATGTATCTGAATTCAATAAGAATATCGCTGCCGATACAAAATTTTTGTATCAAAGAATAAGAAAAAAGCCTATTCCTTGGACCAATGCCCATAGTGAAGTAGTGAAAATAATAAAACAAAAAGTTAAAAATTTACCCTGTCTAAATTTAACCAATGTTGAATGGTTTAAAATAGTTAAAACTGATGCTAGTGATATTGGTTATGAAGGTATACTAAAATAATTAAACCCTAACACCAATAAAGAAGTATTAGTAAGATATCATTCAGGAAAATAAAATCATACTCAAATTAAATATTAAACTATTAAGAAAGAAATTCTTTCTATTATCCAATGTATTCATAAATTTTAGGATAATTTACTTAATAAAAAATTCTTATTAAGAATTGATTGTAGTTCTGCTAAGACTGTCTTAGAAAAAATATTAAAAATTTAGCATCTAAGCAAATAATTGCTCGATGGCAAGAAGAATTAGCCATATTTAATTTTGATATTGAATATATTAAAGGAACTGACAATTCACTTTCTGACTTTTTGACTCATGAATTTTTGTAGAATCATGAATAAACGGGATAAAGGAAAGCAACCATGGGTTCCTAGACCCATGAACTCAGGCTCTAATGAGTCAAGGTATCAGTCCAAGAAAACTGTTCTTGGAAAAGGAAAGACCTCTAATAGAGGCATACAGATCCAAGATTCAGAAGAAACCAATGTTTCTTATAAGCAAGTAGTTGAAGTGGAAACAATTTTTACTCAGAATAATTTTTCAGAAGAAATCCTTCAACTAGAAAAATTTGACATCCCAATGATGGATGATCCTTAAAAATTGAAAGAAAAATATTTGAAAAATAATATATTTCCAGTTCTAGGAAAATATCGTAATATCTATGAAGAAATCCTATTGACAACTAAATCAGTTGAAATCGAACATTTTATCAGAAGATCAATGATCCTCAGAGTGACGTTAATTACAGCAAAATTATTATTCATCACATCATCACTCCTCAATCTTGGGGACTGCATCCCAACAGAACTCGACAATTAATTCATCGCGAAAAAAGCTTTAATGTGCCTTTCACATACTGGGATTATATCGAGGCTTTTACCAAAGTATTTTACTTTGATAACAGTAAGCAAAAGCACTCGTGGTTTATCAGAATTTATCCTGAAATACTTAAAAGGACAAGGTTTGAGAAACCAAAATAATGGTGTCATTCCTTATTCCAATTACACTTATGGAAATTTAATCAATAAGTGTATTAAAGAAGGTCTAGCTTTATGTAATGACTTGAAGCTAAGACATCAACTAAAATCTCAGATAATTTTTGAGAAAAGATAATTGGGAGAATTATGTGACCAGTTTGCAATGGATACTTTCAAACCTCTTAATACAAAGGGGAAGAAGAAAGTAAAAGAATATACGGATTACAAGAGACCTTATAAAAGGAAAAAATATCCTTCGAAAATGCAAGATACTACTGTCAATAAAGACAGTAAGTACACTAAAAAGAATAAATCTTCTAAGAATAATATCATTAAATGTTATAAATATGGTAAATTAGGCCACTATGCTAACAAATATTATACAAAAAAGAAATTAGAAAAGATCGAAGATGAAGGACTATGAAAGACTCTTTACAAATTAATAATCAATTATGATTACGAAGAAAGCTCAACAAATGATGAATCTAATGATGAAACTACTGATAATTCAGTAAATGAGTGTAATGAGAATTGCCAATGCAACGAATGTGTTATAGATAAAGATATCAATTACTATACATATATAGTAGAAATAAATGGGCTATCAATAAATACTTTAACTCTCAATGAGAAAAAGGATATTATTAAAGATTTATTAACTGATAATATCAGCACTGAAATAAAAAATAAAATCATAGAAATAATTAGAGAAGAGTCAGATAAGGATAATATTCCTATTCAGACTACCTCTACTGAAGCCTACAATATGGCTGAAGTAATCTCTCGATATAGAAGCAGACAAGTTAAACCTGTTACTATGCAGGAACTTCAGTCTGAAATAAAAACTTTGAAAATTGAAATTAAAATATTAAAATCTCAAGATCAACAAATCCAGAAAAGATTGGATAAGCTGGAACTAGATAATATATGTAAAAAGACAGCCAAATTAATCTACACTGGTGAATCTTCTGTTGGTTCTTCTTGTTCACAAGAACAAGAGGGGGAGAATCAGTCCCAAATGGGACAAATAGACTTAGAAGAAAGGAAAAATAATTTTCTACAAAAAATAGATTTATTTATTACCCATAAATGGTATATTAAAATAAATTTACTCATTAATAATGAGTATTATATAAATAATTTGATTGCACTTGTTGATAGTGGTGCAGGCCATAATTGTGTCGAGAAAGGAGTCGTTCCAATTAAATATTGTGAACGAACTACTCAGACACTTAGTGCTGCTAATAATAAAGCACTAACTACCCCGTATAAAATTACTGATTTAAATATCTGTAAAGATGATGTTTGTATTCCTGTACATCTAATAGTTGTAAAGAAAATATTTCAGCATGTAATTCTAGGAACTCCATTCTTAGAAAAAATCATGCCTATTAATGAGATGACTAAAGAAGGAATTACAACTTGTTATAAAGGCAAGAGAATAACTTTTGAATCTATAACAAATCCAATTGTTAAAATTCTTAATGAAGTTAATTTGAAAGAAAATTAGATTAATTTCTTAAAAGAAGAACTTGCTCAGGTTACTGTAACTCAATAATTAAAACAATTGGAAATCCAATAAAAAATTAAAAAAGTCGAAGAAGACACTAAGCTACACACTTGTAGTAATATTCCTAATGCTTTCTGGGATAGGAAACAACATATAGTTTCCTTTCCTAATGAAGAATCCTTTAATGAAAAGGATATTTCGACAAAGGTAAGACCTTGTCAAATGAATCAAGAATATCTTGTATTATGTAAAAAAGAAATTCAAGATTTATTGGATAAAAAATTAATTCGCAAATCTTACTCCCCATTAAAAAGACGTTGATGTGCACTCACCTTGGCGATAAGAAGGAATCTTCAGCAACCTGCTACTGTTATTCACTTGCAGCTGCTGGTTACCTAGTCTTCCAATAAGGATATTCTGTGTTATAAATAGAGGTCTCAACCTCTTTATGATGTATGCTATTTTACTTACTTAGGAAGAGTGTTAAGTTTGTGTGATCAAGAAGTGTTTGAGTGCTTGTACTAGTTTCACTACTATCAATAAAATTCTGCATAAGCATTTATCTTTCCATCCTTTGTATAAACATGCTGGTTCTCTATTTTGGTATCTGAGCCATATAAATGGCTCAAGGCTGAGGTAATTCTACTTCCTCACAAGCATGTAATTATATGACTTAGTTATTGTGTTCAAGTTATTTTTCTGTTATGGTTATTATTATTGTTAAAGCTGTTGCTTTAGTTAACTGCGATAGAGTTAGGATTTGTCGAAACGATGTGTCTTCTACTTAGTGGGACGATATCAAAGTCGCGTAGCCTTGTTATGCCGAGAGGGCAGTTGATGGCATAAATCGTTGACAGCTGTGCTAGGTCTTTACTATCGTTATATATGTCTAAAACTTCTGGAGTAGTTAACTAGGACAATAGAGTTTTCATAATAATTACTATTAACAATTTTATAACCTGATAATAATAACTAGTCATAGTGCATGTAAGTGAAGGAAGTAGAACCTCACCATGCTAATGAGCAAAGAGGTAGCAATAGGCCTTAATAAGAAAGCCCTTACTAAGGGTAAATCTATAAAGAATGCTCAGAATTTTGAGTATCCCTCTGAATTAGAGGAACTAAACAAATGGACAATTCCAAAGGTAAAGCCAAAAGAAATTTTCCAAATTGGTACTTTTGACTTTAAGTCATCTATTTCCATTAAAATAATAGAAAAAATTGTTTCTGTGAATAACACAGAATATTCTTTTAAGTTTATAAGCGAGGAGGATATTGGGCATATTCGGGATGCCTATAATTATGTCCATATCGGACTAATTCAAGTTGCATTTAAACCTTTAACTCTAACAGGGTTAAATGCATCAATAATGATATCTCTTAGAGATGCAAGATGTTTATTTGATCAATATCTGTGTTCACAATTGGTTGTGGTAACACAGCTTGACTTAAAATCCATTCTTTTGGGAAGTTAATTTCATCTCATCGAATTATCCTGTTAGTTGCTACTTTGGATGTTAACAGATTTGTTTCTACCAAAGTTGTCTTACCAGGTGTGGTAATATGCCTTGCATTTGGGGCAATAGTATTCATTACCTTATAGTGGATCCTATAGATTATTTTTATAGTTTCAGATCCAGGCAAAAAGTTGTAACCATTAGTTTTCAAATTTAAAGTTACAGACTCATATAAATGACTATCTGTTATTGACAGAGTTAAATTAGGATAAACATTAAAATAGACTGGACCATGACAGAGGCTAGTCTGCATAACTCCCATTAGGGACTGGCTCCAATCTAATAATAAAGTTTATGAGTATTATATAACTAATTCCCAAATTCAGGCGGTTAAATATGGTAAACCTATCCTGATGAAATATTATTATCAAAGACCTACTCCCACAGATATACTATTTGAAGAAAAAGATACTATAGTACATAATCATTACAGTGGAGAAGAGATCTATGAATAGAACATAGATGGTTTTACAGATAAACAAATTCATGATCAATTACATAGAATGATGATGTATTCCAATATTGCTAAAGCCGTTGGAAACAATGATAAAGAAATTGCATAATTTATTACTTGCGGTTTTACTGGCACTTTTAGGGATTGGTGGAATAATTGCCTAACCGACTCATAGAGACAAGAAATTTTAAGTGTTGTTAAAACTTGTCACAACCAGATTTTCTAGGAAAGGGTATTTTAGTAATTTCCTATTTAATAAATTATTATGCTTGGTAAATAATTATTTGTGGTATTATTTAATTATTGTTAGATATTATTTATTTAATTTGGACTTGTATTAGTGGACCTAACTAGTTTAGTTTGGACCCATGGACCAACATGAATTAATTAGTTAGAATTAGCCCATTTAGAAAGCCCATTGTTAAGGAGATGGATTAAATTAATTAAATTATTAGACTAGAAGCTTCCTTCCTTAATTATTTCTTCATGAGAGGCCCCAAGGGGTATAATGAACATTACATGATAACTTGAGGGAGGGGAATAGGGGCCGGCCTATTTAAAAAGAGGGGGAAAATTTTCTCTCCTCTTTTTCATTCCAAATCTAGATCTAGAATTTCCCACTGCCAAATTTTTTTCATTCCTACTTTATTTCCCTACAAATTCATTCCAATTCCTTCCCAAATTACTATTAAAGACTTGAGAATCAAGGATCTAGAAGGAGAAAGTAAGGATCTACAAAGAGAAGCACGGATCTACAAGTTGGAAGCAATTTTATCTCAATTGGAGGTTTCATTGGGAATCCATCTCCCAATAGGTATAATTCAGTTTTCCCCTTAAATAGCTTCTAAATCTGAGATTTAATCATGGAAAATCAACCCATATGCATGTATTACCCATAAGATTTGGTTTTGTCTTCATAAGAGGCCTATGGAGAAAGTTATGGTACTTTTTGTATCAATTTTGGGGAAATTTCGAGATTGATATTTGTTGTGTGTGTTAATTGATCCTATAGATCAATTTGACATATGTTTATATGTTTGGCGCTAGTGTCGTATCCATAATTGGGTACGTGTAGATCGTATCCCAACAATTTGGTGATACAGGTTGTTTTGGGGGTTTTTCCTCCGACACGAAACTTTGTACATGTCGTATTTTGACACGGACACGTAGATCTACATTTGACACTTTGTTTTGTTCATAAATAATATATGTGATTTGTTTGTGTCCTTCAGAGTACAATTGGATGTGTGGTGGACTCGTGTCACATGCGTCTCATAGATCTAGTGGGATACGGTGTGATACTTTCCATGTGTTGTGTATTTATGTGTAGATCTAATTAATTGTGCTTTAATTCTTGAATTATAATTGTGTATATATATATATATATATATATATATATATATATATATATATATATATATATATATATATAGATATTATATATGTATTATAGTGTATTTATTATAGTGATTATTGTATCATAGATCTATGTACTATATATGTACTAATAGAATATATATATATATATATATATATATATATATATATATATATATATATATATATATATATATATATATATATATATATATATATATATATATATATATATATATATATATTATATAGCTTTCTTCTACATGAATATGTTACAATATGTTGTATGGATATATTTGTATATATTGATTATATATATACATGTATGTTTAATTGGGTAATTATTTTATATGTAATTGTTATAGGATTATGTAGATATATGTATAGGTGTAATTATAATATTTATGTATGTGTGCATTTGGCTATGTTGTAATATGTACATTATTATAGAGGGGGTGTATTATAGCTATTTGGTATTTATATTTATATAGACATATAGATATATGTATTTTGGTTATATATATATATATATATATATATATATATATATATATATATATATATATATATATATATATATATATATATATTTTTTTTTTTTTTAGCGACAGCAGGTTTAATGACAGAGCTGCTGTCATTATTAGCGCGAGTTCAGCAGCAGCCGCTGTAGCAATGGCGGTGGCATTTAATGACAACCGCCACTGTCATTAAATAGCAGCAGCAGCGATAGCGGGAATGGTGACGGTTGCAAACCGTCACCAAAGCAGCAGCAGCAGCAGCAGTGCAGATTTTAACAGCAACAGCGACGGTGGCTTCAGTGACAGCTAGAACTGTAGCTGAAAGTCTGGTTTCAGAGTATCAGTGTTTTTTAACACTGTTTTCAGTGACGGTTAGGCAGATTTATGTTTTTGGGTTTATATACTCATATTTATATATATGTATATATATGTTATTGATATTGAGATACATATTATTATTGCTATATTCCTTATTTGTATAATATTAGTATATATTTATATATTTATATATTTATATATTATATTTGAGGGAATTATTATATCAACATATTGAGTATTACCTTGTGGAGACCAAGGTAAGTAGGATACTCAAGATACGAGGTTTGGGTATCAAGATTATGATTTTGTTGAGATACCAAGTTGGTTCAAAACCACGGTACCTATTTGATGTGTAAATTAATATTCTATATTATTATACATAATTGTTTGATATATATGTATTGTGATGTTTACCTTGGAATTTACGTATCTGGAGATACGGTATCCTAATATTTTATGATGTGGTTTTTATTACTTAGATTTTAATATCTTGACCCAAGATTTTTGTGTTAGACTTATGCAACCAAGGAATAGATAGTTGACCTAGTTTGACCATAGTTGACCATAGTTGACCATAGTTAACCTTAGAGTTGACCATAGTTGACTTTTGACTTTTGACTTAGAATTGACTTATTGACCTAGAAGTTGACTAGTTTAACCTATTTTCTTTTCGGAACCTTGTATTGATGTTGTATTCCATATCTAGGTCTTCGAGGCACCGAGTCAAACATCTGTGAGACTATTCATTGGACTTCAGGCGAGTACATTCTCTGATAGTTTCTCATTTATGATATCCTCTATGTTCATTGTATCTAGTGTAGATATCCATGTTCTCTTGACACTATGGTTATACGGATTGGTATATCCGGATCTCGTCATGAGATATTATTCCTTGGTATATGGTGTATATGGTGCAAGTATTGTTTTATTGGTTATCTTGTACATATACAGACACTGATTCTCGGGAAGAGTAGCTATCTTCTTGGGGAATCTCGTGCCATAGCATACCATGGTTGGATCTATTATACCAATCGGAGGTGGAGAGTATTAGTATAGATATGTGATCAATATCCCTATTATATCAAGTACTGATTACTAAATAGTGTTGATCATTCACCACACATATGATTAGCCAGGCCGCATTTTATCTTGCCCAAGCTGATCACATGTTAAGCTAGTACTCACACACTTAGACATTAGTATTCTTGTTTCATTGGCATAATGTTCATTATTGTATTTATTTCTAGTATTTCCTTATTGTATATATATCTCTGGTATCTTTTGTGCATCTTTTTTATCCACAGCTATTTACTGTTATATAGTTTTTATCATTGATTAGAACTGTTGTTAGAGATGTACTCTGCTCCTTTTCTGACTGGATATATTTTTTCAGATGACACTAAGGAGTGGTACCCTACCTATTATGGACCCCAGGATGTTGTGGATTTAGATTTTGAGACCCTGGCTCAGGAGAGACTTATCCCAACTGAGACAGTTGACCCAGGAGTTGTAGCTTCGTAGTATTCTTTGTACTGGATTTGTCTCCAGCTTATTTTGTTACTTCTTCAGACTCATTGATGTATTATTTTAGACTCATGAGTTGTATTGTGACTATTCTATTCTTTATCTGATTCGTGCTTATTTCTATCTTAGTTCTGTGATTGAGTATACTATCATTATTGGTGGTTCATTATATTGTTAGATAGATTATCTAGACATCGTTCTTCCGTCGATTCTGCGGCGTAGGCTGGGCGTTGTTTCTGACTTGTACCCTTACACCGGGTACGGGTCGTGACACGTTTTTGGTGGTGGCCCATGTAGGTCCAGCTTCACAAAGTATGTAATATCGTGGTAGTACGACAATTTAGTTGTACTACTGCGAGCCTGCAATAGGATATAGGAAATAGGCTGAGATACTCAATCACATCTAGGAAAATTCTTTTTATTCAACAATTCTTTCCTTGAATATCTTACATCTTGTGCCATATTGATTCTTTCTTTCGCTTTGTCTCAGGATGCCACCTAAGACTAGATCGCAGCAGGGGAGAGCAGTTTCTGAGAGGTCTGCGACATCCCGAGGGCCTGCACTAGTCACTTCTCCGGTGATTGGAGTGTCAGCTGCTTTCGGAGGTCCACCACCTATTCAGAGGACTGTGCCAGCTGTATCTGAGGGGCTTCCACCTCCACCTCCTGTGCTGTCACTACCACATTCCAAAAACAAGGGTATTTTCGACTTTTTATATACTATTAATATTATGGTATTTATATTAAATAATTTCTTGATATGTGTATTTAAATATATTATTATATACGGTATTCATTGATGTTGAGCTGGTAGACTTGACCTAGAAACCCACTAGACGAACACCTGACCGAATTATGGGATTTTGTATTTAATTGTTTTATTTAGAATTTAATTATTGGAGGTAGTAATTAATTACCGTAATTTATTTAATTGTTGTACCTTACCGTTGCTTCAATATTTGGAGCGCTACCCTAGCTTTTGCCTTCCAACAAATTTTACAACCTTGTCCTAGACGTGCCCGCCTTCCATTCTGACATTTTTGTAACTCATAATTATGCTTTCTTGTGCTTCATTTTAGCCGCACAATATTCATCGCGGACGTTTAATTAATTTCTAAATAAATTCCAACTTTCTATCGTTGTGCGTTCCAATCGAAATTGGAGGCAATCTTGACCTATTTTTTGTGCGATCCAAATTAGGATAATATTCTGTTCTGAGTCTTCTTCACTAATAATATTTGTAACCTGACCTAATTTTGGCCCCATGTACTCCTAATTAATTTTAGAACACAGCTTGTATTTATTTCTAATTAAATTAAGGATACCATTTTGACTGATTCCGTTAATCCCGATTTAATTCCAGTACCCTAGTAATTAAGTCCATACTAAACACACAATGCCCTCTCACCCTACAAAATACCAAATATCAAATTGCCCACCAATTTTCTATCATTTTCTGTGTCTGTGCAAATACCCAAATTTAAGGGGGCTAATTTACAAATACTGTATTAGGTGTCAACACCCCATTGGTTCAACTAAATGGAGAGCCCAAATATTTGACTAAGTAAACAACCCTCATCCTTACATGAAGGAATTCCCCCATGTCAAATCTTGACCACCCATTCAAGATGGGTGCATCATCACCATTCATTTTCCTTACACCTCTCCCTATTTAATGTCACATCACCTCACCCTTCCCAAGAAAACCCTAATCCCCAAACCTAGGGAAGCCCCTATCTCCTCCCTCCTCACAAGCCCCCAACCGTAGCCTTCTCCTTCATTTTTCATTTTTTCCTTTTCTTTTCTTTTTCTTCTTCCCTTCTTTTTCTTCTTCTCCTTCCTTTTTAAATTTATTTGAAGGGGGAAATCATCCATACTGTTCATCAGTCCCGAGCTGACCCCCCGACCCTCAGCTCCGGCCGACCCGCCGGAGCATCACCCCACTCCGACCGCTTTTGGCATCTACTCCGGCTCCTCCCTGCACAGCCGGCCAACCCCCAACTCCCTTCCCGGCTGTGCCACCACCATCATCACCATCTCCATTGCCATCAACCGAGCACCCCGGCCATCCTCCCCAGCTGCTGTCCCGGTCGAGCTCCCCACCTGCTCCCCCATACGACACGACCTCGAGCTCCTCCCTTCATCATCACACTCCAGCACGGCCTGACCCTAGCGAAGCCTTTCTTCTCATAGCTCCTCCTCTGCCTCACTCGAGCCGACCCCAACCCACAAATCCCCCGACTTCCCTGCTCCGGCGAGCACCCCGCCTGAACACCTCACACGCCACCACCACCAGAGCTAACCTCCATCACCACCACTGAGCCAATCTCCTCCGGCTCCGGCCAGTTCGAGCACCCCGCATCCAGTCCGACGGCTTACTATACAGCTCCGCTGTGTAGTTTTTTCCCCGACTTCACTATGAGCCCCCATCCGGCCAGCACCACCCTGCTCAGGTGCGGGCCAGCCACTCCGCCTCAATCCCGTTCGAGCACTCCGGCCACGTCGACGAGATCCAGCAGCCCCGCAGCTAATGCTCCACTGCTCGCTCCAACCTGCAGCCCGGCCTGCTGCTCTAGCCAGCTCCGGCCATCCCCACTCTGGCCACCCTCATCAGCAGAACCACCACCGCCTCGTCCTCGTCGTCTCCGTCGTCGTCGTAGACGCGCTCGGGTACGACCTCTCCCCTCGTGTGTATGTACATATGTATATGTTGTGTTGGTGATACGTATTTGTATACGCGTATATGTGTATATATATATATATATATATATATATCTTATATTTCTCTAATTAGGGTATATACATGTATTCAATGTATTAGTATTTATGTATATGTTAGTACATATTTTAGTACGTATTTTGTATATATATACACACACACACACACACACACACATATATATATATATATATATATATATATATATATATATGTATTTTGGTACGTATGTATATATAAATTAGTATATACGTATTTAATGTTATATGTTAAATAATGTATTGGTATATATATATATATATATATATATATATATATATATATATATATATATATATATATATATATATATTTATAAATATAATTTGGTATATAAATAAATGTAGCATAATATATATATTTATTTTGGTATATATATATGTACGTATATACGTATTTGGTATATGTATTAATGTAGTATACGTATATTATTACTTGGTAAATATATATATGTATATATTTTCAACATACGTATTCTTTTGTATATATATGTATTGGCATATATTTTTAAGACATTTATATATAGTATGTTAAATTCTATTTAGTATATATACATATATATATATATATATACGTATTGTATATATCTCTCCATAATATATGTTTATATATATGTATATACAAGTATTAGTTTTATTTAAAGTATATATATACACATATCTATTATTGTAATTAATGGATATTAATATATATGTTAGTTATGATATGTATATATATATATATATATATATATATATATATATATATATATATATATATACTAGATGACCCGAGTGTAAATATGGACACCCCGTAACTACACATGACCTATGACCCTGTGAACTGTTAGCAGACTGCCACACGTACACTGACGTACTGGCAAGCCCCGTATCATTTTGACCGTCTGTCTTGCACAGCAATCGCAGATGCGACGCCCGTACAACTTGGCGCACTTGACCCGAGTTAACTAAGTGTTATACCTGGCATAGACCCTGAGTTCGATGTATTTTTGATTGTGTGTAGTGTAGCATCTGATACAAATATTGTATTATTTTATTATATGTCTATAGGACTGTTGGATCATCCAGACGATACTCTGGGACAGGATATTGGTATTACCAGCTAAGGACCCAAGGCGAGTACATTCTCTGATTAGCTTCTTATTTATGATATCCCCTATGTTCATTGTATCTAGTGTAAATATCCATATTCTCGACACGCTGGTTGCACGGATTGGTATATCCGGATCTCGTCATGAGATGTTATTCCTTGTTCATGGTGTAGCTTGTACAAGTCTTATTTCCTTGTTATCTTATGCATATACAGACACTAATTTCCGGGGAGATTTGCTACCTTCCTAGGGAATCCCATGCCATAGCGTACCATGGTTGGATCTACTATACCAGTTGGGGGTGAAGAGTATTTTAGTGTAGATATGTGATCATACCCTTCATGTACAAGACTTGTTCACATGTTAGTGTTGGTCATACACCGTATGTATGACTAGCCAGGCCATTATACCTGTACAAGTTCCTAAGCCAATCACTTGTTAAAGCTAGTACTCACACACTTTGTCATAGTATTCTTGCTCATTGACATATTGTTCCTTCCCGCATTTACTTACAGTATTTTCAGTATTTCTTTTATTGTATGTCTCTCGTACATGTATATGCATCTTGTATATTTCCATCTATATACTGCTACATAGCTTATATCATTGATATAAAACTGCTATTAGAAATGTACTTTGCTCCTTCCTGACTGGAAACATTTTTCCAGCCTATGCCTTAGAGGACCGCTATCCGACACTTTATGGACCAAAGGTGAGTAGCTGCAGACTTGGACTTGGTAGTTCAGTTGTGATTCCGGGAGGTCTAGCCGGAATCACTAGTTATCTAGTTAGTTTCTTTCAATTGTTTATTGGTACCGGATTTGTCTCCGGCATACTTTATTGAGACTTGGATATTTGTTGAGTTAGATTATTTATATTTAGACTTGTGTTGTATTTATTTCTTTGATATCTTATCGTGTTGTAGTTATGTTATTGAGTATGTTGTTCATTTATATTGTGTTATCCGTGTCTCCTTATGGAGTTGGATACTCGTGTGAGATTGTTTAGATAGCATCATGACCTAGACAGCGTTCTACCACTGATGCTGCGACATAAGCTGGACGTACCCGCGTACTCGTGCCCCAATTCTGGGTGCGGGTCGTGACACATTTTTAGTGGCGGCCCATGCAGGTCAGACTTCGCAAGTTGTGCGATATCGTGGTAGTGTGGCATCCTTGTTACACTATTGCATGCCTGCGATAGGATATAGGACATAGGATACTAGGATGAGAGCGAATACTCAATCATAATTCTTTGAGAGATTCCTGGGATGATGTAAACCCCTGAATTTCCCAAATTATTAAATCTTGGATTTTTCCCAATTTTCTGGAAATTTTCGGGAATTTTCTGTAATTAAAATCAAGGCTTTAATTAATAAATGATTTTTTAGTTGGCAATAAATAGTATTAAAATATCATGAAAATAATATTTTTGGGTATAAAATGGAAAACTGGACTTGGGGTAATTTTCTGGGATTTTATTGGGTCTCAGACTTATTTTTAAAAGCCTAAAAACTATTTTTATAATTAATTTAATTATTTCTGTTATTATATTTATTATTATTACTATTATTTCTATTTTATTTTCCCAGTTTCGGGCCCGGCCCGGTCCAGTGGGCCGAGCCCAGTGCAACCCAGCCCAGCCCGGCCATAGGCTAGCGGGTCGGGCGGGTCGGTCAGACCCGAACCAGCGCCCGACCCGGAACCCGCCCGGTCACCCCTACCCAGTCCCCGTTCTCCCCGACTCCGAAAACCCCGTCGGAACTCGCGCGCCACCCGGCCACGCCCTCCTCCACGTCGCCTTCCCTCCGGATCCCGCGCCCACGACCGCCCGGCCGAGCCCCATCGAACCCCTATAAAATCCACCCATCACCGCCTCCTTTCTCCCCCCAAAACCAAACCCTAACCCTAGATCTACCCACTCCGGCAGTCGTCCGGCGACTCCCTCCCTGCGCCGACCACCTCCCAGACCGCCCTCGACCGCCAGCACCCGACGCCAAGGCCCGAGCCCCTTCATCTTCCTTCCCTCTTCTTCTCAGCCCTCCGCCGGCTATCCCGAGCCCCCTCGACGCCGCCGGAGACCTCGCCGCCCCTCGCCTGAGCCGCCGCAGCCCCAGCCCGACCTCGCCGGCCTCCGGCGTACCCTCCAGCAGCACCGGACATGCCGCGGACGCGACCCAGACGCGGATACGAGCCCGGACATGCCGCTGACGTGTCCAGGACGCAGGAACGCGTGTCGGACTCGAAATACCCCGATCCCGAGTCCGAGGCCTCCCCTCGGTGCTCCTCCATCAGCTTTCCGGTAGGTGCCGCTATCAGAACGCACTGTCCCTTCCAAAACCACTCCCCTGTCCGACCGGGACTGACAGAATAAAGCTCTGTCAATCCCGGGATAGCTTAGAAATTTATAGGTTATGGTTAATTAGTAGATTAATGATTTGTTAGTTTTGATTGGTTAATTAATTAACGATTTAATACAACGATCCTCAATACGTATATTAACTATATATATATAATAAAATAAAAACCTTATTAAATATTACGCAATTAGTAATTATTTAATTGATAATTTCCGAAATGATTTTTTAGTACTTAAATACTAATTAGTAATTATCTAATAGATGATTTCCGAAATGATTTTTAGTATTTAAATACAAATTAGTAATTATTTAATATATAATTCTGAAATGATTTTCAGTATTCAAAATATAATATGTTAGTATTTAAATAGGTTTTTCCAAAATATTATTCTCTTACAAATTGATTGCTAAAAAAAAAAAAAAAAAAACGATATTATGTTATTATAATCGTACTTTCCTATTTTTCTTATTAGAAACAAAACGATATTTTACCGTAAAATAAAAATATAATATTTTCTACGATAAAATAAATAAGTTTTATTATTATTAAAAAGGGTTTTTGATTACTAAATTACTATTACAAATTATTATTACTATTAATCGATCGTTGGATTGAATCATTAACTTAGTTAACCAATCAAGTCAGATTAAAACCCTTTTGTTTAAATTCTAAAAATAGATTATTAATAATTGTAGGTCCCTGTAACTAAGGTTGAGACCGTCGCGACCTCTCACTCGCGTCACCAACCAACTCCAGGCAAGTTTCATATAATTCAAAACCCGTATTTTAGTTGTAGTTAAATATGTTGCATGTCATATAGATATTGGGACGACACTTGATTCACGGAACCGACTGATTGACTGATTGACTGACTCATTGACTCATTGATTATTGCCTTGGGAACTGGGGAGAAAAGTTAGCACCCGTGGTCAAAGCCCCCTTATTGCCTCATTGTGGATAGCTGAAGTCCAACCTCACTGGACTGACGCCGCACCGTGTTCACTAGAACACAGATTGCCTCCAACCCCAACCGGCCATGGGATGCTACCTGTCTCAAAACACTTTTAGTGATTGTAGTTTGTCATCATTTGCTTCATCGACGTTTACTGTTCTTGTTTCATATTTGTTGCATACAAAAATATAAATATTGTTCAAAACTATCTCATTGCATCATTTTAATTATCGTTAAGATGCTGGAATTGGATATATGTTCTTGCTCCCTCCTGACTGGAGATTAACAATTTTAGGTGATTACGGTGACGATGAGGCGTATGACACCTTTTATGGTCCGGACCAGAGTACTGAAGCCCTAGCTGAACCTAGCCAGGAGGCCGATGTTTAGTTGTTTTCCTTTTATTTTCCAAATTGTAATAATCAGGGTTGAAGTAATAACCCTGGACCATGTTTTGTTTGATCTTTGATTGTAAAAGAATTGCTCTTCCTGACTTAGCAATAAAATTGAATTTCCTTCATGTATTCTGGATGTCTGTGTGTTACTACGGATTGATACAGCTTACTGCCGCCGTCTCACAACGGTGCAGGCTGGGCATGATCCGACTGGACCCAGATTATTGGGATCGGGTCGTGACATGTTTTCAGTGGTGGCCCATGCAGGTCCCTGTTTACAACCTTTGGTCTAGTCAACTCAGGCTAGCCAAACAAACCGACTTGCCTTTGACTTTAGGTTTAGTATGACTTTAGGAAAACAGACTCTAGAAACAATTAGAACACTTAGAATTCTTGAGAAAATTTCAATCTGTCACATCATAGGACCAAATTCTTCTATCTATACATATATATAATTATTTTTGCTTGCTTATAGATCATAGGTTACCTTGCTTATGCTTGCTTCCTAAACCTTCCAGAAGATGGCACGGGGAAAGACAACCCGTTCCGGCCCAGCCGAAGAAGAGGCTTCGTCTTCTGAGCACACCCCAACTCAAGCTCAGTCCGACCCCTCTCCGTTGTAGCTCACAGATCGCCCCCATGCTGCAAGAGCGCCCCGCGCTGCCTACACTTCAGTAGTGCATGCAGCTCCACCCATTCCTCCCAGGACCACATCAATTCCAGCCGATGTGACTCCTCCTGTTGCACCACCTGTGCCAGTGGACCCCGCTGAACTCGTAGGCCTGCTACGAGGAGTTCTTGAAGCCCAGAGGGCCCAAGCTGAAGCAAATCGCGAGCAGACCGCGATTATGAGAGAGGGCATGGAGAACGCCCATAATGTAGCCATGGCAGCGCTAGGAACATCCCGGTCAGAACAGGAACCTGCCAAGGTAATGGAGGATTTAAAAGCTTGGATTCCATTAATGAATTTCTAGTCTAACCACAAACCTGTTATCCAGGTAAAGGTTGGAACTGTGGAAAACTTTAAGAAGTTGGACCCGCGTCCCTTCAAGGGGACCGAAGGCATCATCTACGCAGACGAGTGGCTAGATGATATGGAGCGACTCCTCAGCGTCGCTCGACTCCCAGACGACCTCATGGTTGAGGCCGTAGCACTCCAGCTGAGAGATTTGGCTAACATTTGGTACCGCAACGAGCCAAGATTTCGAACTGGAGGGATTTCCTGGCGGCTATTCAAGAAGCAGTTCAAGCGGAAGTTCTTTCCAGAGGCTGCCCTCGAAGCTATGGGAAGACAGTTTCAAGATCTGAAGCAAGGAGACCGCACAATTGAAGAATATGCGGCTGAGTTCAACAGGCTTGGTAGGTTTGCAAGCCACCTGGTGGACAACCCTGTGGAACGTGCTAAGAAGTTCCGGCACGGACTACGTGAAGAGATCCGCACCTTAGTAGCTGCTAACGGTGCGAAGACTTATGACAAGATGTTGAAGGTGGCCCAAGATGTAGAGGCCAGTTCACCTGCTCGACCCAAGAGGGAGCATCCAGGGTCAAGCAACAACTATCAGGGCAACAATAAGAGGCACAGCAACAACAACAATAGGCCCTCCTATCCCCAGCAGTCCCAGCAACAACAGCCAACAGCGGCCAACAAAGCGCATCAGTACAACCAACCAAAGGCGGTCAACTGCGTCTACTGCAAAAGGCCAGGTCATACCGCAGAGATCTGCAGGAAGAAATTGGGACACTGCCTTGCTTGTGGATCTGCCACCCATCAAGTGAAGGACTGCCCCACAGCATACAACAAAACTGGAGCTGGACAGCAGAGAGGTCCACTGCCTACCCAGCAGCAGCGCTACAACCAGCACAGAGCCGGGCAAGCTTTTGCCTTGACTGTGGAAGAGCCAGAAGCTGAACCCGAGACAGAAGGAGATGTCATCGCAGGTTCCATTCTACTTCATTCGCACCCTGCCTTAGCATTATTTGATTCTGGAGCATCACACAGTTTTATATCTGCAAACTTCATTTCTGCACACCATCTAGTTACTGGCATAAGTAAGATAATCTGTAGAGTTATGACTGGTGGAGGACCAATACCCATTAGTGAGACTTGTAGCTACCCAGTCACTATCTTAGGACATGAGTTTCAGACTCAGTTCCTAATAATGCCTCTGCCAAACTATGACGTAGTCTTGGGCATGGATTGGCTTAGTCAGCATCATGCTCTGATAGACTGTCGAGAAGGCTGCGTAACTCTAGATCCACCTGGAGGACCTAAACTCAAAGTGATTCGAGCACCTGAAGGCGTGGAATGTGTGTCCTACACATCCATCACTGAAGAAACCGGACCCCCTCATCCTCTCATAGCGGAATTTATAGACGTCTTCCCAGACAATCTTCCAGGGCTACCCCCTGATCGAGATGTGGAATTCTCGATCGATCTTATACCTGGCGCAGCACCAATCTCCCAACGCTGCTACCGAGTGAATCCCAAGGAGTCCAAGGAAATGAAAGACCAGATTGACGAGCTTCAGGCGCAAGGATTCATCAGGACCGGTGCCTCACCCTGGGGTGCACCAGTCTTGTTTGTACCCAAGAAGGATGGGACAGTTAGAATGTGCATAGACTACCGGGCATTGAACAACATCACTATCAAGAACAAGTACCCGCTGCCCCGGATCGACGACCTCTTCGACCAGCTGAGTGGAGCTAAGGTTTTCTCGAAGATAGACCTCAGATCGGGTTACCATCAAATCAAGGTGAGGAAGGAGGATATCCCAAAGACGGCATTCAACACCAAGTATGGACAATTTGAATTCTTGGTCATGCCCTTTGGTCTTACAAATGCCCCAGCAGTGTTCATGAATCTCATGAACAAGGTCTTCCACAAATACCTGGACCAGTTTGTCGTTGTCTTCATTGACGACATTCTGATCTATTCGAAGACCAAGGAAGAACACGAGCAGCATTTGAGGATAGTTTTAGAAATCCTCAGGAAAGAAAAGCTATATGGAAAACTGTCCAAGTGTGAATTCTTCTTAGACAAGGTGGACTTTCTCGGCCACGTTGTCACAGGAGAAGGCATATCAGTGGACCCCAAGAAGATAGCTGCCGTGGAGACATGGAATACCCCCAGTTCAGTTGCAGAGATCAGAAGCTTCTTGGGCTTGGCTGGATATTACAGCAAATTCGTGAAGGACTTTGCAAGGATTGCTGAGCCCATGACCAAGCTAACCAGGAAGAATGAAGAGTTCGTCTGGACCGAAGCGTGCCAGGCGTCATTTGAAGAGTTGAAGAGAAGGCTAACAACAGCGCCGATCTTGTCGCTACCCTCAGGATCAGGAGGATTCTCAATTTATAGCGACGCGTCCGGCAAAGGATTAGGATGTGTGCTCCAGCAACATGGAAAGGTAATTGCTTATGCTTCCCGGCAATTACGGACTCATGAGAAGAACTACCCGACGCATGACCTGGAGCTAGCAGCAGTCATCTTCGCCTTGAAGCTGTGGAAGCACTACCTGTACGGCGAAAGAGTAGAGATATACACGGACCACAAAAGTCTCAAGTATGTCTTTACACAGAAGGAGCTCAACATGCGTCAGAGACGATGGTTGGAGCTCATGAAGGACTTTGATATCAGCCTGCAGTACCATCCCGGAAAGGCTAATGTGGTCGCCGACTTGTGGAGTTCGAAGCAGGTGATAGTGTCTTCGTCAAGATCTCCCCCACCAGAGGAACTATCCGTTTTGGCAGAGCTGGAAAACTGAGTCCCAGGTATATCGGCCCATTCGAGATAGTGAGCAGAGTTGGAGAGATGGCATACAGAGTGGCGTTACCACCTAATCTTGAAGGCGTGCACAACGTCTTCCATGTATCGCAGCTGAGGCATTACATTCCGGACCCGAGCCACATCCTGGATCATTCAGAGTTGGAGATTGGACCAAGTCTTACAGTACCAGAGCAGCCAGTAAGGATCATAGACCGTATGGAAAAGCAGTTGCGGAACACCGTGATTCCACTGGTCAAAGTTCAGTGGCTCCACCACTCCCCAGGCGAATCCACCTGGGAACGAGAGGCTGAGATGAAGCAGAAGTACCCTCATCTGTTTTAAGGCATGTTTACCCTTGTTCTCCCTTCAATGATAGTAAATTTCGAGGACGAAATTTTTCTTAAGTTGGGTAGGTTGTAAACCCCTGAATTTTCCAAATTATTAAATCTTGGATTTTTCCCAATTTTCTGGAAATTTTCGGGAATTTTCTGTAATTAAAATCAAGGCTTTAATTAATAAATGATTTTTTAGTTGGCAATAAATAGTATTAAAATATCATGAAAATAATATTTTTGGGTATAAAATGGAAAACTGGACTTGGGGTAATTTTCTGGGATTTTATTGGGTCTCAGACTTATTTTTAAAAGCCTAAAAACTATTTTTATAATTAATTTAATTATTTCTGTTATTATATTTATTATTATTACTATTATTTCTATTTTATTTTCCCAGTTTCGGGCCCGGCCCGGTCCAGTGGGCCGAGCCCAGTGCAACCCAGCCCAGCCCGGCCATAGGCTAGCGGGTCGGGCGGGTCGGTCAGACCCGAACCAGCGCCCGACCCGGAACCCGCCCGGTCACCCCTACCCAGTCCCCGTTCTCCCCGACTCCGGAAACCCCGCCGGAACTCGCGCGCCACCCGGCCACGCCCTCCTCCACGTCGCCTTCCCTCCGGATCCCGCGCCCACGACCGCCCGGCCGAGCCCCATCGAACCCCTATAAAATCCACCCATCACCGCCTCCTTTCTCCCCCCAAAACCAAACCCTAACCCTAGATCTACCCACTCCGGCAGCCGTCCGGCGACTCCCTCCCTGCGCCGACCACCTCCCAGACCGCCCTCGACCGCCAGCACCCGACGCCAAGGCCCGAGCCCCTTCATCTTCCTTCCCTCTTCTTCTCAGCCCTCCGCCGGCTATCCCGAGCCCCCTCGACGCCGCCGGAGACCTCGCCGCCTCTCGCCTGAGCCGCCGCAGCCCCGGCCCGACCTCGCCGGCCTCCGGCGTACCCTCCAGCAGCACCGGACACGCCGCGGACGCGACCCAGACGCGAATACGAGCCCGGACACGCCGCTGACGTGTCCAGGACGCAGGAACGCGTGTCGGACTCGAAATACCCCGATCCCGAGTCCGAGGCCTCCCCTCGGTGCTCCTCCATCAGCTTCCCGGTAGGTGCCGCTATCAGAACGCACTGTCCCTTCCAAAACCACTCCCCTGTCCGACCGGGACTGACAGAATAAAGCTCTGTCAATCCCGGGATAGCTTAGAAATTTATAGGTTATGGTTAATTAGTAGATTAATGATTTGTTAGTTTTGGTTGGTTAATTAATTAACGATTTAATACAACGATCCTCAATACGTATATTAACTATATATATATAATAAAATAAAAACCTTATTAAATATTACGCAATTAGTAATTATTTAATTGATAATTTCCGAAATGATTTTTTAGTACTTAAATACTAATTAGTAATTATCTAATAGATGATTTCCGAAATGATTTTTAGTATTTAAATACAAATTAGTAATTATTTAATATATAATTTTGAAATGATTTTCAGTATTCAAAATATAATATGTTAGTATTTAAATAGGTTTTTCCAAAATATTATTCTCTTACAAATTGATTGCTAAAAAAAAAAAAAAAAAACGATATTATGTTATTATAATCGTACTTTCCTATTTTTCTTATTAGAAACAAAACGATATTTTACCGTAAAATAAAAATATAATATTTTCTACGATAAAATAAATAAGTTTTATTATTATTAAAAAGGGTTTTTGATTACTAAATTACTATTACAAATTATTATTACTATTAATCGATCGTTGGATTGAATCATTAACTTAGTTAACCAATCAAGTCAGATTAAAACCCTTTTGTTTAAATTCTAAAAACAGATTATTAATAATTGTAGGTCCCTGTAACTAAGGTTGAGACCGTCGCGACCTCTCACTCGCGTCACCAACCAACTCCAGGCAAGTTTCATATAATTCAAAACCCGTATTTTAGTTGTAGTTAAATATGTTGCATGTCATATAGATATTGGGACGACACTTGATTCACGGAACCGACTGATTGACTGATTGACTGACTCATTGACTCATTGATTATTGCCTTGGGAACTGGGGAGAAAAGTTAGCACCCGTGGTCAAAGCCCCCTTATTGCCTCATTGTGGATAGCTGAAGTCCAACCTCACTGGACTGACGCCGCACCGTGTTCACTAGAACACAGATTGCCTCCAACCCCAACCGGCCATGGGATGCTACCTGTCTCAAAATACTTTTAGTGATTGTAGTTTGTCATCATTTGCTTCATCGACGTTTACTGTTCTTGTTTCATATTTGTTGCATACAAAAATATAAATATTGTTCAAAACTATCTCATTGCATCATTTTAATTATCGTTAAGATGCTGGAATTGGATATATGTTCTTGCTCCCTCCTGACTGGAGATTAACAATTTTAGGTGATTACGGTGACGATGAGGCGTATGACACCTTTTATGGTCCGGACCAGAGTACTGAAGCCCTAGCTGAACCTAGCCAGGAGGCCGATGTTTAGTTGTTTCCCTTTTATTTTCCAAATTGTAATAATCAGGGTTGAAGTAATAACCCTGGACCATGTTTTGTTTGATCTTTGATTGTAAAAGAATTGCTCTTCCTGACTTAGCAATAAAATTGAATTTCCTTCATGTATTCTGGATGTCTGTGTGTTACTACGGATTGATACAGCTTACTGCCGCCGTCTCACAACGGTGCAGGCTGGGCATGATCCGACTGGACCCAGATTATTGGGATCGGGTCGTGATAGATGACCCCTGAGAACCTCATTATAATTTTCCAATTAAAAATATTTCCCTTGTTTCCGTCCATTCTCACTTGTTGATATTGAATTTGATTCTTGTTGATCAGTTAGTAAATTGAGATCTTGGTGTCATTGTAGAGTTTGATTTCATATCAAGATGAATTTATGAACTAATTTATGGTATTATCTGATGACACATGTTGATGAGGACAGTGAGAAAGGATAAATACTAGGGCTATTGAACTACAAGATATGGATTTAAATTATAATTTGAAGATTGAAAAAAAATAAATTTTTTTTAAGAATTTTGAGGAGTTGAGATATTATGTTATTAAAATTTTTGAGGATTCAGATTCAATTCAAAGAACCTAGACAAAGCTGTAAGGATTTTGGAAGTGATTAAATTTTTGTTTCAGTATTTGAAAATTTGACTTTGAGGAAAGTATATGCATTTTACTTTAAATAGTTCGAGGAGTTAGTTTTGAGGATTTTATTTTGAGGATAAAATTTTATAGTGGAAGTTATATATATTAGTATACGAGTAGATGAGGTGCATGTGTAAGGATCTGTTAGTTCGAGCATGATTGAGATAGCACTGCAAACTGACTTGGGTGTCCATCTAGGATTATATTAGAGGGAGTAGTACTTAGTATGGTGTGTTGCATTTGATATGCACTTGAGTGATAAGAATAACTAGTATCAATAATTGCAGTAGGTAAGGAAGCTAGCAGTGAGTGTGCTTGTAGTAGAACTGTGGTACCTAAAGGGATAGAGGTATCAACCCTTGGATGCATCATTGACCTATGCAATCACGATTAGGAATATTTTCAATCTATTATCTTATTGTCCTTTCCTTATGAATGATTCTTTCTTAGAACTTTACTGTCCTTCCTTGATGATATCGCATTTATTGCCTTAATTGATTCTTTGGATCTGTCTTCAGGATGTCGCCGAAGACACGATCTATGAGAGTGGGAGCACCAGCTTTAGAGGGGTCTGCTACCTCTCCACCTGATGGACAGACATCCGTAGTTCCTCCTACATCTCCGATGCATGTGGGAGTATCTGCACTTTTCGGGGATCCTCCTCCCCCACCTGTCCAGAGGATTGCCGTAGCTGTGACGGACAACCTTCCTCCTCCACCGACTCCGATTTTTGGAGATTTGCCCATTGACGGGGCACAGATGTTTACTTTGATCCAAGGCATGGTAGATGCCCAGAGAGTGACGGTAGATGCTCAGTGAGTTCAAGCTGAGGCTCAGAGGGTGCAAGAAAAAATGCACCAGGCACAAACCGAGCTGATGAGAGAGAGCATGGAGAACGCTCATCAGGTGACCCTCCAAGCTTTGGAGAGAGTAGCACAATACCAGCAGTTTCCTGGCCAGCAACAACAGAGATCAGGCACTATAGTGGACTTCAAGAGGATGATGCCTCGAGAGTTCAAAGGCACCGAAGGGATACTCTACGCAGATGACTGGCTAGAAGATATAGAGAGAAGCCGGCGATTGACCCAGATTCTGGAGAGCTTGCAGATAGAAGCCGCTGGCAGTCAGATATTCTATATCGCACTCACGTGGTATCGCACGGAGCCGAGACCCACTGGCGAAGGACTTACTTGGGAGACCTTCAAATTGCTTTTCAAGAAGAAGTTCTTTCTCAACGTGGCCTAGGGAACCTTGGAAAGTCAGTTTCATGACTTGGTCCAAGGGAACATATCGGTCGACGAGTACGCCGCAGAATTCTGTCGATTGAGCCATTTTGCATCGTCTATGATTCGGGACCCAGGAGATCGAGCCCGGAAGTTTAGAAAGGGGCTGATGAGAGAGATTAGGTCACGTACTTCTGGTCGTCGTACCGCTACCTTTGAGGATATCTTGATGGATGCCCGATTGCAGAAGAGGATCTGGATCTCAGGCCTAAGAGGAATCACAATATTTCTGGAGATACGGATGGTAGCGCGGGACCAACCAAGCGTCCCCATATTCAGCAACAACCGAGGACGTTTCAGTATCAACAGCAGTACCAGGCACCAGTTCATGTTCAGCAGGATCGACAGCAGCCTCCGAGAGGGACACAATAGACTTGTCATTTCTGTAAGAAGCCAGGTCACCTTTGGGAGAGCTGTAGATTAAGGCTAGGACTTTGTTTGCGCTGTGGTGATACATGACACCGAATGAGGGATTGCCCTCTAGCTCAGCGTGCAGCTCAAAATTATAGAGATCCAGTTAGGCCACCTGTGGAACTGCAGATTGTCAGCACCCGCGGAGGGAGCCACCCCAGCAGGGCGGAGCATTCACAATGACGATCTAGGAGACCGATACCGCAGGTAACGTGATAGCATGTTTTGTTCTTTTATTTCCTTCTGTCCTCTCTATTTGATTGATTGACTAATTTCCCTAGTACTGTAGTTCGTATGCATGATTTTCTAGTTAGAATGTAGTTAGTAGTACACCCTGATATAGAGACTGTAATACTATGACAAAAGATACCATGACCGTACATATTCCCCTTAGATTGCATGTTGTATGATTGTAGGAAGGATTTTTCTTAGACCATGATTATTGTGGTTTGACCATGACGAAGATTCATGAAGGGGTTATGACTTGACAAGAAGAGACAAGATGCTTAAAATTTTGGAGGATAAGCATTAATTTAAATAAAGAGTTAAGGATTTAATATGGCAGAATTGACGAATCATTGATTTTATCAAGATTGAGATATGATTAAATTATCATTAAAATTCGAGGATAAATATTAATTTAAATGAGAGGTTAAGAATTTAATATTGTAGGATTGATGATTATTGATTGTGATATAATTTATCATTAAAAACTTGAGAAAATTAGGGAGATTATCATTATACCTATTTGGTTGCGATATATGAATTTAAAATTTTATATTATGGATGTCGCATTAAAATTCGTAGGTATCGCGTTGTCGAGTATTTTGAGAAAAAAGAAACCAAGAAATAAGAACCTTGATGGATTAGTATTTGAATTCAAACTTTTTGGGACGAGATTTAGATTTTATATATATATATACATTGATTAAAATTAAATTTGAGGAGCAGATATTAAATTTTGAGTATTTAATTTTTAACTTAAAAATTTGGAGGAAATTGTGAGGAAAATGGAAACTGATTTTATTTCGAGAATTTTTCAGGAATACAATAATTTCAGAATTTTTGAAATTCGTAAAACGACAAGGTGGATTATTTAAGGATTATGTGGGTTGGTAAATTTAACTATTGATAGAAAATAATATAATAAATAAACACTACTATTGAGGATTTTATATTTCGAGGACGAAATTCTTTTAAGGAGGGTAGACATGTCACTACTACATTCCAAAACAGGAGTATTTTCAACTTTCTATATACTATTAATATTATGGTATTTATATTAAATGATTTCTTGATAGGTGTATTTAAATATATTATTATATACGAAGTTCATTGATGTTGAGCTGGTAGACTTGACCTAGAAATCCACTAGACGGACACCTGACCAAATTATGGGATTTTGTATTTAATTGTTTTATTTAGAATTTAATTATTGGAGGTAGTAATTAATTACCGTAATTTATTTAATTATTGCACCTTACCGTTGCTTCGATATTTGGAGCGCTACCCTAGCTTTTGCCTTCCAACAAATTTTATAACCTTGCTCTAGACGTGCCTGCCTTCCATTCTGATATTTTTGTAACTCATAATTATGCTTTCTTGTGCTTCATTTTAGCCACACAATATTCGTCGCGGACGTTTATTTAATTTCTAAATAAATTCCAACTTTGTATCGTTGTGCATTCCAATCGAAATTGGAGGCAATCTTGACCCATTTTTTGTGCGACCCAAATTAGGGTAATATTTTGTTCTGAGTCTTCTTCACTAATGATATTTGTGACCCGACCTAATTTTGGCCCCATGTACTCCTAATTAATTTTAGAACACAGCTTGCATTTATTTTTAATTAAATTGAGGATACCATTTTGACTAATTTCGTTAATCTCGATTTAATTCCAGTACCCAACTAATTAAGCCCATACCAAACACACAATGCCCCCTCACCCTACAAAATAGCAAACACCAAATCGCCCACCAATTTTTCATCATTTCCTGTGTCTGTGCAAATACCCAAATTTAAGGGGGCTAATTTACAAATACTGTATTAGGTGTCAACACCCCATTGGTTCAACCAAATAGAGAGCCCAAATATTTGACTAAGTCAACAACCCTCATCCTTACATGAAGGAATTCCCCCATGTCAAATCTTGACCACCCATTCAAGATGGGTGCATCATCACCATTTATTTCCCTCACATCTCTTCCTATTTAATGTCACATCACCTCACCCTTCCCAAGAAAACTCTAATCCCCAAACCTAGGGAAGCCCCCATCTTCTCCCTCCTCACAAGCCCCCAACCGTAGCCTTCTCCTTCCTTTTTTATTTTTTCCTTTTCTCTTCTTCTTCTTCTTCTTCTTCTTCTTCCCTTCTTCTTCTTCTCCTTCCTTTTTAAATTTATTTGAAGGGGGAAATCATCCATAATGTTCATCAGTCCCGAGCCGACCCCCCGGCCCTTAGCTCCGGCTGACCCGCCGGAGCATCACCCCACTCCGACCATTCTCAGCATCTACCTCGGCCAACCCCCAACTCCCTTTCCGGCTGTGCCACCACCATCATCACCATCTCCATTGCCATCAACCGAGAACCCCGACCATCCTCCACAGCTGCTGTCCCGATCGAGCTCCCCACTGGCTCCCCTATACGATACGACCCCGAGCTCCTTCCATCATCATCACACTCCGGCACGGCCCGACGAAGCCTTTATCCTCCTAGCTCCTCCTCTGCCTCACTCGAGCCGACCCCAACCCGTAACTCCCCCGACTTCCCTGCTCCGGCGAGCACCCCGCCTGAATACCTCACACGCCACCACCACTAAGCCATTCTCCTCCGGCTCCGGCCAGTTCGAGCACCCCGTATCCAGTCCGACGGCTGACTACACAGCTCCGCTGTGCAGTTTTTTCCCCGACTTCACTGTGAGCCCCCATCCGGCCAGCACCACCCTGCTCCAGCGCGGCCCAGCCACTCTGCCTCAACCCCGTTCGAGCACTCTGGCCACGTCGACGAGATCCAGCAGCCCCGCAACCACTGCTCTACTGCTCGCTCCAACCCGCAGCCCGGCCTGCTGCTCTGGCCAGCTCCGGCCATCCCCACTCTGGCCACCCTCATCAGCAGAACCACCACCGCCTCATCGTCGTCGTCTCCGGCGTCGTCGTAGACGCGCACGAGTAAGACCTCTCCCCTCGTGTGTACGTGCATATGTATATGTTGTGTTGGTGATACGTATTTGTATACGCGTATATGTGTATATATATATATATATATATATATATATATATATATCTTATATTTGTCTAATTAGGGTATATACATGTATTCAATGTATTAGTATTTATGTATATGTTAGTACGTATTTTAGTACGTATTTTGGTATATATATATATGTATTTTGGTATGTATGTATATATAAATTAGTATATACGTATTTAATATTATATGTTAAATAATGTATTGGTATATATATATATATATATATATATATATATATATATTTTGGTATATAAATAAATGTAGCATAATATATATATTTATTTTGGTATATATATATGTACGTATATACGTATTTGGTATATGTATTAATGTAGTATACGTATATTATTACTTGGTAAATATATATGTATATATTTTCAACATACGTATTCTTTTGTATATATATGTATTGGCATATATTTTTAAGACATATATATATATATAGTATGTTAAATTCTATTTAGTATACATACATATATATATATATATATATATATATATATATATATATATATATATATATATATATCTCCATAATATATGTTTATATATATATATACAAGTAATAGTTTTATTTAAAGTATACATATACGCATATCTATTATTGTAATTAATGGATATTATTATATATGTTAGTATTGATATGTATATATATATATATATATATATATATATATATATATATATATATATATCTACTAGATGACCCTAGTGTAAATACGGACACCCCGTAACTACACATGACCTATGACCCTGTGAACTGTTAGCAGACTGCCACACGTACACTGACGTACTGGCAAGCCCCATATCATTTTGATCGTCTATCTTGCACAGCAATCGCAGATGCGACGCCCGTGCAACTTGACGCACTTGACCCTAGTTGACTAAGTGCCATACCTGGTATAGCCCCTGAGTTTGATTTATTTTTTATTGTGTGTAGTGTAGTATCTGATGCAAATAATGTATTATTTTATTATATGTCAATAGGATTGTTGGATCATCCAGAAGATACTCTGGGACAGGACATTGGTATTACCAGCTAAGGACCCAAGGCGAGTACATTCTCTGATTAGCTTCTTATTTATGATATCCCCTATGTTCATTGTATCTAGTGTAAATATCCATATTCTCGACATGTTGGTTACACGGATTGTATATCCGGATCTCGTCATGAGATTTTATTCCTTGTTCATGGTGTAGCTTGTACAAGTCTTGTTTCCTTGTTATCTTGTGCATGTACAGACACTGATTTTCGGTAAGATTTGCTACCTTCCTAGGGAATCCTGTGCCATAGCGTACCATGGTTGGATCTACTATACTAGTCGGGGGTGAGGAGTATTTATTGTAGATATGTGATCATACCCTTCATGTACAAGACTTGTTCACATGTTAGTGTTGGTCATACACTGCACATATGACTAGCCAGGCCATTATACCTGTACAAGTTTCCAAGCCGATCACATGTTAAAGCTAGTACTCACACACTTAGTCATAGTATTCTTGCTCATTGACATATTGTTCCTTCCCGCATTTACTTACAGTATTTCCAGTATTTTCTTTATTGTATATCTCTCGTACATGTACATGCATCTTGTATATTTCCATCTATATACTACTAGCTTATATCATTGACATAGAACTGCTATTAGAAATGTACTTTGCTCCTTCCTGTCTGGAAACATTTTTCCAGACTATACCTTAGAGGACCGCTATCCGACACTTTATGGACCACAGGGTGAGTAGCTGCAGACTTGGACTTGGTAGTTCAGTTGTGATTCCGGGAGGTCTAGCCGGAATCACTAGTTATCTAGTTAGTTTCTTTCAATAGTTTATTGGTACCAGATTTGTCTCCGGCATACTTTATTGAGACTTAGATATTTGTTGAGTTACATTATTTACATTTAGACCTGTGTTGTATTTATTTCTTCGATATCTTATCGTGCTATAGTTATGTGATTGAGTATGTTGTTCATTTATATTGTGTTATCCGTGTCGCCTTATGGAGTTGGATACTCGTGTAAGATTGTTTAGATAGCATCATGACCTAGACAGCGTTCTACCGCCGATGCTGCGGCGTAGGCTGGACGTACCCGCGTACTCGTGCTCCAATTCTTGGTGCGGGTCGTGACACATTTTTAGTGGCGGCCCATGCAGGTCAGACTTCGCAAGTTGTGCGATGTCGTGGTAGTGTGGCATCCTTGTTATACTACTGCGTGCCTGTGATAGGATATAGGACATAGGATACTAGGATGAGAGCGAATACTCAATCACAATTCCTTAAGAGATTCCTGGGATGACCCTGAGAGCCTCATTATAATTTTTTAATTTAAAATATTTCCCTTGTTTTCGTCCATTCTCACTTGTTGATATTGAATTTGATTCTTGTTGATCAGTTAGTAAATTGAGATCTTGGTGTCATTGTAGAGTTTGATTTCATATCAAGATGAATTTACGAATTAATTTACGGTATTATCTGATGACACATGTTGATGAGGACAGTGAGAAAGGAATAACACTAGGGCTATTGGACTACAAGATATGGATTTAAATTATAATTTGAAGTTTGAAAAAAAAATGAATTTTTTTAAAGAATTTTGAGGAGTTGAGATATTATGTTATTAAAATTTTTGAGGATTCAGATTCAATTCAATGAACCTAGACAAAGCTGTAAGGATTTTTGGAAGTGATTAAATTTTCGTTTCAGTATTTGAAAATTTGACTTTGAGGAAAGTATATGCATTTTACTTTAAATAGTTCGAGGAGTTAGTTTTGAGGATTTTATTTTGAGGATAAAATTTTATAGTGGAAGGGATATATATTAGTATATGAGGTGCATGTGTAAGGATATGTTGGTTTGAGAATGATTGAGATAGCACTGCAAACTGACTTGGGTGTCCATCTAGGATTGTATTAGAGGGAGCAGTACTTAGTATGGTGTGTTGCATTTGATATGCACTTGAGTAATAAGAACAACTAGTATCAACAATTGTAGTAGGTAAGGAAGCAAGCAGTATGTGTGCTTGTAGTAGAACTGTGGTACCTAAAGGGATAAAGGTATCAACCCTTGGATGCATCATTGACCTATGCAATCACGATTAGGAATATTTCCAATCTATTATCTTGTTGTCCTTTTCTTCTGAATGATGCTTTCTTATAACTTTACTATCCTTCCTTGATGATATCGCATTTATTGCCTTAATTGATTCTTTGGATCTGTCTTCAGGATGTCACCGAAGACACGATCTATGAGAGTGGGAGCACCAGCTTTAGAGGGGTCTGCCACCTCTCCACCTGATGGATAGACATCCGTAGTTCCTCCTATATCTCAGATGCATGTGGGAGTAGCACTTTTCGGGATCCTTCCCCCCACTTGTCTAGAGGATTGCCGCAGCTGTGACGGACAACCTTCCTCCTCCACCGACTCCGATTTTCGGAGGTTTGCCCATTGACGGGGCACAGATGTTTACTTTGATCCAAGGCATAGTAGATGCCCAGAGAGTGACGGCAGACGCTCAGTGAGTTCAAGCTAAGGCTCAGAGGGTGCAAGCAGAAATGCACCAGGCACAAACCGAGCTGATGAGAGAGAGCATGGAGAATGCTCATCAGGTGACCCTCCAAGCTTTAGAGAGAGTAGCACAAAACCAGCAGTTTCCTGGCCAGCAACAACAGAGATCAGGCACTATAGTGGACTTCAAGAGGATGATGCCTCGAGAGTTCATAGTCACCGAAGGGATACTCTACGCAGACGATGGCTAGAAGATATAGAGAGGAGCCTGCGATTGACCCAGATTCCGGAGAGCTTGCAGTTAGAAGCCGCTGGCAGTCAGATGTTCGATATCGCACTCATGTGGTATCGTACGGAGCCGAGACTCACTGGCGAAGGACTTACTTGGGAGACCTTCAAGTTGCTTTTCAAGGAGAAGTTCTTTCCCGACGTGGCCTTGGGAACCTTGGAAAGTCAGTTTCATGACTTGGTCTAAGGGAACATGTCGGTCGACGAGTACGCTGCAGAATTCTGTCGATTGAGCTGTTTTGCATCGTCTATGATTCGGGACCCAGGAGATCGAGCCCGAAAGTTTAGAAAGGGGCTGACGAGAGAGATTAGGTCGCGCACTTCTGGTCGTCGTACCGCTACCTTTGAGGATATCTTGATGGATGCTCGATTGCAGAAGAGGATCTGGATCTCAGGCCTAAGAGGAGTCACAATATTTCTGGAGATACGGATGGTAGCGCGGGACCAGCCAAGCGTCCCCATATTCAGCAACAGCCGAGGACGTTTCAGTATCAACAGTATTACCAGGTACCAGTTCGTGTTTAGTAGGATCGACAGCAGCCTCCGAGAGGGACACAGCAGACTTGTCATTTCTGTAAGAAGCCAGGTCACCTTTGGGAGAGCTGTAGATTGAGACTAGGACTTTGTTTGCGCTGTGGTGATACAGGACACCGAATGAGGGATTGCCCTCTAGCTCAGCGCGCAGCTCCAAATTATAGAGATCCAGTTAGGCCACCTGTGGAACTGCAGATTGCTCAGCACCCGCGGAGGAAGCCACCCCAGCAGGGTGGAGCATTCGCAATGACGATCGAGGAGATCGATACTGCAGGTAACGTGATAGCATATTTTGTTCTTTTATTTCCTTCTGTCCTCTCTATTTGATTGATTGACTAACTTCCCTAGTACTGTAGTTCGTATGCATGATTTTCTTGTTAGAATGTAGTTAGTAGTACACCCTGATATAGAGACTGCAATACCATGACAAAAGACACCATGACCGTACATATTTCCCTTAGATTGCATATTGTATGATTGTAGCAAGGATTTTTCTTAGACCATGATTATTGGGGTTTGACCATGATGAAGATTCATGAAGGGGTTATGACTTGATAAGAAGAGACAAGATGCTTAAAATTTTGGAGGATAAGCATTAATTTAAATAAAGAGTTAAGGATTTAATATGGCAGAATTGACAAATCATTGATTTTATCAAGATTGAGATGTGATTAAATTATCATTAAAATTTGAGGATAAACATTAATTTAAATGAGAGGTTAAGAATTTAATATGGTAGGATTGATGATTATTGATTACGATATAATTTATCATTAAAAACTTGAGAAAATTAGGAAGATTATCATTATACCTATTTGGTTGCGATATATGAATTTAAAATTTTATATTATGGATGTCGCATTAAAATCCGTAGGTATCACGTTGTCGAGTATTTTGAGAAAAAAGAAACCAAGAAATAAGATCCTTGATGGATTAGTATTTGAATTCAAAATTTTTGGGACGAGATTTAGATTTTATATATATATACATTGATTGAAATTAAATTTGATGAGCAGATATTAAATTTTGAGTATTTAATTTTTAACTTAAAAATTCGGAGGAAATTGTGAGGAAAATGGAAACTGATTTTATTTTGAGGATTTTTTAGGAATACAATAATTTCAGAATTTTTGAAAATCGTGAAACGACAAGGTGGATTATTTCAGGATTATGTGGGTTGGTGAATTTAACTATTGATAGAAAATAATAGAATAAATAAATACTACTATTGAGGATTTTAAATTTTGAGGACGAAATTCTTTTAAGGAGGGTAGACTTGTCACCACCACATTCCAAAAATAGGGGTATTTTCGACTTTTTATATACTATTAATATTATGGTATTTATATTAAATGATTACTTGATATGTGTATTTAAATATATTATTATATACGGTGTTCACTGATGTTGAGCTGGTAGACTTGACCTAGAAACCCACTAGACGAGCAGCTGACCGAATTATGGGATTTTGTATTTAATTGTTTTATTTAGAATTTAATTATTGGAGGTAGTAATTAATTACCGTAATTTATTTAATTGTTGCACCTTACTGTTGCTTCGATATTTGGAGTACTACCCTAGCTTTTGCCTTCCAACAAATTTCACAACCTTGCCCTAGACATGACCGCCTTCCATTCTGACATTTTTGTAACTTATAATTATGCTTTCTTATGCTTCATTTTAGCCGCACAATATTCGTCGCGGACGTTTAATTAATTTCTAAATAAATTCCAACTTTGTATCGTTGTGCGTTCCAATCAAAATTGGAGGCAATATTGACCCATTTTTCGTGTGACCCAAATTAGGGTAATATTTTGTTCTGAGTCTTCTTCACTAATGATATTTGTGACCCGACCTAATTTTGGCCCCATGTACTCCTAATTAATTTTAGAACACAGCTTGCATTTATTTCTAATTAAATTGAGGATACCATTTTTACTGATTCCGTTAATCCTGATTTAATTCCAGTACCCTACTAATTAAGCCCATACTAAACACACAACTCTCCCTTACCCTATAAAATACCAAACACCAAATCGCCCACCAATTTTTTATTATTTCCTGTGTTTGTGCAAATACCCAAATTTAAGGGGGCTAATTTGCAACTACTGTATTAGGTGTCAACACCCTATTGGTTCAACCAAATGGAGAGCCCAAATATTTGACTAAGTCAACAACCCTCATCCTTACATGAAGAAATTCCCCCATGTCAAATCTTGACCACCCATTCAAGATGGGTGCATCATCACCATTCATTTCCCTCACACCTCTCCCTATTTAATGTCACATCACCTCACCCTTCCCAAGAAAACCCTAACCCCAAACCTAGGGAAGCCCCCATCTCCTCCCTCCTCACAAGCCCCCAACCGTAGCCTTCTCCTTCCTTTTTCATTTTTTTCTTTTCTCTTCTTTTTCTTCTTCCCTTCTTCTTCTTCCCTTTTTCTTCTTCTCCTTCCTTTTTGAATTTATTTGAAGGGGGTAAATCATCCATACTGTTCATCTGTCCCGAGCCGACCCCCCGGCCCTCAGCTCCGGCAGACCCGCCGGAGTATCACCCCATTTCGACCGCTCTCAGCATCTACTCCGGCTCCTCCCTGCACAGTCGGCCAACCCCCAACTCCCTTCCCGGCTGTGCCACCACCATCATCACCATCTCTATTGCCATCAACCGAGCAACCCGGCCATCCTCCCCAGCTGCTATCCCGGTCGAGCTCCCCACCGGCTCCCCCACACGACACGACCCCGAGCTCCTCCCATCATCATCATCACACTCCGGCATGGCCCGACCCCGGCGAAGCCTTCCTCCTCCTAGCTCCTCCTCAGCCTCACACGAGCCGACCCCAACCTGCAACTCCCCCGACTTCCCTGCTTCAGCGAGCACCCCGCTTTAACACCTCATACGCCACCACCACCAGAGCTAACCTCCATCACCACCACTGAGCCAATCTCCTCCAGCTCCTACCAGTTCGAGCACCCGTATCCAGTCCGGCGGCTGACTGCACAGCTCCGCTGTGGAGTTTTTTCCCCTACTTCATTGTGAGCCCCCATCCGGCCAGCACCACCCTGCTCCGGCGCGGCCCAGCCACTCTGCCTCGACCCCGTTCGAGCACTCCGGCCACGTCGACGAGATCTAGCAGCCCCGCAGCCACAGCTCCACTGCTCGCTCTAACACGCAGCCCAGCCTGCTGCTCCGGCCAGCTCTGGCCATCCCCACTCTGGCCACCCTCATCAGCAGAACCACCACCGCCTCGTCGTCGTCGTAGACGTGCTCGGGTACAACCTCTCCCCTCATGTGTACGTGCCTATGTGTATGTTGTGTTGGTGATACGTATTTGTATACGCGTATATGTGTATAAATATATATATATATATATATATATATATATATATATATATATATATATATATATATATATATATATATATATATATATATATATATATATCTTATATTTCTCTAATTAGGGCATATACATGTATTCAATGTATTAGTATTTATGTATATCTTAGTACGTATTTTAGTACGTATTTTGGTATATATATATACATATATATATATATATATATATATATATATATATACGTATGTATTTTGGTATGTATGTATATATAAATTAGTATATACATATTTAATGTTATATTTTAAATAATGTATTGGTATATATATATATATATATAAAAACATATTTTGGTATATAAATAAATGTAACATAATATATATATATATATATTTTTTGGTATATATATATATGTACATATATACGTATTTGGTATAATGTATTAATGTAGTATACGTATATTATTACTTGGTAAATATATATGTATATATTTTCAACATACGTATTCTTTTGTATATATATGTATTGGCATATATTTTTAAGACATATATATATATATATATATTGTATGTTAAATTCTATTTAGTATATATATATATATATATATATATATATATATATATATATATACGTATTGTATATATCTCTCCATAATATATGTTTATATATATATATACTAGTATTAGTTTTATTTAAAGTATATATATACACATATCTATTATTGTAATTAATGGATATTAATATATATGTTAGTTATGATATGTATGTATATATATATATATATATATATATATATATATATATATATATATATATATATATATATACTAGATGACCCGAGTGTAAATACGGACACCCCGTAACTACACATGACCTATGCCCCTGTGAACTGTTAGCAGACTGCCACACGTACACTGACGTACTGGCAAGTCCCGTATCATTTTGACCGTCTGTCTTGCACAGCAATCGCAGACGCGACGCCCGTGCAACTTGATGCACTTGACCCTAGTTGACTAAGTGCCATACCTGGCATAGCCCCTGAGTTCGATGTATTTTTTATTGTGTGTAGATAAGCATCTGATGCAAATGTTGTATTATTTTATTATATGTCTATAGGACTGTTGGATCATCCAGACGATACTCTGGGACAGGATATTGGTATTACCATCTAAGGACCCAAGGCGAGTACATTCTCTGATTAGCTTCTTATTTATGATATCCCCTATGTTCATTGTATCTAGCGTAAATATCCATATTCTTGACATGCTGGTTACACGGATTAGTATATCCGGATCTCGTCATGAGGTGTTATTCCTTGTTCATGGTGTAGCTTATACAATTCTTGTTTCCTTGTTATCTTGTGCATGTACAGATACTGATTTCTGGGGAGATTTGCTACATTCCTAGGGAATCCCGTGCCATAGCGTACCATGGTTAGATCTACTATACCAGTCGGGGGTGGAAAGTATTTTAGTGTAGATATGTGATCATACCATTCATGTACAAGACTTGTTCACATGTTAGTGTTGGTCATACACCGCACGTATGACTAGCCAGGCCATTATACCTGTACAAGTTCCCAAGCCGATTACATGTTAAAGCTAGTACTCACACACTTAGTCATAGTATTCTTGCTCATTGACATATTGTTCCTTCCCGTATTTACTTACAGTATTTCCAGTATTTCCTTTATTGTATATCTTTCGTACATGTACATGCATCTTGTATATTTCTATCTATATACTGCTATATAGCTTATATCATTGATATAGAACTGCTATTAGAAATGTAGTTTGCTCCTTCCTGACTGAAAATATTTTTCCAGACTATGCCTTAGAGGACCGCTATTCGACACTTTATGGACCACAGGGTGAGTAGCTGCAGACTTGGACTTGGTAGTTCAGATGTAATTCCGGAAGGTCTATGTAAACCCCCTCGATTTATTCTGTAGATAGTTAGAGTAGTTTTGGAAAAATTTTGATAGCAGATGTCGAGGTTTAGAGTAGAGATAAATTATCTGGTATTTAACTCAATTAATTAAAACCCTTGGCACGCCCTATCATTTTCTGATTTTTCGGAGCCCAATATTAGCCCATAAATTTCGTTCAATTATTGTACTTTCGACTCGACCCGCCAAATTAGGCACTAGACTTTTCCGTCTTTTAAAATCAATTTTTGTGTGCTCTAAATTAATTGCGCAATATTCTAAAAATCGTAACCCATATTTAATTCTGTGTCGGACACCTGTGTCGTTATCCTAAATTTTGGGATACCAACTTAACCCGTTGAGCCGGACCAACTAAAGGGTCCAAGACTGACTCCAAGCCCCCACCATTTTTGGCCTTTGCGTCATTTTCAGATTTTGACCCCAAGTGCCCCAATTAAATTAAATTCGCGGGACACTTTATTTCTATTTAAATCGGGGATACCAACTTTGTAAATCCCAATTTTAATCCTAAATTAATCCCAATGCCTTTCTAATTAGACCCGTGCCTAACGCACAATACCCTCTCACCATGAAAATTGCTAAACATATTTTTCTCTGCAATTTTTGTGTCATTTTATGTGTCCATGCAATTTTCCGAATTTATGGGGCTAAGTTACAATTATTGAATTGTGTGGCACCACCCTATTGGCCATAAACAAATGAGAGGTCCCAAAATATGGTTCCATTCACACCCATGCATTCACCCCTCATGAAGAAAACCCTCTCCTCTTCATGATCAATCACAACCATCCATTTTGAATAGGATGATCACAACCATCCATCCCCTTTCACCAACCCCTATAAAGTAACTCCTCAACCCACCCTCAACACAAAAACCAACCGGCCCTAATCCCAAGGGAAAACTCCACTCTCTCTCCTCACTCCTTCATTTAAACCCACCATGCAAAGCTTCTTCTCCCTCCATTATTTTCTTCTTCTTCTTCCTTAGACTCTTCTTCCTCTTCCAATACTCTTCATAGTCTACTCCGGCCGGCCACTATTCTTCCCCGACTCCGGCACTGTGCAGCAGCGCCCGACTCCGACTGGTGCACAACCATCCCCCCCCCCGCGGCCTGTGCTAGTCCTGCAGCCGCAGAGACTACACGACAGCGACTCCGGCCGCTGAAGCTGTCCAGTCGATGCAGTCTCCTGCCCGACCCACTGTTCGTCACCGCGAGGCACTGTACAGTAGCCTCTCTCCCCGGGGCTGTGCGTCCCCACCGCCGGACGGAGCTTCTCCCGCTGTACGTTCCCGCGCGGCCTGAGCACAGTCGACTCCGGCGCTATAGACTCCTCCTTCCCCCCGCTGTGCAAGCAACTCAACCCCGCAACTGTGCTACCCCGACCACCCTCCACCTACATCCGCGGCTGCTACCACCGCATCTCCACGAGACTCCACCTCTCGACGAACCAACACCACCACGACCCCTCATTCCGGCGAGCCACTGACCTCTTACTCCGGCGACCCTGCATCTCCTCCTCATCATCAACAACAGCGCCATCATCATCCTTATCACCACCACCACCCTACCCTACTCCGGCCAGGGACGGCCACCGGTACTCACAGCCAAGGTGACGACTCCTTCCCCTATAATTATGAAGTATAGTTCATATCGATTATTGGGTGGTATATATTAGTTATTGATGGGGATTTTATACATTGAGTTTAAGGGTTATGTGTGTTTTAGATTTAGTCTAAGAGTTTACTATACATTAAGATTTTAGGATTTATAATGCATGAGTTTTTAAGTTTATTACATCTTAAATATGTGTGGTTGATGGTACTATGTTAAGTTGAATATTTATGGATTAAATATAAATTGATTGAGATTATGAAATATAGACAATCGATGGTTGGAAAGGTTAACTGTAATGAGGTTGGGATCTAAGTACCATATGAGATTTTTAGGGTTTATACATGGTATATGCATTGTTGATCCATTGATTGAGTATAAGCCATAATCCTTAAAAGTTGGTCATTTATTATGGGATAATAATAAAAATGAATTTAATTGAAGAGAAGTTTATTATGAAATGATAGAGGATTGTATAGAGGATAATTTAATAATAATAAATTATTGGAGGATGAAATATGTCAACGTACATGGTAATAACTGTGAAGACTATGGTGAAATTTGAGGATTTGATCATGACTGGAACTACTGAACATCGTGTTGAGATATAAGATCGAGGATTATTGATGATATTGTGTAGGTGATTAATCTGAATTGACCATCGTATCGATAGTCAATTATAGTCAACCCCCTAGTGACTTGTCACTGTGAGTCATAGCTGAGACTGAGTTTAGGTGTAGATGTGTGTAGCACACCTGTCTGCTGTAAAATAGATTATTGATTCTGATTTATAATTCATCTCTAGGTACTACGGGACCTGAGGACTTGGACGTGGTACCGAATCCCCGTCATCAGCAGCCGCACGCAGGCAAGTGTACCTTGCCACCCTGTATTTTCAGTCTACAGATATTCATTGTTTCATTTTGTACTTTGTACACGTACTTATGTTGACGTTCGATACTTCGCGTCCGGTTCACAACCGGGTGAAGACGTACGTCGTAACTTCTTAGGAAGATTGTTGGATGATTCGTAGTTTCTCGATATGTGTACCAGAGTTTATCGGTATCCCAGGACACACTCATATACTGTGATCGTGCCAGATTCCTGTATCCTGATACCGACATCATGACCAGAGACTGGGATGACCTTAGGGTCGCATCTGTTGAGTTATATTTGTGAGTCGAGACTGTAGTTAGAGGGTCAGGTTCAACGCACAATCGTTGACCGCTTGGGGAAGGGGAAGACAGTTACTAGACGTTTGGGCTACTCTGCACGCGCTTATATATGTATATGTAGTGATCCTGTATTCTAGAGTAGTATATCACCCGTGTGTCTCTTTGCTCGGAGCTACGGTACGCCCCGTGTGTCTCTGTGTTCGGAGCTACGATTTTATTTTAGAAAGCCCACGGGTCGAACATTGTCTTTAAACTGTGTCACACTAGTTGGATATGATAGAGTACCCTGTCGTGCACTTGTACTTTCTGTTTACTTGGCATGTTGTATTTCTGTACCTTGTTACGTCCCTCTGAGGACCTGGTTCCCTACCAGTTTTACAGCATAGATGATTACGGAGCATTTGGAGTTGCTGTTGGAGTTGCAGGTCTTGCGGGCATGGTATCAGGTACTCACATTTTATCTACCGGCACTATGGTTATTTTATATTATTTATTTCATCTGCTGTTGTAGCCTAGTTTTTATAGACTCATACTTCTTCTCGAGTCTATTCGAGTTAGTGTGTTATTGGGCGGCCGACTCTAGCACATATAGCTCTTTCTTGTATACTGTTATACATTGTGGATTGAGACATAGAGGTTTACATTTATAGAATATCTAGATAGTGCCCTTTATATTACAGCTTATACGTATTCGAGTCAGACCAGAGTCTGGTCGAATGCGTAGCTGGCGTGTCACGTATTCCTGGTCCTGCGTATTTTGGGACTGGGGTGTGACATATTTTTGTGGTGGTCCATGCAGGTCCAATTTAAATCGTCTTGGTCACCTGACTGTGCTAACCGAGCCTGCAAATTAGGAATAGATGTTATGATTGTTGAATAGGATCTCAATCCATAATAGATTTTTAAAACTCTTTGTATGTGATTACCGCCCTTGGACTTCCACTTTGCATTCGTTCAATCTTCGTCAATATCGCTATCCTTGTTTCTCGTCCCCTATTGTTCAGGGAGACGAATGCTTGTGACTGATGACTTCCCTCCAAAAGAAGATCGAAGACCAGACGACAGGAGACATAATTCGTATACCTTTCTCGAACTAGTGTGGAAGGTGTCACGCCCCAGTCCCAAAATACCGAGGGACCAGACGCGTGATAATGGCCAGCAGCACACACCGATGTACAAACCCAATTTATTGGATCCATCGGGGCATGCTTAAGTTGTAATATAAGAATAAGTAGGTCCAATGATATAAGTCAGAGTCTATGCTAATCTCATCCATAACAGATAATCACAGATCAAATGCCAGAATAAATACAAAAGAAATAACTAACAATCTCAATAACAGTGTCTCGGAGAACAATCCGAGAACAAGTCTGACACAGCAATACAATAGACTGGAAATAAAGGAACTGGAAATAGAAATAAATGAGTAACCTCACGCCAGTACTCAAGAGAAGTCCTCTGGTATGATCTCTTCCTCAGATCCTGGTTCTGCTCCAGTAACTGCTCCTATTCCTGCTTCTGCTCTTGATATACAATCGTTGACCGCTTGGGGAAGGGGAAGACAGTTACTAGACGTTTGGGCTACTCTGCACGCGCTTATATATGTATATGTAGTGATCCTGTATTCTAGAGTAGTATATCACCCGTGTGTCTCTTTGCTCGGAGCTACGGTACGCCCCGTGTGTCTCTGTGTTCGGAGCTACGATTTTATTTTAGAAAGCCCACGCGTTGAACATTGTCTTTAAACTGTGTCACACTAGTTGGATATGATAGAGTACCCTGTCGTGCACTTGTACTTTCTGTTTACTTGGCATGTTGTATTTCTGTACCTTGTTACGTCCCTCTGAGGACCTGGTTCCCTACCAGTTTTACAGCATAGATGATTACGGAGCATTTGGAGTTGCTGTTGGAGTTGCAGGTCTTGCGGGCATGGTATCAGGTACTCATATTTTATCTACCGGTACTATGGTTATTTTATATTGTTTATTTCATCTGCTGTTGTAGCCTAGTTTTTATAGACTCATACTTCTTCTCGAGTCTATTCGAGTTAGTGTGTTATTGGGCGGCCGACTCTAGCACATATAGCTCTTTCTTGTATACTGTTATACATTGTGGATTGAGACATAGAGGTTTACATTTATAGAATATCTAGATAGTGCCCTTTATATTACAGCTTATACGTATTCGAGTCAGACCAGAGTCTGGTCGAATGCGTAGCTGGCGTGTCACGTATTCCTGGTCCTGGGTATTTTGGGACTGGGGTGTGACATATTTTTGTGGTGGTCCATGCAGGTCCAATTTAAATCGTCTTGGTCACCTGACTGTGCTAACCGAGCCTGCAAATTAGGAATAGATGTTATGATTGTTGAATAGGATCTCAATCCATAATAGATTTTTAAAACTCTTTGTATGTGATTACCGCCCTTGGACTTCCACTTTGCATTCGTTCAATCTTCGTCAATATCGCTATCCTTGTTTCTCGTCCCCTATTGTTCAGGGAGACGAATGCTTGTGACTGATGACTTCCCTCCAAAAGAAGATCGAAGACCAGACGACAGGAGACATAATTCGTATACCTTTCTCGAAAAAGATTGTTACCTTATCATGATAGATTGATGGGTTCTTTGGATTCTAGAACTAGTGTGGAAGGTGTCACGCCCCAGTCCCAAAATACCGAGGGACCAGACGCGTGATAATGGCCAGCAGCACACACCGATGTACAAACCCAATTTATTGGATCCATCGGGGCATGCTTAAGTTGTAATATAAGAATAAGTAGGTCCAATGATATAAGTCAGAGTCTATGCTAATCTCATCCATAACAGATAATCACAGATCAAATGCCAGAATAAATATAAAAGAAATAACTAACAATCTCAATAACAGTGTCTCGGAGAACAATCCGAAAACAAGTCTGATACAGCAATACAATAGACTGGAAATAAAGGAACTGGAAATAGAAATAAATGAGTAACCTCACGCCAGTACTCAAGAGAAGTCCTCTGGTATGATCTCTTCCTCAGATCCTGGTTCTGCTCCAGTAACTGCTCCTATTCCTGCTTCTGCTCTTGATAATGCTCCTGTACTGTATAACTCCAGGTGGATCTCCTCTGCTAATCCTGGGGACAAAGTCCGGTATACAGGTCCTCAGGGGACATAACAAGGTACAGAAATCGACATGCCAAAATACAGTGTGATAGTAAATAATAAAGTAAATAGGGTAAGTAGGTAATCATCTGTGTGACATGCAAGAGAGAACATCAATAGTACTCAGGTTGAAACAACTACAAGCTCTGTGTAGGGGAGCCGGTAGCAGTGGCATCATGAGATGGTCTAGCTCAGCGGAAGACTGAGTAGCCGACATAATATAGTCAACCTGTAGCCTGCGGGTCTCTCCAGCAATAGATGGAACAATAAGGGAATACTAAAATAACCAGCTCAGTGATATGCAAGATGAGAGCAGCACTAGAACTCAGGCTGACGCCGCTACAAGCTCTGTGTCGGGGAGCCGGTAGCTGCAGTAATAATGAGTAATGGGCCAAGCTCAGGCTTCAGAGTCTTGTGCCTCACAATAATAGGGGTGTATATATATGGTCAGCCTGTAGCCTGTGTGTCTCTCCCCACCCAATGTAACCATACGTCTCATGTCCATGATGCCTTATGTCCATGTCACGCACGATCGTATCTAATGCATAAGTCATCTAATGTCTAGGAATATAATATTAATGTCAAGTCCTGTATCCTATACAGAATCACCACGAATATCTCGGGAAGATCCTGTCCATGAATAGTGTCAAGTGTCCTGGGTTATAGTGTACTTGATAAGACAAGTACGAGAATGCAAAGGGGGTCACGAATGTCCATCTCTAGATGACAATACACAACACCGCGTACGGTGTTGGCACCCGACTAATAATCGGACGCTAAGTACGTCACACGGTCCTAGGTTAAGCATGCAGAACAATATAATGAATCAAGAAAAATGCAACAAGAAATATAAAGTTGGCAAGGTATACTTGCCCACTGATGTATACTAAGTCAAGGAAATAAGTAGCAAAAACTGTAGGATTTGGCAAGGTACACTTGCCTGGGGTCCTAGCTCCAACTGTAGCTCTGGTCTCAGTGTGATCTGCTGGTACCACTCCGGTTACTGAAATAAACATCACCATTAGATTTAGAAAATATCAAATAGCTAGAAATGCCTGTCCTTGAGTCCAATTTGGACACAAGGGCAAAAATGATATTTTCGGGTCAAAGCGGGATCCACATGTGGGCCACTTTGCACCGAAAAGTGTGTCAGGGTCAAAGGTCTCCAAATTTGCCAAACTTAGTGTCAACAAGTCAGGAACGATGATACGACCCAACGGAACTTCCAGAATTGGATTCCGATGAGCCGATCACAAAATCGCCCGTCAAGTGGAGCCTGTGGGGCCCACGATACGCAATTTTGTCAACGTTCTCAGAATCGAACCAAACTTGGGTCACAGGACCAGCGTATTGCTATGAGTCCGATGGCGTAAGTTTCGTCTCGATCCGACGTGTGTACACAAAGTTACAGCGTATTCCAGAAAGGACAAATATGGGGTGTTGTCGGCGGATACGTGCTGGTTCCGGTGTGCACGCACATCCGAATCGACTTTTGCGAAATCCCACACGACCGTATCAACGTCGTGCACGGTTCGGTAAAGACCGCGTGCGACCAAGTGGTCCTGTTTGGCGGGGCGTACTAAGTTCCGGGATGAATTAGGGCATTAGTTTTCCTGTTTTTGGATCGCGGTGTGCGATCACCACAGGACGCGATGCACCGAGCGGGTTGCACGGGCACCGAGAGGGTCATACAGTCTATGCGACGCAACTGACGGAATCAAAAACTGAATCACGGGGTAAGAGGAAACGTTACCTGAACAGGGCTCCGTGAAATCTGATTTCTCGTGTCCGAGTCGTCCTTCGTGTCCTGCGTCGACCGAGTCTTGTGTCCAGGCTGTATCCGTAGTGCGTCCAGCTAGGTTAGGGTTAGGGTTTCCGTCCCAACGCGCCGGGGCTAGCCGGAGTAGGGCGAAGACGGACCTAGGGTTCAAGTGTGGCCGAGGCGGGGGAAGGAGGAGGAAAGGGCTCGGGGGTAGCTAGGGTTTCGTCGAGCGGCGACCGGAGGGTGGTGGTCGACGGTTGGGAGATTGGGGGAGAACTCGAGCAGGGCTGCGGGGTGATGGTTCGTTGGGTTAGGGTTCCGGCGAGGTCGTTCAGAGGGTGGTTGATGGTGGTGGTTCTGGGCTGGGCAGGACTTGGCAAGGCAGAGTCGGAGATGGAGGGTGTTAGGTAGAGACGCTGAGGACGGGGACGGCTAGGCGGAGGTGGAGGATCTCGAGGCGAGTCACCGGCGGGAGAGGGGAGAAGGCGACGACGAGGGGAGTAGGCTAGGGCTCGGTCGGCTGTGAGCGGGGAGGAGTTAGACGGAGAGGGGATCGAGGTGGAGGAAGGCAGCGGCGAGTCTAAGGGGATCGTCGGGCTTCGAGGGTGCTGGAGAAGGAAGACAGGCGGAGAAGGAGGTTGGCTGTAGGCGAGGCAGGGGGCGGCTCTGCTCGCGGAGGAGCTGCGACGAGGCAACGGGCTGAGGGCGGATCTGGGGCTGAGCTTGGGGCTGGAGGAAGGAGGAGATGGGGTTAGGGTTCAGGCTGGAGTGATCGGCTCCGGCGGGGGTGGCCTTGGTCGGCGGAGGGAGCGCCCAGGGTTAGGGTTCGGTTTAGGGATTAGGAATTTGGGGATTAGGAATTTGGGGATCTTTTCTTTTTATTTTTCTTTATGGAGAAAAACTTAGGGAATTATGTATTTATACATACAAAAATTGGACTAGGGTTTGACCTAGGATTTGGACTGGGTCAACGCTCCTTGGGCTTGGCTTCGGCTCTCGTGGGGATGTCGGGCGTTGGCACGGGTTAAATTCGGTTTAAATGTACTTCGGGTTTCAGGGCTTTAAACGGGTTTCCGGAGTCCAATAAATCCGCAGAAAATTACCCTATGTCCGGTTTTCCATTTTACACCATAAAATATTATTTCCATAATATTTTAATATAAATTAACCCAATTAAAAATCATTAAATTGCCAAAGGCCTAGGTTTTAATAGCAGAGAAATCCCGAAAAATTGCAGAAAATCCAAATTAATAATTCTGAAAATTAGGGGGCTTACAATCTACGCAACTTATAAAAATTTTGTCCTCAAAATTAAAATATGGTAGGGTTCTCTCTATCCAATCTCACTTGATTACAGTCTAAAGGATTCCTCTCAAGTGAACACTGCGGTCTCTACCCAACTTAGAATTTACCCATCTATCATCTAAGGCTATACATCTAATAAAGCTATGCCCCAACTTATTTAATCATGTTATTGAATCCTCAAGTCTTTAACACCAAACATATCACCTATGATATGCCCTTAATCATATATAAAAGGGTTATCAACAATACGACCGGCCTGAGGGGTATATCGAGTACTGTCTATATATTCAACTTATACCAAGCACGAGGTTTCGTCTTTCCGAAATAAGGGAAGACAAAAACCAATAATAAAGAGTTCAAGAGTGAGGTAATAGAATAGAAGTATCAGGATCAAGGCGTTTAACGGATTCAAATAGGATTTGTCAAGACAATTGTGGATTAAAATCCTATTCTGGTAATCCTTTGTTCGCATGCTCGTATTAGTACAGTTATGTAGCTGTTACGATATGCTCAAACATATCTAGAGGGCAAGTATACTAGTCAACTATATATCTCAATCCACGAGAAGTAGTGCGAAGAGCGAACCAAAATGCACTAAGGTTGATCAGACCGTAATACACTGATTCTGAATAGACAATTGTATTAGTGTGTCGACCCAATAATACATATGTCATGAACAAGCTCGATAAAAGGATAAGCTTGCAAAACTAGGCTATATTAGCAGCATAAGTCAAGGTAGTATATGAAATATAAGTACGCTAGATGAGGATGGAAGGAGGTACAACTTAATTCAAGTTCACAAAGACAAAACATAATGAGCAATTAACAAAAGACTCTACAATCTCTACGGTTATCAGTTATAAAAACATTCTAGGTTATAAATTATTAGCAGTTCAAAATTCATAGGTTAAGGCTGAGGTCATAAACCCATAGGCACGAGATAAAACAAATCGATAAACAGATAACTACGACAAATTATGCGCATTAGCTACTCCATGGGTCTGTGCGTCTTCCAAAGTCATCGCTGGAGCTTGTTCACGTCCTTGCAGTTGATTCCTCTGTTGTTGTTGAGCCTGCTGGAAGAGTGTTGTTTGTGGTGCCAATGGTGGCCTCGGCTGATTCCCTTCTGGGGCTGGTGGTCTGACTCCTTCAACTCTCGTTTGCGGTGCTTCCAATGCTGGAGAGGCTGGCCTTGGTGCTGGTGACATTAGCGCTCTTTCTCGACGTTCAGGGCATTCCCTCAATGAATGTTGACTGTATCCGCAAGCTAAACATACTTTACTTTTTCATCTGCACTCGTTCTCAATGTGGCCTCTCTTGCGACAATGTTGACAGATAGGCAGTACTTGCGGAGATCCTTCTGGTGGTTGGTGCATGTGAGACTTCCTTGCAATTTTTTTCCTGTGGTGCTCCGGCTGGTACGGATGTGGCTGGTTGATGAGTCATCAGTTCTTTCTCTTGATGCTGAGGACAATCCTTGGCTAAGTGTTGATTGGTTTCGCAAATCAAGCATAATCCTAACTTGCGTCTGTACTCCTTCTCAATATGGCCTTTCTTACCACAATAGTAACAAGTAGGAAGGAATGAGGCTCTGGGTGCTGCTCTTGGTAGTGGATTAATCTGTGGTCGCTTTGCAACTCTTTCTTGTTGTGCTTGGTCTGGTGCTGATGCATACGGCCGCTTCTGGCTGGACTCTATCCTTCTGTTTCACTCCATGGCCTGTGCTGTAGTAAGAACGTCCGTTGCAACGGAGCTGATTAACTTCCGTAATTCTGAGCTAAATCTGTGGATGAACTTCTCCGCTTGGTTTTGCTGAGCTTCTTCATGAACCTTCTGATGGGCTTGCATCATCGCGTAGAACATTCAAAATATTTGTTGTTCGTCCATAGCCTGCCCTTGTGGAACGGTAGGCGTCGGTGGAGCCAACTGCATCGATGGTGGAACGTCATCTTCCTGGATTCTCGAGGCATGCTGACTTGCTGGACTACGTCGTTGTGATAATTGACCTGAACCAACTGGTGTCACTTCATCTTCGTGGATAACCACAACACCTTGTGGTGTTCCTGGATGAGTCTCTTCGCCGACTTGGGGATTCATTTCTCTGCAACCAAAATAAACTATAAGGGCGCTCAGGAATCAAGGCAGGATACGAGTCAAGAAATTAATTTGAATCTGATATAGATATCAAGAATGTTTCAAGCAAGTGGATGAGATCCTAAAAACTTATCCTATTCTTATTGCAGGCTTGCTCGGTCCCTAAGTTGAAACCGAACAATTTAGTCGTTGACCTGCATGGGCCACCACAAAAACTATGTCAATCCCCAGTCCCAAAATACCGAGGGACCAGACGCGTGATAATGGCCAGCAGCACACACCGATGGACAAACCTAATTTATTGGATCCATCGGGGCATGCTTAAGCTGTAATATAAGAATAAGTAGGTCCAATGATATAAGTCACAGTCTATGCTAATCTTATCCATAACAGATAATCACAGATCAAATGCCAGAATAAATACAAAAGAAATAACTAACAATCTTAATAACACTGTCTCGGAGAACAATCCGAGAACAAGTCTGATACAGCAATGCAATAGACTGGAAATAAAGGAACTGGAAATAGAAATAAATGAGTAACCTCATGCCAGTACTAAAGAGAAGTCCTCTGGTATGATCTCGTCCTCAGATCCTGGTTCTGCTCTAGTAACTGCTCCTGTTCCTGCTTCTACTCCTGATAATGCTCCTGTACTGTATAACTCCAGGTGGATCTCCTCTGCTAATCCTGGGGACAAAGTCCGGTATCCAGGTCCTCAGGGGACATAACAAGGTACAGAAATCGACATGCCAAAATGCAGTGTGATAGTAAATAATGAAGTAAATAGGGTAAGTAGGTAATCATCTGTGTGACATGCAAGAGAGAACATCAATAGTACTCAGGTTGAAACAACTACAAGCTCTGTATAGGGGAGCCGGTAGCAGTGGTATCATGAGATGGTCTAGCTCAGCGGGAGACTGAGTAGCCGACATAATATAGTCAACCTGTAGCCTGCGGGTCTCTCCAGCAATAGATGGAACAATAAGGGAATACTAAAATAACCAGCTCAGTGATATGCAAGATGAGAGCAGCACTAGAACTTAGGCTGACGCTGCTACAAGCTCTGTATCGGGGAGCCGGTAGCAGCAGTAATAATGAGTAATGGGCCAAGCTCGGGCTTCAGAGTCTTGTGCCTCACAATAATAGGGGTGTATATATATGGTCAGCCTGTAGCCTGTGTGTCTCTCCCCACCCAATGTAACCATATGTCTCATGTCCATGATGCCTCATGTCCATGTTACGCACGATCGTATCTAATGCACAAGTCATCTAATATCTAGGAATATAATATCAATGTCAAGTCCTGTATCCTATACAGAATCACCACGAATATCTTGGGAAGATCCTGTCCATGAATAGTGTCAAGTATCCTGGGTTATAGTGTACTTGATAAGACAAGTATGAGAATGCAAAGGGATCACGAATGTCCATCTCTAGATGACAATACACAACACCGCGTACGGTGTTGGCACCCGACTAATAATCGGACGCTAAGTACGTCACACGGTCCTAGGTTAAGCATGCAGAACAATATAATGAATCAAGAAAAATGCAACAAGAAATATAAAGTTGGCAAGGTATACTTGCCCACTGATGTATACTAAGTCAAGGAAATAAGTAGCAAAAACTGCAGGATTTGGCAAGGTACACTTGCCTGGGGTCCTGGCTCCAACTGTAGCTCTGGTCTCAGTGTGATCTGCTGGTACCACTTCGGTTGCTGAAATAAACATCACCATTAGATTTAGAAAATATCAAATAGCTAGAAACGCCTGTCCTTGAGTCCAATTTGGACACAAGGGCAAAAATGACATATCCGGGTCAAAGCGGGGTCCACATGTGGGCCACTTTGCACCGAAAAGCGTGTCAGGGTCAAAGGTCTCCAAATTTGCCAAACTTAGTGTCAACAAGTCAAGAACGATGATACGAACCCAACGGAACTTTCAGAATTGGATTCCGATGAGCCGATCACAAAATCGCCCGTCAAGTAGAGCTTGTGGGGCACACGATACGCGATTTTGTCAACATTCTCAGAATCGAACCAAACTTGGGTCACAGGACCAGCGTATTGCTACGAGTCCGATGGCGCAAGTTTCGTCTCGATTCGACGTGTGTACACAAAGTTACAGCGTGTTCCAGATAGGACGGATACGGGATATTGTTGGCTGATACGCGTTGGTTCCGGTGTGCACGCACATCCGAATCGACTTCTGCGAAATCCTACACGACCGTATCAACGTCGCACACGGTTCGGTAAAGACCGTATACGACCAAGTGGTCCCGTTTGGCGGGGCATACTCAGTTCTGGGGTAAATTAGGGCGTTGGTTTTCCTGTTTTTGGATCGCGGTGTGCGATCACCACAGGACGCGATGCACCGAGCGGGTTGCACGGGCACCGAGAGGGTCATACAGTCTATGTGACGCAACTGACAGAATCAAAAACTGAATCACGAGGTGAGAGGAAACATTACCTGAACAGGGCTCCGTGAAATCCAATTTCTCGTGTCCGAGTCATCCTTCGTGTCCTGCGTCGACCGAGTCTTGTATCCAGGCTGTGTCCGTAGTGCGTCCAGCTAGGTTAGGGTTAGGGTTTCCATCCCAACACGCCGGGGCTCGCCGGAGTAGGGCGAAGACGGACCTAGGGTTCAAGTGTGGCCGCGACGGGGGAAGGAGGAGGAAAGGGCTCGGGGTAGCTAGGGTTTCGTCGAGCGGGGACCGGAGGGTGGTGGTCGACGGCTGGGAGAGTGGGTTAGAACTCGAGCGGGGCTGCGGGGTGATGGTTCGTCGGGTTAGGGTTCCGGCGAGGTCGTTCAGAGGGTGGTTGATTGTGGTGGTTCTGGGCTGGGTAGGACTTGGCGAGGCGGAGTCGGAGATGGAGGGTGTTAGGTGGAGACGTTGAGGACGGGGACGGCTAGGCGGAGGTGGAGGATCTCGAGGCGAGTCACCGGCGGGAGAGGGGAGAAGGCGACGACGAGGGGAGTAGGCTAGGGCTCGGTCGGCTGTGAGCGGGGGGAGATAGACGGAGAGGGGATCGAGGTGGAAGAAGGCAGCATCGAGTCTAAAGGGATCGTCGAGCTTCGAGGGTGCTGGAGGAGGAAGACAGGCGGAGGAGGAGGTTGGCTGTAGGCGAGGCAGGGGGCGGCTCTGCTCGCGGAGGAGCTGCGGCGAGGCGACAGGCTGAGGGCGGCTCTAGGGCTGAGCTCGGGGATGGAGGAAGGAGGAGATGGGGTTAGGGTTCAGGCTGGAGTGATCAGCTCCGGCGGGGGTGGCCTTGGTCGACGGAGGGAGCGCCCAGGGTTAGGGTTAGGATTAGGGATTAGGGATTTGGGGATTAGGAATTTGCTGATTAGGAATTTGGGGATCTTTTCTTTTTATTTTTCTTTATGGAGAAAAACTTAGGGAATTATGTATTTATACATACAGAAATTAGACTAGGGTTTGACCTAGGATTTGGGCTGGGTCAACGCTCCTTGGGCTTGGCTTCGGCTCTCGTGGGGATGTCGGGCGTTGGTACGGGTTAAATTCGGTTTAAATGTACTTCGGGTTTCAGGGCTTTAAACGGGTTTTCGGAGTCCAATAAATTCGTAGAAAATTACCCTATGTCCGGTTTTCCATTTTACACCATAAAATATTATTTCCATAATATTTTAATATGAATTAACCTCAATTAAAAATTATTAAATTGCCAAAGGCCTAGGTTTTAATAGCAGAGAAATCCCGGAAAATTGCAAAAAATCCAAATTAACAATTCTGAAAATCAGGGGGCTTACAGAAGGTTGGCAAGAGAGTTGGACCTAGTAGTACCCTACCCGTACTTGGGGTAGCAGTGATCTTGGAAGTAGTGAGAGTTGGAAGGATTGTTGATCATGACCTAGAATAATTTACAGAAATGCATAGACTGATGTTGGAAACTAGTAGTTGTATATGATAGCAATGCTAGGAACGATGATTATGAGCTAGAGGAGATGAAAATTTTAGGATCTCACTTGGGAGATAATAATCGGATTCCAGAAAATTCTAGTATGTGCTTGAGTGATACCATTATTGTACTATGCGACTTGGAGAGATAAATAACGAAAAGAAGAAACTCGAGGAATAAAAATTTTTTTAGGGAAAATTTGAGGAGGAGAAATTATACTTTAGGCAGGGGAGAAAATTTTCTTTTAAAGGATTAGTGTAGTAAACAGAATAAGAGGATTTATTTTGAGGTTAAGTCTGGACGATGGCACCGTCCTAGCATGAGTTGATTGAGCCAATACCACGCGACACTCGATTGTCGACGTAGTTGCATTTATATTTTTAGGCCACCAGGTTACCCTGAGTTGAGTTCAGGGGGCCTAGGAGTATGGTGCCCATATACCTTAGGGGTATACAATGCAGGAGGTGAACCAGTGTACCACCATGTTATATCAGAGTTGAGGATGTTTTTCTAGAGGATCTTCTAGGCCTGCCACCTGACAGAGAGATGGAGTTTGTTAAAGAGTTGACTCCCAGAGCCGAGCCAGTTATTCTCTCGTCTTCAGACTAGCACCGATATAGTGGGTTAAGTTGAAGATCCATAGTAGAGGATCTCTTAGACAAGGGTTTCAGTCGGGCTAGTATTTTTCTATGGGGAGCAACCATCTTATTGTACCAAATAAGGACGGAACAATATTTTCCACCAGTACTTGGATAAATTCTTGGTGGTAATTATAGATGATATCTTGGTGTATTCTAAGGGCCAGAAAGAGCTCAACATGAGACAGGCACTGGCTACAGTTGAGGACAGATTATGATATCGAGTTGCAGTACTACCCTGGCAAGGCGAATGTAGTAGTAGATGCCTTGAGCAGGAAGCCTATGGCATATTTTTATGACTCATCGCCAGATATTAGAGGATTTTTTAGAAACTCAGGATTGAGATTGTATTGCCAGACATGGATAGACAGATGGTCAGTCTCGAGGTTCAGTCTACATTGATTGAGAGGATCAAGGCAGCCTTGCCTACAGATACGAGATTTAGACGACTGCGAGAAAGGACAGAGGCCGACATGCAAACGGGATTCAAGATTTATGAAGACGGAACATTGAGGTGTGGAGATCGCCTATATGTTCCGAGTGGCAAGCTACACCAAGAGTTGATGACCGAGGCTCATAGCTCAATTTATTCCATTCATCCCGGGGGTACGAAGATGTACCGAGACTTGAGACAACATTTCTGGTGCCATGGGATGAAGAAGAAAATTGTAAGATTTGTGGCGAAGTGTTTAGTTTGTCAGCAAGGCAAGGCTGAACATCAGAGGACTACAGGATTATTGCAGCCACTTCCCAATTCCCGAGTGGAAGTGGGAACACATTACCATGGACTTCGTCACAGGATTTCTGCGAAGCCCTAGCGGGAAGGATGCAGTTTGGGTTGTCGTAGACAGACTCACCAAGTCTGCATATTTCTTGCCCTTCCGAGTTGAGCAATCCACAGAGATACTAGCTGACATGTATATGAGGCAGATAGTATGATTACATGGAGTGCCTGTCAGCATCGTATCGGATCGTGATTCCAGATTCACGTCACATTTTTGGCAGAGTATGCAGGAGAGCCTAGGAACTCGTCTCAAGTTCAGCACTACGTATTATCCACAGACTGATGGCCAGTCAGAGCGCACGATACAGATATTAGAGGATATGTTGAGAGCGTGCATGATCGATTTTGAAGGATCTTGGGAGGACCACCTACACTTGGTAGAATTCTCCTACAATAACAGTTACCAGGCTAGCATACAGATGGCACCTGATGAGGCACTGTACGGCAGGAAATGCTGGTCGCCAGTTTGTTAGATTAACGTGGGAGAGCGTCAGATACTTGGTCCAGAGTTGGTGACACAGACAGTGAAGAAGGTCAAGCAGATTCAGAGCCATCTGCGTACAGTGCAGGACAGACAGAAACATTTGGGCAGATGCGTACCGCAGACCATTGGAGTTCAAGGAGGGTGACCATATATTTTTAAGGATATCGCCTACTCGTGGTACCATCAAATTTGGAGGCAGAGGCAAACTGAGTCCGAGGTACATCGGACCTTTTGATATTTTGGAACGAGTTGACGAAGTGGCTTACCGTCTTGTATTACCTCCATTATTAGAGGGAGTACATAACGTATTTCACGTATCGCAACTGAGGAGATATGTCGCAGACCCTAGCCACGTACTTGATCATTCAGTGATTACAGTCGGGCCTAGTCTGTCTTACGTAGAGCAGCCAGTTGAGATCCTCGATCGCAGTGAGAAGACTTTGAGAGGGCAGACGATTCGACTGGTCAGAGTGGCATGGAAGCACCATTCACCAGGCGAGTCTACTTGGGAGCGCGAGGATTCTATTCGACAGCGGTTCCCGTACTTATTTGAGGAGCAAGGTACGATTTTACGTACGACATTTGATTACTGGACTGTTTTAAAATTCTGTTAGATATTATCGTGCTTTACTTTTAATTTCGGGGACGAAAATTTTCTAAGTTGGGAAGAATGTAAACCCCCTTGATTTATTCTGTAGAAAGTTAGAGTAGTTTTGGAAAAATTTTGATAGCAGATGTCGAGGTTTAGAGTAGAGATAAATTATCTGGTATTTAACTCAATTAATTAAAACCCTTGGCACGCCCTATCATTTTCTAATTTTTTGGAGCCCAATATCAACCCATAAATTCCGTTCAATTATTGTACTTTCGACTCGACCCGCCAAATTAGGCACTGGACTTTTCCGTCTTTTAAAATCAATTTTTGTGTGCTCTAAATTAATTGCACAACATTCCGAAAATTGAAACCCATATTTAATTCTGTGTCAGACACTTGTGTCATTACCCTAAATTTTGGGATACCAACTTAACCCGTTGAGCCGGACCAACTAAAGGGTCCAAGACTGACTCCAAACCCCTACTATTTTTGGCTTTTGCATCATTTCCGAATTTTGACCCCAAGTGCCCCAATTAAATTAAATTCGTGAGACACTTTATTTCTATTTAAATCGGGGATACCAACTTTGTAAATCCTAATTTTAATCCTAAATTAATTCCAATGCCTTTCTAATTAGACCCGTTCCTAACGCACAACACCCTCTCACCATAAAAATTGCTAAACATATTTTTCTCCGTAATTTTTATGTCATTTTATGTGTCCATAAAATTTCTCGAATTTACGGGGCTAAGTTGCAATTATTGAATTGTGTGGCACCACCCTATTGGCCATGAACAAATGAGAGGTCCCAAAATAGGGTCCCATTCACACCCATGCATTCATCCCTCATGAAAAAAACCCTCTCCTCTTCATGATCAATCACAACCATCCATTTTGAATAGGATGATCATAACCATCCATCCCCTTTCACCAACCCCTATAAAGTAACTCCTCACCCCACCCTCAACACAAAAACCAATCGGCCCTAATCCCAAGAGAAAACTCCACACTCTCTCCTCACTCCTTCATTTAAACCCACCATGCAAAGCTTCTTCTCCCTCCATTATTTTCTTCTTCTTCTTTCTTAGACTCTTCTTCCTCTTCCAATACTCTTCATAGTCTACTCCGGCCGGCCACTATTCTTCCCCGACTCCGGCACTGTGTAGCGGCGCCCGACTCTGACCAGTGGACAACCATCCCCCCCGTGGCCTGTGCTCGTCCGGCAGCCGCAGAGACTCCACGACAGCGACTCCGGCTGCTGAAACTGTCCAGTCGGTGCAGTCTCCTGCCCGACCTACTGTTTTTCACCGCGAGGCACTGTACAGAAGCCTCTCTCCCCGGGGCTGTGCGTCCCTGCCGCCTGACGGAGATTCTCCCGCTGTGCGTTCCTGCGCGGCCTGAGCACAGTCGACTCCGGCACTATAGACTCCTCCTTCCCCCCGCTGTGCAAGCAACTCAACCCCGCAACTGTGCTACCCCGGCCACCCTCCACCTACATCCGCGGCTGCTACCACCGCATCTCCACGAGACTCCACCTCTCGACGAACCAACACCACCACGACCCCTCACTCTGGCGAGCCACTGACCTCTTACTCCGACGACCCTGCATCTCCTCCTCCTCATCAACAGCAGCGCCATCATCATCCTTATCACCACCACCACCACCACCCTACCCTACTCCGGCCAGGGACGGCCACCGGTACTCACAGCCAAGGTGATGACTCCTCCCCCTATAATTATGAAGTATAGTTCATATCGATTATTGGGTGGTATATATTATTTATTGATAGGGATTTTATACATTGAGTTTAAGGGTTATGTGTGTTTTAGATTTAGTCTAAGAGTTTACTATACATTAAGATTTTAGGATTTAGAATGCATGAGTTTTTAAGTTTATTACATCTTAAATATGTGTGGTTGATGGTACTATGCTAAGTTGAATATTTATGGATTAAATATAAATTGATTGAGATTATGAAATATAGACAATTGATGGTTGGAAAGGTTAACTGTAATGAGGTTGGGATCTAAGTACCATATGAGATTTTTAGGGTTTATACATGGTATATGCATTGTTGATCCATTGATCGAGTATAAGCCGTAATCCTTAAAAGTTGGTCATTTATTATGGGATAATAATAAAAATGAATTTAATTGAAGAGAAGTTTATTATGAAATGATAGAGGATTGTATAGAGGATAATTTAATAATAATAAATTATTGGAGGATGAAATATGTCAACGTACATGGTAATGACTGTGAAGACCAGGGTAAAATTTGAGGATTTGATCATGACTGGAACTACTGAACATCGTGTTGAGATATAAGATCGAGGATTGTTGATGATATTGTGTAGGTGATTAATCTGAATTGACCATCGTATCGATAGTCAACTGTAGTCAACCCCCTAGTGACTTGTCACTGTGAGTCGTAGCTGAGACTGAGTTTAGGTGTAGATGTGTGTAGCACACCTGTCTGTTGTAAAATAGATTATTTATTCTGATTTATAATTCATCTCTAGGTACTGCGGGACCTGAGGACTTGGACGTGGTACCCGATCCCCGTCATCAGCAGCCGTACGCAGGCAAGTGTACCTTGCCACCCTGTATTTTCAGTCTACAGATATTCATTGTTTCATTTTGTACTTTGTGCACGTACTTATGTTGACGTTCGATACTTCGCGTCCGGTTCACAACCGGGTGAAGACGTACGTCGTAACGGCTTAGGAAGATTATTGGATGATTCGTAGTTTCTCGATATGCGTACCTAAGTTTATCGGCACCCCAGGACACACTCATACACTGTGATCATGCCAGATTCCTATATCCTGATACCGACATCATGACCAGAGACTGGGATGACCTTAGGGTCGCGTCTGTTGAGTTATATCTGTGAGTCGAGACTGTAGTTAGAGGGTCAGGTTCAACGCCCAATCGTTGACCGCTTGGGGAAGGGGAAGACAGTTACTAGATATTTGGGCTACTCTGCACGCGCATATGTAGTAATCCTGTATTCTAGAGTAGTGTATCACCCGTGTGTCTCTGTGCTCGGAGCTACGATACGCCCCGTGTGTCTCTGTGCTCGGAGCTACGGTTTTATTTTTGAAAGCCCACACGTCGAACATTGTCTTTAAACTGTGTCATACTAGTTGGATATGATAGAGTACCCTGTCGTGCACTTGTACTTTCTGTTTACTTGGCATGTTGTATTTCTGTACCTTGTTACGTCCCTCTGAGGACCTGGTTCCCTGCCAATTTTGCAGCATAGATGATTATGGAGCATTTGGAGTTCCTGTTGGAGTTGCAGGTCTTGCGGGCATGGTACCAGGTACTCACATTTTATCTACCGGCACTATGGTTATTTTACATTGTTTATTTCATCTGCTGTTGTAGCCTAGTTTTTATAAATTCATACTTCTTCTCGAGTCTATTCGAGTTAGTGTGTTATTGGGCGGCCGACTCTAGCACATATAGCTCTTTCTTGTATACTGTTGTACATTATGGATTGAGACATAGAGGTTTACATTTATAGAATATCTAGATAGTGCCCTTTATATTACAGCTTATACGTATTCGAGTCAGACCAGAGTCTGGTCGAATGTGTAGCTGGCATGTCACGTATTCCTGGTCCTGCGTATTTTGGGACTGGGGCGTGACAGTCTAGCCGGAATCACTAGTTATCTAGTTAGTTTCTTTCAGTAGTTTATTTTTATCGAATTTGTCTCCGACATACTTTATTGAGACTTGGATATTTGTTGAGTTAGATTATTTATATTTAGACTTGTGTTGTATTCATTTCTTCGATATCTTATCGTGCTGTAGTTATGTGATTGAGTATGTTGTTCATTTATATTGTGTTATCCGTGTCTCCTTATGGAGTTGGATACTCGTGTGAGATTGTTTAGATAGCATCATTGTCACCACCCCATTTCCAGAGCCGGATATTTTTTTTTATTTTAATTTAGTTAATTGTGCATTATTTTTATTAATTGTATTTATAATTAATTAATGATTGTATTATATTTTTATTGTTTGTTTTAGGATTTTGGCTAGCCTGGACCCATGTCAGACCCTAGTGGACCCATGTCCGACCCAGCCCGCACCCTTGTGAGAATTATTTTGGGGCTTAGAAATATTTATTTTATTTTTAGAAGGTTAGTGGGAGAGATTTGGAGTTAGTTTGAGTGTTTTTAGAACCCGGAACCCAAAATCGAGAGTTAGGAGGGCATTTTGGGTATTTTTGAGACTTGTAAACCCTATTACATGTGAGACCCGACCCATTCAGCCCCCATTCCCACCCGTGGCCAGCAGGGAGCAGCCCCTCTCTCCCCCTTTGTTCATTCCACTTCTTCTTCTTCTTCTTCTTCTTCTTCTTCTTCACATTCTACTTCTTCTTTCTTCTCCAAAGTAAGTTCTTCTTCACTTTTCTTCCTTCTTTCTTCCATTTCTTCTTCCTTACTTGAACCCTAATCTTTCATTTTCCCTAACCTAGGTGGGTAGAGCCTAGATTTGGTGTTAGAGCTTGGATTTGAGGCTTGGAGCTTGAGGGAGGTGGATTTGGAGCATTCTTGAGATTTTGGCTTGGGATTCCAACTCCCAAGAGGTAAAACCCTAAATTTCTCCTTGTAATTACTCTTATATAGTGTAATTAATAGTTTAGAACCTTCCTAGACCCTTAGGCTACCCGTGGGAGGAAGTTGGAACTAGTTGGGTAGTGTTTGGAGACTTTAACACTAGGTTTTGTGTCAATTTCGGGTAGAATCTGAATTTGGCCCAATTTTGGGTGATGCCCTAGGTTAGACGGACCTAGGTAGACGTTGTCGGGTGTCTTGAGGGTGAGTGCGTGTCTCCGTTCGGACACGGGAAACCGTGTCACGAAGAAACGGGCGTTTCGGGCGAAATTGGGGCTTTTCGTCGTCGCCGATTCTAAGTGCATGTGCGTTTCCGCCACGGGCCTAGAATCGACGTGGGAGCACATTTTCTAGGATCTAGACATCGTTTAGAGCGCGTGGGTAAATTTTGGGCCGATTCTGAGTTCGTTTGGTGTGCGTTTCAGGAGGTTTTCCGAGCCGCGCATCACGTGTTCGTCGAAATAACCGAACGGCCATTTCGACTTGGTTTCCTCGTTTCGGGCTTGTGCGCACGTTGGGTTAGTATCGGGGAGCGTGTGCTAGAGTTTTCGAGTTATATTTTATATATTTTAGGGTGTTGGTGAGTGTCGGGGTCGTTGGGCGTGAGTGGGGCGTGTGGTTTGTGTGTTGTTGTGTGTTGTGTTGTGTTAGTGTATATGTGTGTATATATATATATATATATATATATATATATATATATATATATATATATATATATATATATATATATGTATATATTTATATGTATGTGTGTTGTGTATATATATTTATATATATATATGAGTGTATTTATATCTATGTGCTTGTGTGTGTATATGTCTATGTGTATATATATATATGTATATGTGTAAGTGTGCTTGTGTGTGCATATGTATATATATATTTATTTGAGTATGCGTATATATATATATATGTATCTTAGAGTGTGTGTGTGTATTGATGTGTATATATATACATATATTTGTATGTGTGTATATATATATATTAATATAGGTATTTATATATATATATAGCTATGTATATATTTGTGTGTGAGTGTGTGTATTAGTGTGTTAGTGAGTATGTTAGAATAGATATAAGTGTATATATATATAGGTATCTAGTGGTATATATATGGTTATATATGTGTATATATATATATATATATATATATATATATATATATATATATATATATATATATATATATATATATATATATATATATATATATATATATAGAGGGAGTTATATATATATATATATATATATATATATAGGAGTGTGTGTGTGTGTGTTTGTAGCTAGAGGGGGGGGTTCAGCCAACTGCAGAAAGAACAGCAGCTGCTGCCCCCAACAGCAGCAGCAACAAGGGGCAGCAGCAGCAGCCATTTGAAGCAGCAGCAGCAGCAGTACCATGAGCAGTAGCAGCAGCAAAGCGAAGCACAGCAGCAGCAGCAGTAGCATGGAGAAGCAGCGGGGTTAGCAAGTATGCAGGGGTAGTGAGAGCTAGTGAGGGAGAGTGAGAGATTGATATATATATATATATATGTTGATAGATAGATAGATAGATAGATAGATAGGTAGATGGATGGATAAATATGTAAGATAACTTATTAGATAGTTAGATAGTTAAATGGCTAGGTAAATAGATAGCTAGCTAGATTAGAATAGATAAGATAGATATATAGATTATAGTTAGCTATTAGTTAGTATTATAGATAGATAGCTAAGTAGATAGTTACTAGAATAGATAATTAGATATATAGATAAGTAGATGCATAGGTAGATACCTATATCTATGGATAGATAAATAGGTAGATAAGATAAATAGATAGTTAGAGGGCTAGATTAATAGATAGATAGCTAGGTATTTAGATAGATGGATACTAGATAGCTAGATACTTAGATATACCTATCTAGGATATAGATATCTATATGCCTATAAGTTATATATATATGTGTATAGGTAAGATAATGGGTATTCGGGTATATGTGTGTGGATATCTATATATATAGGTATATACATACTTAGATGTATATAAATATGGTAGATATCTATACTACCTAGCCTAGATTAATAACTAGGTGCATAATTAGTAGCTAGATTGCTAGTTACAGGGGTTTTAGAGCGAAATCTCAATACCTTGAGATACCGAGGTATTTCAATACCTTAAGATAACCAAGGTATTGGGTTTCAAGCGGGGTTTTTGAGCAATAGCCTAGGAATAGTATTGGAGTGATTTTTATATGCTTATGTGTATATATTTACGCGTGCTAGCATAGGTTTTAGCGGGTTTAGCCTAGGAATAGTTAGAGGGGTTTTAGAGTGACACATTTTTGGTGGTGGCCCATGCAGGTCCTGCTTCACAAAGTATGTAATATCGTGGTAGTGCGACAATTTAGTTGTACTACTGCGAGCCTGCAATAGGATATAGGAAATAGGCTGAGATACTCAATCACATCTAGGAAAAATCTTTTGATTCAACTATTCTTCCTTGATATTGATACTTGATCTCTTAATATGTCCTTTCCTTGATGTCTTACATCTTATGCCATATTGATTCTTTCTTTCGCTTTATCTCAGGATGCCGCCTAAGACTATATCGCAGCATGGGAGAGCAGCTTCTGAGAGGTCTGCGATATCCCGAGGGCCTACACCAGTCACTTCTTCAGTGATTGGAGTGTCAGTTGCTTTCGGAGGTCCACTACCTACTCAGAGGACTGTGCCAGATATATTTGAGGGGCTTCCACCTCCACCTCCTGTGCCAACAGAGGCGTCACAGATGTTTACAATGTTTCGTGAGATGCTCGAGGCACAGAGGGCTCAGTCAGAGGCACATCAGAGGCAGACCAACGTTCTACGGCATGGCATCGAGAGTGCTCATCAGCTTGCTCGTGATGTAGTCGAGAGAGGAGTTCCGATCTAGTAGCAGGATATTCCTCAGGTTGCTCAGCTTCGGTTAGGCAACATTCGCGACTTCAAGAAGCTGGAGCCTAAGGTTTTCAAGGGGACGGAGGGCATCATCTATGCTGATGATTGGCTCGAGGAAATTGAGCATCTTATGAGGGTGTCCCGTCTTTCTGAGGACCTGAAGCTTGAGGCGGTAGGACTTCAACTGTTCAACGTCACTCGCACTTGGTTCAAGAATGAGCCGGTTCTGGTTGACGAAGAAGACTTCAAGCTATACACTTGTAGTAATATTCTTAATGCTTTCTGGGATAGGAAACAACATATAGTTTCCCTTCATTATGAAGAATCCTTTAATGAAAAGGATATTCTGACAAAGGCAAGACCTTGTCAAATAAATCAAAAATATCTTAAATTATGTAAAAAAAGAAATCCAAGATTTATTGGATAGAAAATTAATTTGCAAATCCTACTCCCCATGGAGTTGCACAACATTTTATGTTAATAATAATGCTGAAAAAGAAAGAGGTGTGCCTAGACTTGTTATTAATTATAAACCTCTAAATAAGGTTTTAAAATGGATCTGATATCTAATTCCTAATAAAAGGGATCTACTTAATAGAATAGCTAAAGCAAGAATCTATTCAAAATTTGAGCTGAATTCAGGTTATTTGCAAATACAAATAAATAAAAAGGATCGGTATAAGACTGCGTTTACTGTTCCTTTTGGCCATTATGAATAAAATATTATGCCATTTGGTCTGAAGAATGCACCTTCAGAATTTTAAAATATTATGAATGAAATATTTATTCAACATTCCAGTTTTATATTATCATACATTGGTGATATATTGATCTTCTCCAATACAATAGAAGAACATTTTAAACACGTTAATGTGTTCAAATACTTAGTCATTAAGAATGAATTAGTAATATCTGCTCCAAAAATGAAACTATTCCAGCAAGAGATAAGATTTTTGGGACATAATATTGAGAATAACACAATAATTCTAATAGATAGAAGTATATAATTTGCTTCTAAATTTCCTGATAAAATTACTGATAATATGTAGTTATAGCGATTTCTTGGTGCATTAAATTATGTATCTGAATTCTATAAGAATATCGCTGCCGATACAAAATTTTTGTATCAAAGATTTAGAAAAAGCCTACTCCTTAGACCAATGCCCATACTGAAGCAGTAAAAATAATAAAACAAAAAGTTAAAAAATTACCTTGTCTACATTTAACCAATGTTGAATGGTTTAAAATAGTTGAAACTGATGCTAGTGATATTGGTTATGGAGGTATACTAAAACAATTAAACCCTAACACCAATAAAGAAGTATTAGTAAGATATCATTCAGGAAAATAGAATGATACTCAAATTAAATATTCAACTATTAAGAAAGAAATTCTTTCTATTATCCAATGCATTCATAAATTTCAGGATGATTTACTTAATAAGAAATTCTTATTAAGAATTGATTGTAGTTCTGCTAAGACTGTCTTAGAAAAAGATGTTAAAGATTTAGCATCTAAGCAAATATTTGCTCGATGACAAGCAGAATTAGCCATATTTGATTTTGATATTGAATATATTAAAGGAACTGACAATTCACTTCCTGACTTTTGACTCGTGAATTTTTGCAGAATCATGAATAAACGGGATAAAGGAAAGCAACCATGGGTTCCTAGACCCATGAACTCAGGCTCCAATGAGTCAAGGTATCAGTCCAAGAAAACTGCTCTTGGAAAAGGAAAGACCTCTAATAGAGGCATACAGATCCAAGATTGAGAAGAAACCAATGTTTCTTATAAGCAAGTAGTTGAAGTGGAAACAATTTTCACTTAGAACAATTTTTTAGAAGAAATCTTTCAATTAGAAAAATCTGACATCCCAATGATGGATGATCATTGGAAATTGAAAGAAAAGTATTTGGAAAATAATATATTTCCAGTTCAAGAAAAATATCGTAATATCTATGAAGGAATCCTATTGACAATTAAATCAATTAAAATCGAACATTTTCATCACAAGACCAATGATCCTCGGAGTGACGTTAATTACAACAAAATTATTATTCGTCACATTATCACTTCTCAATCTTGGGGACTGCATCCCAATAGAACTCGACAATTAATTCATCGCGAAAAGAGCATCAATATGCCTTTCACATACTGGGATTATATCGAGGCTTTTACCAAAGTATTTTACTTTGATAAAAGTAAGCAAAAGCACTCGTGGTTTATCAGAATTTGTCCTGAAATACTTAAACAAGACATTTCGATATGGTTTATCCAGTGGTTGTTACAATTCGGTGCCACGTTAGAAATTTTACCTCCCTCATTGCAAGAATTATTTGCTGACTGGACACACTCGTATCCTTTATGTCAGAATGCTGACGCTCTTTCGGAGGGGGAGAGTATAATGTACTTTTTCGTCCATTTTGAAATTCTCTATATTTTCAAATGGATTATTAAATGTGAATATAATCATTTCAATTTCCCTATTTTAGCCAGAAAATTTCGGATTAAATGGTGGAATAGAATTGATAAAAAAGATAAAGTACAATTAGTACAAAAATACATCAAAAAAATGAGATCCTTATAGAAGAAAAGCTTAAGAAGGAAACTATTGAAGATAGTCCTTTAAAAAAATTGAAAGAATCATTGAGAAGGAGAAATCCTCAAATCACTGAGGAAGAATTAAAAAGTAAATGACTTCATTATATGCAAACACAGTTTGATTCAATTTTTGAGACAGAAAATATGTCTGTCAGTTCTACCAAATCAGAGAAAATGATGGAAGGCAATATTGAAGAAGAATCAGAAACTTTCTTCAAGAGATTGCATCATAGAGTTAATACTCAACATTCCGATGATGACAGTAATGATGAAAGCATATAATAATTGTATACTATTGCAGAATACGTGGCAATCACTGTTTACTTTATTAAAAAGAGGAATCTCTTTAAATCATGGCCGACAATGGTGGTGGACCCTAGTCACTTATTTTTGGACAGATATCCAAAAATCCTGGTGCGTATCAATGATGAAGATAAAGTTAAAAAGACGTTGATGTGCACTCTCCTTGGCGATAAGAAGGAATCTTCAGTAACCTGCTACTGTTATTCACTTGCAGCTGCCGGTTACCTATTCTTCCGATGAGGACATTCTGTGTTATAAATAGAGGTCTCAACCTCTTTATGATGTATGCTATTTTACTTACTTAGGAAGATTGTTAAGTTTGTGTGATCAAGAAGTGTTTGAGTGCTTGTACTAGTTTCACTACTATCAATAAAATTTTGCATAAGCATTTATCTTCCCATCCTTTGTATAAACATCCTGGTTTCTGTTTTGGTATCAAAGCCATGTTAATGGCTCAAGACTGAGGTAATTCTACCTCCTTACAAGCATGTAATTATATGGCTTATTGTGTTCAAGTTATTTTTCTGTTATGGTTATTATTATTGTTAAAGCTATTGCTTTAGTTAACTGCGATAGAGTTAGGATTTGTCAAAATGATGTGTCTTCTACTTAGTGGGACGATATCAAAGTCGCATAGCCTTGTTATGCCGAGAGGGCAGTTGATGGAATAAATCGTTGACAGCCGTGCTAGGTCTTTACTATCGTTAGATATGTCTAAAACTTCTTGTCACGATCTGCCCCTGGTGTAAGGGTACAAGTAGAAAACAACGCCCAGCCTACGCTACAGAATCGGCGGTAGAACTCTGTCTAGATAATCTATCTAATAATATAATGAACCACCAATAATGATAGTATACTCAATCACAGAACTAAGATATAAATAAGCACGAATCAAATAAAGAATAGAATAGTCACAATATAACTCATGAGTCTAAAATAATACATCAATGAGTCTGAAGAAGTAACAAAATAAGTTGGAGACAAATCCAGTACAAAGAATACTACGAAGCTACAACTCCTGGGTCAACTGTCTCAGTTGGGATAAGTCCCTCCTGAGCCAGGGTCTCAGAATCTAAACCCACAACATCCTGGGGTCCATAATAGGTAGGGTACCACTCCTCAGTGTCATTTGGAAAAATATATCCAGTCAGGAAAGGAGCAGAGTACATCTCTAACAACAGTTCTAATCAATGATAAAAACTATGTAACAGTAAATAGCTGTGGATAAACAAGATGCACAAAAGATACCAGATATATATATAATAAGGAAATACTGGAAATAAATACAATAATGAACAATATGCCAATAAAACAAGAATACTAATGTCTAAGTGTGTGAGTACTAGCTTAACATGTGATCAGCTTGGACAAGATGCAATGCGGCCTGGCTAATCATACATGAGGTGTATGATCAACACTATTCAGTAATCAGTACTTGATACAATAGGGATATTGATCACATATCTATACTAATACTCTCCACCCGCGACTGGTATAATAGATCCAGCCATGGTATGCTATGGCACGAGATTGCCCAAGAAGATAGCGATTCTTCCCGAGAATTGGTATCTGTACATGTACAAGATAACCAATAAAACAATACTTGCACCATATATACTATATACCAAGGAATAACATCTCATGACGAGATCCGGATATACCAATCCGTGTAACCATAGTGTCAAGAGAACATGGATATCTACACTAGATACAATGAACATAGAGGATATCATAAATGAGAAACTATCAGAGAATGTACTCGCCTGTAGTCCAATGAATAGTCTCACAGATGCCTGACTCGGTGCCTCGAAGACCTAGATATGGAATACAACATCAATACAAGGTTTCGAAAAGAAATTAAGTTAAACTAGTCAACTTCTAGGTCAATAAGTCAATTCTAAGTCAAAAGTCAACTATAGTCAACTCTAAGGTCAACTATGGTCAACTATGGTCAAACCAAGGTCAACTATCTATTTCTAGGTTGCACAAGTCTAACACAAAAATCTTGGGTCAAGATATTAAAATCTAAGTCATAAAACCACATCTTAAAATATTAGGATATCGTATCTCCGGATACGTAAATTCCAAGGTAAACATCACAATACATATATATCAAACAATTATGTATAATAATATAGAATATTAATTTATACATCAAATAGGTACCATGATTTTGAACCAATTTGATATCTCAACAAAATCACAATCTTGATACCCAAACCCCCTATCTTGAGTATCCTACTTACCTTGGTCTCCACAAGGTAATACTCAAAATGTTGATATAATAATACCCTCAAATATAATATATAAATATATACTAATAATATACAAATAAGGAATATAGCAATAATAATATGTATCTCAATATCAATACATATATATATATATATATATATATATATATATATATATATATATATATATATATATATATATATATAAATATAAGTATATAAACCCAAAAACATAAATCTGCCTAACCGTCACTGAAAACAGTGTTGAAAAATACTGATACTCTGAAACCAGACTTTTAATGACAGTTCTGGCTGTCACTGAAGCCATCGTCGCTGTTGCTGTTGAAATATGCACTGCTGCTGCTTTGGGGACGGTTTGCAACCGTCACCATTTCCTCTGTCGCTGCTGCTGTATTTCTCGTCGCTGTTGCTGCTATTTATTGACAGTGGCGACTGTCATTAAATGCCACCGCCACTGCTACAGCGACTACTGCTGAACTCGCTACTAATAATGACAGCAGCTCTGTCATTAAACCTGCTGTCGCGAAAAAAACAGTAATATATATATATATATATATATATATATATATATATATATATATATAACCCAAATATATATATATATATATATATATATATATATATATATATATATATATATTTGGGTTATATATATATATATATATATTTATTTGGGTTATATATATATATATAACCCAAATACATATATCTATATATCTATATATATAAATACCAAATAGCTATAATACACCCCCTTTATAATAATGTACATATTACAACATAGCCAAATGCACACATACATAAATATTATAATTACACCTATACATATATCTACATAATCCTATTATAATTACATATAAAATAATTACCCAATTAAACATACATGTATATATATATATAATCAACATATACATATATATCCATACAACATATTGTAACATATTCATATAGAAGAAAGCTACATAATATATATATATATATATATATATATATATATATATATATATATATATATATATATATATATATATATTAGTACGTATATAGTACATAGATCTATGATACAATAATCACTATAATAAATACACTATAATACATATATAATATCTATATATATATATAGACAATTATAATTCAAGAATTAAAGCACAATTAATTAGATCTACACATAAATTCACAACACATGGAAAGTATCACACCATATCCCACTAGATCTTGGATACGCATGTGACACGAGTCCATTACATATCTAATTGCATCCCGAAGGACACAAAAAAATCACATATATTATTTATGAACAAAACAAAGTGTCAAATATAGATCTACGTGTCCGTGTCAAAATACGACATGTACAAAGTCCCGTGTCGGAGGAAAACCCCCTAAAACAACACGTATCACCAAATTAATGGGATACGACCTACACGTACCCAATTGTGGACACAACACTAGCCCCAAACACATAAACACATGTCAAATTGATCTATAGGATCAATTGACACACACAACAAATGTCAATCTCGGAATTCCCCAAAATTGACACAAAAAGTACAAAAACTTTCTCCATAGGCCTCCTATGAACACAAAACCAAATCCTATGGGTATTACACGCATATGGGTTGATTTTTCATGATTAAATCTCAGATTTAGAAGCTATTTTAAGGGAAAAAAACTGAATTATACCTATTGGGAGATAGATTCCCAATGAAACCTCCAATTGAGATAAAATTGCTTCCAACTTGTAGATCATTTTTCCTCTTTGTAGATCCTTGCTTCCTCCTTCTAGATCCTTGCTTCTCAAGTCTCTGATGGTGATTTGGGAAGGAATTGGAATGAATTTGGTAAGAAAATAAAGTGGGAATGAAAGAAATTTGGTAGTGAGAAATTCTAGATCTAGATTTGGAATAAAAAATAGGAGAAAGAATTTTCTCCCTCTTTTTAAATAGGCCGGCCCCTATTCCCCTCCCTCAAGTTATCATGTAATGTCCATTATACCCCTTGGGGCCTTTCATGAAGAAATAATTAAGGAAGAAAGCTTCTAGTCTAATGATTAAATTAATTTAATCCATCTCCTTAACAATGGGCTTTCTAAATGGGCTAAGTCTAACTAATTAATTCATGTTGGTCCATGGGTCCAAACTAAACTAGTTAGGTCCACTAATACAATTTCAAATTAAATAAATAATATCTAACAATAATTAAATAATACCACAAATAATTATTTACCAAGCACAATAATTTTTAAATAGGAAATTACTAAAATAACCTTTCCTAGAAAATATGGTAGTGACAAGTCTACCCTCCTTAAAAAAAATTTGTCTTCAAAATTCAAAGGCAAAAACTACTCCCAAAAAATTACAGAACAGAACTAAATAATCACAACTAACTATGAAAGAACATAACAATGAACATAACATAACTAGAAAATAACATAACTCAAGGTACAAACAAATATTGATAACGCTTTCGTATTTCATCCTCTCTCTCTCCCAGGTAGACTTCCCTGGAGAGTGATGCCTCCATGCGATGTGCACCAAAGGAATAGTCTGGTTTCTCAGTACCTTATCTCTCTGATCCATAATCACAATTGACTGCTCTGGATAGCTAAGAGTAGGGCCCACCTCTATCTCCGAGTGATCCAATACATGACTAGGATCTTCCACGTATCATCTCAACTGCGACACGTAAAATACATTGTGCACTCCCTCCAATGCAGGTGGCAAGTCTAGTCTATAAGCAACTGCACCGAACCTCTCTAGAATAGTGAAAGGTCCGATGAATCGCAGACTAAGCTTTCCGCCTCCACCGAAGCGAATCGTGCCTCGTGTCGGAGAAATCCTCAGAAACACCAAACCACCCACCTAGAATAAAACACCATCTTAAGAACTTTAATCCATAACAAACAACCAAGAACAAACACAAAAATCTAAACTATACCTCGAACTCCAAAGGTCTCCGATGGCTATCGGCCTAATGCCCTTGTCTGTCCTACGCCACTCGTAGTCTATCTCTGATTAACTGAACCTTCTCTGTTGTATCCACAACCATCTCTGGCCCAAGCAAAACTCTCTCTCTGATATCATCCTAAGACAAAGGAGTACGACACCTCCGACCGTATAGAGCTTCAAAAGGTGACATCTCTATACTGGTCTGGTAACTGTTGTTGTAAGCAAACTCTACCAAATAGAGATGGTCCTCCCAAGAACCCCCAAAATCTAGTACACAAGTGCGCAACATATCCTCGAGAGTCTGAATAGTCCTCTCTGACAGCCCATCTGTCTGGGGATGATATGCATTACTGAATTTGAGCTGAGTGCCCAAACTATCCTATAAACTCCTCCAGAAATGAGAAATGAAATGACTATCCTGACCTGAGACTATGCTGACAGAAACTCCATGTATCCTAACAATCTGCCTCACATACATCTCTACCATCTTCTCCGTAGATGAACCCACCTTGAAAGGCAAGAAGTGGGCCGACTTGGTCAACCTATCAACGATGACCCAAATCGCGTCTTTTCCTCCTGGAGATCATGGAAGTCCGGACACAAAATCTATAGTAATGTGTTCCCACTTCTACTCTGGAATGGATAATGGCTGAAGTAAACCTCTTGGCCTCTGCTTCTCGGCTTTCACCTGCTGGCACACTAAACATCTGGATACAAACTGTGCCACTTCCCTCTTCATGCCATACCACCACACACTCTCTCGCAATATCCCGATACATCTTGTTAGCACATGGATACATGGAATACTGAGATCGATGCGCTTCCTACAACCTCCTTACGTAGCTCCCCTCTAGGCACACACAATCTATCTCCATGCCTCAAAGATCCATCCTCAGCAATAGTGAAATCATCCTCCAATCTTGCTCTCACCTGAGCTCTGATACTCCTTAAAGATATATCCTCATACTGTGCTACCTTGATCCTGTCCATCAAATCTGAATGTATCTGCAATCCCCATATCTGCATAGCACTACCAGGAATAATTACCTTAATGCCCAAGCTCTCCATGTCCTCCAACAAATATCGATCCTGCATCAAGAACATAGCTACCGGATACCTGCTCAAGGCATCGGCAACTACATTAGCTTTCCAAGGATGATATTTTAAAGAGATATCAAAATCCTTCATCAGTTCCAACCACCGATGCTGCCTCATGTTCAACTCCTTCTGGGTGAAAACATACTTCAAGCTTTTGTGGTCTGTGAAGATCTTCACACGCTCTCCATACAAATAATGTTTCCACAACTTCAGGGCGAATATGACGGCTGCCAACTCTAAATCATGGGGAGGATAGTTCTTTTCATGAGGACACAATTACCTGAATGCATAGGCAATCACTTTCCTATGCTGCTGAAGAACACAACCCAAACCCTTTCCAAATGCATCACTATAAATAGTAAAACCTCCGGACCCTGATGGCAACGTCAAAATAGGAGCAGACTTCAACCTCTTCTTCAACTCCTCAAAAGCAACCTGGCAATCTTCCGTCCAAACAAACTCTACATCCTTCCTTGTGAGTCTGGTCATCGACTTGGCAATCCTCGAAAAATCTTGCAAAAACTTCCTGTAGTAGCCTGCCAATCCCAAGAAACTCCTGATCTCTGCTATCGAACTCGGAGTCTTCTAAGATTCTACTGCTAAAATCTTCTTCGAATCCACTGAAATACCATCACCAGTCAGAACATGCCCCAAGAATTCTACCTTGTCCAAGAAAAACTCACACTTGGACAACTTCCCATACAACTTCTCCTTCCTCAGCACATCCAACACAATCCTCAAATCATGCTCCTCCGGTGTCCTCGAGTATATGAGAATGTCGTCGATGAACACCACCACGAACTTGTCAAGGTACTGGTGGAACACCTTATTCATCAAGTTCATAAATACTGCTGGTACATTAGTCAAACCAAACGGCATCACCATAAACTCGTACTGACCATACCGAGTCCTAAAGCAATCTTCGGTATGTCCTCCGGCTTCACCTTTACCTGATGGTAGCCTGATCTCAAATCTATCTTAGAAAACAGCTTTGCACCACTCAACTGATCAAACAAATCATCAATCCGTGGCAAAGGATATTTATTCTTGATAATGAGATTATTCAAAGCTTGTAATCAATGAACATACGCACCGATCCATCCTTCTTTGGTACAAACAATACCGGGGCTCCCCATGGTGAAGAACTAGATCCGATAAACCCATTATCCTGCAATTCATCTACCTGCTTCTTCAACTCTACCAGCTCCCTGTTGTTTACTCTATAGACATACTGTAAAATTGGTTCTGCACCTCGCACCAAGTCTATAGAAAATTCAACATCTCGATCTGGCGGCAATCCTGACAATTCCTCAGGAAACACATCCAAGAATTCTGCTATCAACGGATGTGGCAACACCTTGTCTTCCACCATAGCTCCACAAATAATGCCTTCTCCCTGATCTGCAGCTCCTCTAGCAAACTCAAACTCTGGCTCTCCTGGCGGACCAAACAAAACTCTACCTCCTCTACAATCTATGCTAGCACGGTGCCTACTTAACCAATCCACCCCGAGTACAATATCGTAGCTTGGAAGTGGAATTACAAGTAGACACGCACTCAACTCCCGGTCTCCCAAAGTAACTCTCCGATCCTTGCAAATATCATTAACCAGGATAATGTCTCCTCCGGTCATGATCTTGCAAGTCCTAAGCAAAGACTCAGCTACCAAACCATGCTTCAGAGCAAAAGAAAAAGATACAAAACTATGGGAAGCACCACTATCAAACAAAGCTAAAGCTGGAATAGAATCAAAAAGAATAGAACCTGCGATGACATCTCCGGTGGGTTCATCCTCTTCGACGGTCATAGCAAACGCTCGTCCATGTCGAGCACCTCCCTGCTGCTGATGCTGGACAAAATGCTGTTGTTGTGTCAGAAGCGGTCCCCTCGGCTGTGCTGCAGGTGGTCTCGTCTTTGCCCTCGAAGCTGAAGCTGCTCCCTGAACTGCACGACGAGGACACTCCCTCGATTGATGCCCCTCAGTACCACAATACAAACAAACTCCTAGCCTCCTCCTGCAAACTTCCCAGATATGGCTGGGCTTCTTGCAGTAGTTGCGTGGAGCTTGGTGTAACTGTCTCTATTACTGAGGTGTCTGATGTAAACCTCCTGAATTTTTAAATTATTAAATCTTGGATTTTTTCTAATTTTCTAAAATTTTCTGGGAATTTTCTGAAATTAAAATCAAGGTTTTTAATTAATAAATGATTTTTAATTGTCAATAAATAATATTAAAATATCATGAAAATAACATTTTTGGGTGTAAAATGGAAAATTGGACTTAGGGTAATTTTTTTAGATTTTTTTGGGCCTCAGACCTATTTTTAAATGCCTAAAAACTATTTTAATTAATTAATTAATTAATTAACTATTTATTATTATTATTATTATTATTATTATTATTATTATTATTATTTTTATTTTCTCTCAGCCCAGCCCGCCCTGGCCTATTGGGCCGCGGCCCAGCCCGCTCCCTCAGCCCAGACCCAACCCTATCGGGTCGGGTCGGGTTCAGCCGAACCAGACCCTCCGTTAGCCCGACCCGCCAGCCCGCAGCGACCCAGCCCCCACGACTCCGGCTTTCCCGCCGCCCTCCGCGCGCAGCGCCGCCCTCCGCGTGCAGCACCGCTCCCCGGGGCCACGTTCCCCCATGTCCACCGCCCATCTCGGCCACCCCCCGGCGCCCCAGCCCTATAAATCCCCGCTCCTCCTCCTTCGTTTCCCCCGCCGCCAGCCCTAGCCACCGCACGTCGCCCAGCTCTCCGCCGTCGCCCTCGCCACTGCGCCGCCCACCGCTGCGATGCCGCCACCGCACCACCTTGCCCAGCCCAGCCTCCCTCTCTCCTCCTCTCGACGACGTCGACCACCGCAGCGCAACTGTAGCAGCAGCACGAGCAGCTCCCCGCGCCGCCTCCGGCCGCCGGCGAGTCCCCAGCCACCGTGCCGTCAGCCGTCGCGCTGCCCCGGTCCCCTCCGCCGCAGCCCAGCCGCCCACGCCGCCGCCTCCTGCCGCCGCGACTCCACCAGAACCCTAACCCTAACCCTAATTTGGATTCGCGTGTCCGACACGAGTCGGACATGACTCGACCCTGATTTTTGGGTCCTCTTCAGGTGCGTGTAACTTCTTGTTCGTAGCTCCGTTTTCAATTCCGCAAATTGCGTTGTGAAGCCTGTTTGACCCTCTCGGTGTCCGGACAAACTGTTCGGGGCATCGCGTCCTGTGGTGATCGCACACCGCGATCCAAAAACAGGAAAAACCAGACCCTGTTTTATCCCGGAACTGAGTGTGCCCCACCAAACGGGACGACTTGGTCGTGTGCGGTCTTCACAGATATGTGCACGTCGTCGATACGGACGTGTGAGATTTCGTGGAAGCTGATTCGGGTGTGCGTGCACACCGGAATCAACGCGTATCCGCGGACATCGCCCCGTATTCGACTTTTCGGCAATTCGCCCTAACTTCTTGTACACTCGTCAGATCGAGACAAAACTTGCGCCATCGGACTCGTAGAAATACGCTGGTCCTGTGGGTCAAGTTTGGTTCGATTCTGAGAACGTTGACGAAATCACGTGTCGTGGGCCCCACAGGCCCCGATCGACGGGCGATTTTGTGTTCGGCTCATCGGAATCCAAATCTGAAAGTTCCGTTGGGTTCGTATCAGCATTCCTGACCTGTTGACACTAAGTTTGGTGAATTTGGAGACCTTTGACCCGGACACATTTTTTGGTGCAAAGTGGGCCCACCGGCGGACCCCGTTTTGACCCAAAACTGTCGTTTTTGCCCTTGTCTCCAAATTAGACCCAAGGACAGGCGTTTCTAGCTATTTGACATCTTCTGAGCGTAATGGTAATGTCTATTTCAGCTTTTGGACTCATCTCTGGAATTTTTCCCCAAGAGCCAATATTAATCAGATCCAAACAACAGGCAAGTACCTGCACTTCAAGTTAAATCTTTATATTGTGATAATTAATTCTCTGCTTTACTAGTACCCTTGATGATTACACCTAGTGTTAGAAATGCTGGATTTTCATGTCTTGAATATTGAAGTTCCTGTCTTATTTTCATGTCGGGTGGGAGAATACTAGAAGGCATGTAGTTTACCCTTCCCCTTGTCATGTTTAATAGCTGTTGGTATGCGACTGTACCTCAGCCGGATCTCGATTTTCCCTGTTTAATAGCCGTTTATGACGGCTGGATTAGCCTTATAAACCCCTACATGCCAACTATGTATTCTAAAAACAAACACAAGTTCACACAGATAGTTTTCTGTCTTGTTACATATATCTTGCTGACTGTTGTAGTTTCATTTCCTGTCTCATTTATTTTTGCTTTCTCATATCAATTGTTTACAGCTTTGAGATAATGATGTTCTGTTATGCAGTTTCTCAACCTGATATTCAATATTTAATTGTCATAAATATTTAGTTTAACCTTATTGTGCACTGTGTACTTTGCTCCTTTCCTGACTGGATCTGTTGATTTAGGCGATGATGAGGACCTTGCCCCCACTTATTATGGTCCCTATGAGGGGACTGATGTTACCTATGAGGAGCCAGAACCCACCCAGGAGATCCCTGCTGCAGAGTAGCTAATAGTAGCTATCTTTTATTTCTGTTTCTTATCTTATTAATCGGGTTTGTCCCCGATTTCAATTCTGAATTTTGTATTAAACATTTGAATCTGTTGTCACATTTATTTCAGTTGCAATCTTAAGTTTCAATTCTCTTTATTATCTTGTCTATGTTATTTGTGAATGAGCTAGTTAGTAAATATGGATTTGACCTAGACAGCGTACTACCGCCGACTCTGCGGCGTAGGCTGGACGTACCCACGCACTCGTGCCCGAATTTCCGGGTGTGGGTCGTGACACATTTTTATGGTGGCCCATGCAGGTCCTATCCTAAAATAGGGTAATACCCTAGGACAGGGTATGGAATAAGATTGAGGATTCTAGGACAAGCTCATTCACAGTATAGGGTCCTTATTTCAATTCTTGATATCATTGCTGCTTAATTTTCCTATCGCCTTTGATTTCCAAGTATTCTATTCTGATCTTCCCTATCCCTTAATCTTTCCGAATGGTCCAGACAAGGAACACAGTAGGAGGCACATCAGAACTAGCTGAGCAGAATGTGCCCGAGACTCTTGCACTCCCGTCGCCTCCATCGGTTCCGGCAGTTACTCTGGATGGGGCACAACTACTAGGAGTGTTCCAGGGATTGGTGGAATCCCAGAAAGAACAGACTGCACTTCTGCGGACCAGCCTCCCAGAAGCTCTTAAGTCCCAGGAGTCGTCGCTCAAGAGGCCAGGGAGTGCTAAAGACTTCAAGAATCTAAGACCCCTGGAATTTTATGGAACTGAGGGCATTCTCTATGCCGATGAGTGGATAGAGAATGTCGAGAGACTCCTGAAGACTGCTCGGGTTCCTGATGACCTCAAAGTGGAATCCGCAAGCCTGCAACTGTTCGATATTGCTCGAACCTAGTTCAGAGATGAACCCCAACTATCTGCTCCTGACATCACCTGGAAGGACTTTAAGAGACTATTCAAGGAGAAATTCTACCCCGAAGTGGCTCGGGAAGCTCTCGAAAGCCAATTCGAGAGACTGGAACAAGGTAACCTATCTGTTGATGAATATACTGCTGAATTTAGCAGGTTAAGCCACTTTGCGGAGTACATGGTTCGTACCCCGGAGGACAGAGCCCATAGATTCAAGAAGGGGCTATCTCCGGATATTCGCCTTGCTGTCACCACCAGCCGAGCTCGCACCTATGAAGAAATCCTGAGCGTGGCACAAGGCGTTGAGAGAGATATGGGGCATAAACTGAAACGAGAGAGAGATACAGGAAATGTAGGACCCAACAAACGCCCTTTTCAACAACAACAACAACAACAACAACAACAACAGAGGGCCCCGCAGCAAACTCAGCGTCCTCTCCCTCGAGCTCCAGCACCCCAACACCAGGCTCAGGGACAGAACCAACAAGCTGTTGCTTCTAACTTTTGCCAAAAACTAGGTCATACTTGGCAAGTCTGCAGGAAGAGGCTAGGTGCCTGCCTCTACTGCGGCTCAGCAGCGCATCAAATGAGGGACTGTCCAGCTGCTCAAGGACGCACCGCTGCACCAAAGGCTCCAGCCCAGGCCAGGGCCCCAGCAGTACAACAGAGGGGACCCCCACTTCCAACACAACAACAACGCTTTGCTCAGCACCAGCAGCAACAGAGGGGTGCACCGCAGCAAGGCCGTGCTTATGCAATGACTCTGGAAGAAGCTGAGGCCACAACAGACGTGATCACAGGTTCTGTGCTTATAAATTCAATACCAGCTATTACTTTATTTGACTCTGGAGCTTCATATTCATTCATGTCAGTAGATTTCCTTATGAAGCATAGCTTAATCACTAAACCCCTTAGAAATTGTTATAAGATCATTACCGATGGAGGAATCATCCCGGTTAGTGATGCCTGTAACAATTGTCTTATTACATTGTGTGGAAGAGAACTGTATGCTAGGCTACATGTAATGCCAGTGCCCAGTTTTGATATTATACTGGGTATGGATTGGTTAAGTCAACATCATGCCACTATAGACTGCCACAGAGGTAGTGTAATCTTCAGGCCACCTGACAAGCCAGAATTTGAATTTGCTAGAGGTTCTAGAGAAATGGGTAATAACAAAATTTATGGAGCCCTAGTAACAGAAGAATTGCCACTACCTATCATCTCTGAATACCTTGATGTCTTCCCTGAGGATCTCCCAGGCTTACCCCCAGACCGAGAAGTTGAATTCTCTATTGACTTAGTGCCAGGAGCAGCACCAGTATCTCAAAATCCCTACAGAATCAACAAGAAGGAGATAATAGAACTAAATGAGCAAATCAAAGAACTAGAAGACAAATGCTTCATTAGGTCTAGTGTCTCACCCTGGGGAGCTCCAGTATTATTTGTGCCCAAGAAGGACGGAACATCCCGAATGTGTATTGACTATAGGGCCTTGAATGCCTTAACAATTAAGAATAAGTATCCCCTGCCCAGGATAGATGACCTATTTGATCAGTTGAGTGGAGCTCGGGTATTTTTAAAGATTGATTTGAGGTCTGGATACCACCAAGTAAGGGTGAGAAAGGAAGACATCTCTAAAACTGCTTTCAATACCTGGAACGGATACTACGAATTCTTAGTAATGCCGTTCGGGTTGACGAATGCTCCACAGTTTTTATGAACTTAATGAACAGAGTTTTCCAGCCATATCTAGACAAATTTGTAGTGGTCTTTATTGATGATATTTTGATCGACTCCAAGACCCCCGAAGAACATGAAGAACATTTGAGGTTAGCATTGGAAACTTTGAGGAAGGAAAAACTTTATGGAAAATTATCTAAATGTGCTTTCTTCCTAGACAAAGTAGAATTCTTGGGACATGTTGTGACTGGAGATGGAATAGCAGTAGATCCTAAGAAGATAGAGGCAGTAGAATCCTGGCCCACTCCAGACTCTGTAGCAGAGATTAGAAGCTTCCTGGGACTAGCTGGCTACTATCGGAAGTTTGTGAAGGACTTTGCAAGAATTGCTGAGCCCATGACAAAATTAACAAGGAAGGATGAAGAGTTCACCTGGACCGATGAATGTCAGCATGCTTTTGAGGAATTGAAGAAAAGGCTGACTACTGCCCCTATTCTAACCTTACCTTCTGGAACCGGAGGTTTCGCTATTTACAGTGATGCTTCTGGAAAAGGTCTAGGTTGTGTTTTGGAGCAGAACAAGAAAGTAATAGCATATGCCTCTAGACAGCTTCGACCCCATGAAAAGAACTATCCAACTCATGATTTAGAATTGGCAGCTGTTATTTTTGCTCTTAAACTATGGAAGCATTATCTTTATGGAGAAAGGGTGGAAATATTTACAGACTATAAAAGTTTAAAATATATCTTCACCCAGAAAGAGCTAAACATGAGGCAAAGAAGGTGGCTGGAACTAATGAAAGACTTTGATATCACCCTTCAATATCATCCTGGGAAGGCCAATGTAGTTGCTGATGCTCTAAGCAGGTATCCTATGGCGATGTACTTGATTATGGACAGACACCTGCTGGAGGACTTGGAAAGTTTAGGTATTGAAGTAATTATCCCAGGAAAAGAAGGCCAAATGATGAACTTGCAGATTCAGTCTACTTTAATAGACAAGATCAAGGAGACTCAGTTTCAAGATGAAGGCCTGCGAAGTCTTCGAGGTCAAGTGCAAGCTGGATTAGTGGAAGATTTCAGAATTCATGAAGATGGATCACTGAGGCATGGCGATAGATTATGCGTACCTCAAGGAGACATAAGAGAAGAAATTATGCAAGAGGCGCACAGATTGCAATACTCTATACATCCAGGAGCCAACAAGATGTACAAGGACCTGAGGACGCATGTTTGGTGGTATGGCATAAAAAGAGAAGTAGCCAGGTTCGTATCTCGTTGTTTAGTGTGCCAGCAAGTCAAGGCAGAAAGACAAAGACCTGGAGGATTGCTTCAACCACTACCCATTCCGGAGTGGAAGTGGGAACATATTACAATGGATTTTGTTTCCGGACTTCCAAGGACACCTAGCGGAAAGGATGCAATCTGGGTGATAGTAGATAGACTGACCAAGTCTGCACATTTTCTACCCTTCAAAGTAGGGCTATCTACAGAGAAGCTGGCAGATTTATATATCAGACACATTGTCAGGCTGTATGGAGTTCCAGTAAGTATTATCTCCGACCGAGATTTAAGATTCACCTCTCACTTCTGGAAGAGCTTATAAACCAGCTTGGGAACTCAACTCAATTTCAGCATAGCTTATCATCCCCAAACCGATGGACAATCAGAACGTACAATCCAGACACTTGAAGATATGCTCCGTACATGTGTTTTGGATTTTGGAGGATCCTGGGAAGACTACCTACATCTTGTGGAGTTCTCTTATAATAACAGTTACCAAGCAAGCATCGAGATGACTCCATTTGAAGCTCTGTATGGCCGAAGATGTCGTACCCCGCTATCATGGGACGACGTTGGAGAAAGAGCCCTGCTAGGACCAGAGATGGTGATCGATTCAGCTGAGAAGGTAAAGCAAATAAGGGACAGACTTCGAGTGGCTCAAGACAGGCAACGACATTGGGCAAATAGCCACCGAAGGCCCTTGGAATTTGAGGTAATTAAATTTATGAAATTCAAGTCAATTTAAACATTTTGATTATGGAACTAAGACTTGATTATGACTTTGTTAAAGGTTGGAGAGCTGGTATTCTTAAAGATTTTCCCGATACGTGGCACCGTTAGGTTCGAAAGGAGTGGAAAACTCAGTCCAAGATTTATTGGACCTTTTGGCATTCAGGAGAAAATCGGAGAAGTGGCATACCGACTGGCATTGCCACCCTCTCTAGATGGAGTCCATAACGTCTTCCACGTGTCGCAGCTGAGAAAGTACGTGTCAGACCCCAGCCACATTTTGGATCACTCAGAGCTCGAAGTAGGCCCAAGTCTGACTTACCAAGAGCAACCCGTGGAGATACTGGATCGATCGGAGAAAGTTCAACGGAACCAGGTCATTTCCCGGGTTCGCGTAGCTTGGAAGCACCATTCTCCCGGCGAATCCACCTGGGAGCGAGAAGACGAGATTAGAGAGCGATACCCCTATCTTTTTGAACCCTGAGGTATATTTTATTTCTCGACCTTTCCTTTCGTGCCTTGTTATTCTTAAATTTTGAGGACAAAATTTTTGTAAGTTGGGTAGGTTGTAAACCCCCTGAATTTTCAAATTATTAAATCTTGGATTTTTCCTAATTTTCTGGAATTTTCTGGGAATTTTCTGAAATTAAAATCAAGGTTTTTAATTAATAAATAATTTTTAGTTGTCAATAAATAATATTAAAATATCATAAAAATAATATTTTTAGGTGTAAAATGGAAAATTGGACTTAGGGTAATTTTTCTGAATTTTTCTGGGCCTCAGACCTATTTTTAAATGCCTAAAAACTATTTTAATTAATTAATTAATTAATTAATTAACTATTTATTATTATTATTATTATTATTATTATTATTATTATTATTATTTTTATTTTCTCTCAGCCCAGCCCGCCCTGGCCCATTGGGCCGCGGCCCAGCCCGCTCCCTAAGCCCAGACCCAACCCTATCGGGTCGGGTCAGGTTCAGCCGAACCAGACCCTCCTTTAGCCCAACCCGCCAGCCCGCAGCGACCCAGCCCCCCACGACTCCGGCTTCCCCGCCGCCCTCCGCGCGCAGCGTCGCCCTCCGCGCGCAGCGCCGCTCCCCGCGGCCACGTTCCCCCACGTCCACCGCCCATCTCGGCCACCCCCCCGGCGCCCCAGCCCTATAAATCCCCGCTCCTCCTCCTTCGTTTCCCCCACCGCCAGCCCTAGCCACCGCACGCCGCCCAGCTCTCCGCTGTCGCCCTCGCCACTGCACCGCCCACCGCTGCGACGCCGCCACCGCACCACCTTGCCCAGCCCAGCCTCCCTCTCTCCTCCTCTCGACGACGTCGACCACCGTAGCGCAACCGCAGCAGCAGCACGAGCAGCTCCCCGCGCCGCCTTCGGCCGCCGGCGAGTCCCCAGCCACCGCGCCGTCAGCCGCCGCGCTGCCCCGGTCCCCTCCGCCGCAGCCCAGCCGCCCACGCCGCCGCCTCCGGCCGCCGCGACTCCACCAGAACCCTAACCCTAACCCTAATTTGGATTCGCGTGTCTGACACGAGTCGGACATGACTCGACCCTGATTTTTGGGTCCTCTTCAGGTGCGTGTAACTTCTTGTTCGTAGCTCCGTTTTCAATTCCGCAAATTGCGTTGTGAAGCCTGTTTGACCCTCTCGGTGTCCGGACAAACTGTTCGGGGCATCGCGTCCTGTGGTGATCGCACACCGCGATCCAAAAATAGAAAAAACCAGACCCTATTTTACCCCGGAACTGAGTGCGCCCCGCCAAACGGGATGACTTGGTCGTGTGCGGTCTTCACAGATACGTGCGCGTCATCGATACGGACGTGTGAGATTTCGTGGAAGCTGATTCGGGTGTGCGTGCACATCGGAATCAACGCGTATCCACGGACATCGCCCCGTATAGGACTTTTCGGCAATTCGCCCTAACTTCTTGTACACTCGTCAGATCGAGACGAAACTTGTGCCATCGGACTCGTAGCAATACGCTGGTCCTGTGGGTCAAGTTTGGTTCGATTCTGAGAATGTTGACGAAATCGCGTGTCGTGGGCCCCACAGGCCCCGATCGACGGGCGATTTTGTGTTCGGCTCATCGGAATCCAAATCTGAAAGTTCCGTTGGGTTCGTATCAGCGTTCTTGACCTGTTGACACTAAGTTTGGTGAATTTGGAGACCTTTGACCCGGATACATTTTTCGGTGCAAAGCGGGCCCACCGGCGGACCCCGTTTTGACCCGAAACTGCCGTTTTTGCCCTTGTCTCCAAATTGGACCCAAGGATAGACGTTTCTAGCTATTTGACATCTTCTGAGCATAATGGTAATGTCTATTTCAGCGTTTGGACTCATCTCTAGAATTTTTCCCCAAGAGCCAATATTAATCAGATCCAAACAACAGGCAAGTACCTGCACTTCAAGTTAAATCTTTATATTGTGATAATTAATTCCCTGCTTTACTAGTACCCTTGATGATTACACCTAGTGTTAGAAATGCTGGATTTTTATGTCTTGAATATTGAAGTTCCTGTCTTATTTTCATGTCGGGTGGGAGAATACTAGAAGGCATGTAGTTTACCCTTCCCCTTGTCATGTTTAATAGCTGTTGGTACGCGACTGTACCTCAGCCGAATCTCGATTTTCCCTGTTTAATAGCCGTTTATGATGGCCGGATTAGCCTTATAAACCCCTACATGCCAACTATGTATTCTAAAAACAAACACAAGTTCACATAGATAGTTTCCTGTCTTATTACATATATCTTGCTGACTGTTGTAGTTTCATTTCCTGTCTCATTTATTTTTGCTTTCTCATATCAACTGTTTACAGCTTTAACTTTGAGATAATGATGTTCTGTTATGCAGTTTCTCAACCTGATATTCAATATTTAATTGTCATAAATATTTAGTTTAACCTTGTTGTGCACTGCGTACTTTGCTCCTTTCCTGACTGGATCTGTTGATTTAGGTGATGATGAGGACCTTGCCCCCACTTATTATGGTCCCTTAACGGGGACTGATGTTACCTATGAGGAGCCAGAACTCACCCAGGAGACCCCTGCTGCAGAGTAGCTAATAGTAGCTATCTTTTATTTCTGTTTCTTATCTTATTAATCGGGTTTGTCCCCGATTTCAATTCTGAATTCTGTATTAAACATTTGAATCTGTTGTCACATTTATTTCAGTTGCAATCTTAAGTTTCAATTCTCTTTATTATCTTGCCTATGTTATTTATGAATGAGCTAGTTAGTAAATATGGATTTGACCTAGACAGCGTACTACCGCCGACTCTGCGGCGTAGGCTGGACGTACCCACGCACTCGTGCTCGAATTTCCGGGTACGGGTCATGACACCTGATGAAAAGGCGCTCTAGCTGGAGTTGGTTCTACTGTGGCTGCTGGAAAGGTCTAGACTGAAAATGAGGACGTTTGGCAGATACTGTACTGCCGTTGGCCCCCAGAAAAGAATCACGGTCTCTCTTGGACTTCAAATCCAACTCCCGCTCAACCTTGCGTGCCTCCGCAAGTATCTCCGAGTATGTCTCATAAAAAGACGAAATGAGAATCTTTACTTCCCAGTTTAGACCCTCATGGAAATGAATAGCTCGCACCTCCGGCACTCTCACCAGATACTCTGCAAATTGGCTCAACCTGCCGTACTCTGCAGCGTACTCCTCCACAGACATGCTCCCCTGAATGAGACTCTCAAACTGTCTCCCCAAGTCTAGCATGTCTGCCCGGGCAAAAAACTTCTTCTTGAAAAGGTCCTTGAATACCTCCCAAGATTGTCCTGCGTCAACCAGAACTGACTCATTCCTGAACTAAGTGCGAGCGACATTGAACAGTTGAAGTCCTACCACCTCAACCTTCAGGTCCTCAGAAAGATGGGACACCCTCATAAGACGCTCAATATCCTCGAGCCAATCATCAGCATAGACGATACCCTCCGTCCCCTTGAAAACCTTAGGCTCCAGCTTCTTGAAGTCCTGAATGTTGCCTGGCCGAAGCTGAGCAACCTGAGGAACATCCTGCTGCTGGATCGGAACTCCTCTCTCGACTACAGCACGAGCAAGCTGATGAGCACTCTCGATGCCCTGCCGTAGAACGTCGGTCTGCCTCTGATGTGCCTCTGACTGAGTCCTCTGTGCCTCGAGCATCTCACGAAATAGTGTAAACATCTGTGACGCCTCTGCTGGCACAGGAGGTAGAGGTGGAAGCCCCTCAAATACATCTGGCACAGTCCTCTGAGTAGGTGGTAGACCTCCGAAAGTAATTGACACTCCAATCACTGGAGAAGTGACTGGTGTAGGCCCTCGGGATGTCACAGACCTATTAGAAACTGCTCCCCACTGCTACGATATAGTCTTAGGCAGCATCCTGAGATAAAGCGAAAGAAAGAATCAATATGGCATAAGATGTAAGACATCAAGGAAAGGACATATTAAGAGATCAAGTATCAATATCAAGGAAGAATAGTTGAATCAAAAGAATTTTCCTAGATGTGATTAAGTATCTCAACCTATTTCCTATATCCTATTGCAGGCTCACAGTAGTACAACTAAATTGTCGCACTACCACGACATCACATACTTTGTGAAGCTGGACCTGCATGGGCCACCACCAAAAATGTGTCACGACCCACACCCGGTGTAAGGGTACAAGTCGGAAACAACGCCCAGCCTACGCTACAGAATCGGCGGTAGAACGCTGTCTAGATAATCTATCTAACAATATAATGAACCGCCAATAATGATAGTATACTCAATCACAAAACTAAGATAGAAATGAGCACGAATCGGATAAAGAATAGAATAGTTACAATACAACTCATGAGTCTAAAATAATACATCAATGAGTATGAAGAAATAATAAAATAAGCTGGAGACAAATCTAGTACAAAAAATACTACGAAGCTACAACTCCTGGGTCAACTACCTCAGTTGGGATAAGTCCCTCCTGAGCTAGGGTCTCAGAATCTAAACCTATAACATCCTGGGGTCCATAATAGGTAGGGTACAACTCCTCAGTGTCATCTGGAAAAATATATCCAGTCAGGAAAGGAGCAGAGTACATCTCTAACAACAGTTCTAATCAATGATAAAAACTATATAACAGTAAATTGCTATGGATAAACAAGATGCACAAAATATACCAGAGATATATATACAATAAGGAAATACTGAAAATAAATATAATAATGAACAATATGCCAATGAAACAAGAATACTAATGTCTAAGTGTCTGAGTACTAGCTTAACATGCAATCGAATTGGGCAAGATGCAATACGGCCGGGCTAATCATACGTGCGGTGTATGATCATCACTATTCAGTAATCAGTACTTGTTACAATAGGGATATTGATCACATATCTATACTAATACTCTCCACCCCCGACTGGTATAATAGATCCAACCATGGTATGCTATGGCCCGAGATTCCCCAAGAATATAGCGACTCTTCCCGAGAATCGGTGTCTGTACATGTACAAGATAACCAATAAAATAATACTTGCACCATATACACCATATACCAAGGAATAATATCTCATGACGAGATCCGGATATACCTATCCGTGTAACCATAGTGTCAAGAGAACATGGATATCTACACTAGATACAATAAACATAAAAGATATCATAAATGAGAAACTATCAGAGAATGTACTCGCTTGCAGTCCAATAAATAGTCTCACAGATGTCTGACTCGGTGCCTCGAAGACCTAGATATGTAATATAACATCAATACAAGGTTCCGAAAAGAAAATAAATTAAACTAGTCAACTTCTAGGTCAATAAGTCAATTCTAAATCAAAAGTCAACTATGGTCAACTCTAAGGTCAACTATGGTAAACTATGGTCAACTATGGTCAAACCAAGGTCAACTATCTATTTCTAGGTTGCACAAGTCTAACACAAAAATCTTGGGTCAAGATATTAAAATCTAAGTCATAAAACCCACATCTTAAAATATTAGGATATCGTATCTCCGGATACGTAAATTCCAAGGTAAACATCACAATACATATATATCAAATAATTATGTATAATAATATAGAATATTAATTTACATATCAAATAGGTACCGTGGTTTTGAACCAACTTGGTATCTCAACAAAATCACAATCTTGATACCCAAACCCCGTATCTTGAGTATCCTACTTACCTTGGTCTCCATAAGGTAATACTCAATATATTGATATAATAATACCCTCAAATATAATATATAAATATATACTAATATTATACAAATAAGGAATATAGCAATAATAATATGTATCTCAATATAAATACATATATATATATATATATATATATATATATATATATATATATATATATATATATATATATATATATATATAAGTATATAAACCCAAAAACATAAATCTGCCTAACCGTCACTGAAAACAGTGTTGAAAAACACTGATACTTTGAAACCAGACTTTCAGTGACAGTTCTGGCTGTCACTGAAGCCACCGTCGTTGTTGCTATTGAAATTTGTACTGTTGTTGCTGCTTTGGTGACGGTTTGCAACCGTCACCATTCCCGTTGTCGCTGCTGCTGCATTTTCTGCCGCTGTTGCTATTTAATGACCGTGGCGGCTGTCATTAAATGCCACCGCTACTGCTACAGCGGCTGCTGCTGAACTCGCTGCTAATAATGACTGCAACTCTGTCATCAAACTTGCTGTCGCTAAAAAAAAAGTAATATATATATATATATATATATATATATATATATATATATATATATATATATATATATATATATATATATATATATATATATATATATAACCCAAATAAATATATATATATATATATTTATATATATATATAACCCAAATACATATATCTATATAAATAAATACCAAATAGCTATAATACACCCCCTCTATAATAATGTACATATTACAACATAGCCAAATGCACACATACGTAACTATTATAATTACACCAATACATATATCTACATAATCCTATAAAAATTACATATAAAATATACCCAATTAAACATACATGTATATATATATAATCAACATATACATATATATCCATACAACATATTGTAACATATTCATGTAGAAGAAAGCTACATAATATATATATATATATATATATATATATATATATATATATATATATATATATATATATATATTCTATTAGTACATATATAGTACATAGATCTATAATACAATAATCGCTATAATAAATACACTATAATACATATATAATATCTATATATATATATATATATATATATATATATATATATACACAATTATAATTCAAGAATTAAAGCATAATTAATTAGATCTACACATAAATACACAACACATGGAAAGTATCACACCGTATCCCACTAGATCTAGGATACGCATGTGACACGAGTCCATTACACATCCAATTGCATCCCAAAGGACATAAACAAATTACATATATTATTTATGAACAAAACAAAGTGTCAAATGTAGATCTACGTGTCCGTGTCAAAATATGACATGTACAAAGTCCCGTGTCGGAGGAAAAATTCCCAAAATAACACGTATCACCAAATTGTTGGGATACGACCTACACGTACCCAATTATGGATACGACACAAGCCTCAAACACATAAACACATGTTAAATTGATCTATAGTATCAATTGACACACACAACAAATGTCAATCTCGAAATTCTCCCAAAATTGACACAAAAAGCACCATAACTTTCTCCATACGCCTCCTATGAACACAAAACAAAATCCTATGGGTAGTAAATGCATATGGGTTAATTTTCCATAATTAAATCTCAGATTTAGAAGCTATTTTATAGGAAAAAACTGAATTATACCTATTGGGAAATGGATTCCCAATGAAACCTCCAATTGAGATAAAATTGCTTCCAACTTGTAGATCCTTGCTCCTCTTTGTAGATCCTTGCTTCCTCCTTCAAGATCCTTGCTTCTCAAGTCTCTAATGGTAATTTGGAAAGGAATTGGAATGAATTTGGTAGGAAAATGAAGTGGAAATGAAAGAAATTTGGTAGTGGAAAATTCTAGATCTAGATTTGGAATGAAAAAGAGGAGAGAGAATTTTTTCCTTCTTTTTAAATATGCCGGCCCCTATTCTGTCATGCCCCAGTCCCAAAATACATAGGACTAGGATACGTAAGCATGCCAGCCACATGGATATGGCAACTCTAATATATGGAAACCAAATTCACACGTACGCTGTATTATGAACATCAAATCCACAAGTGGTATAACATATGTCACAAGTCACAGGGTACAATCTAAATCTCATCCACCAAAATCAAATATAATTAAATAACCAATATCTATGGAACTAGATCTTAATAAGAAATATCTAAGGATAATAGTTGGATGGAAACAAATCCACTACCAACTCGAATATAAGAGCAACTACAATATGAGTATAACACAATAAACACTATATAAGAATACCAGCTATCAATCATGGCTCGAAGAGAAGACATCCTCGAAACATAAGTAGCCATTCGGATCTGCGCTCCTGCGAATACTCAAGAACAGATACACCTGGCAGGGGACCAGGTCCTCAGAGGGACATAACAAGATACTTAAACACATGCCAATAAAGTACTGAAATAAATATCCAAAGGGGTCACCTAACCGTCTAAGTGAATGCAGTTAAGAACAACTTTCCCAACGCGTGGGCTATCTGGCTAAAATAGGATTGGCATAGCTCTCTTGGAGATCTAGGGGCCTACAAAGGCACGTCGCCTTTCGAACGCCGGAGGCCTATCTGATAATATATATAGGGGTCATCATGACCACGCATCTCCGACGGAGCGTACGGGTTACACAAGGAAAGTACATCGGAGCCTACATGCCATACTTGTTGTTCTCCCCACCCTATGCCCTAAGCATGTCACATCCATGACACGATAATACCTCTAATAACTGCCAAGTCTACTAGCATGCAAAGTTTCTAATAGCAGTTATTCCTAACGCATGACCCACGCGTACAGGAGGCCAAATCCTGCACGCAAGTCCGTGATCTACATGAGACTCATAACTCGTGTATCAACTGTGTCACGGCCAATGAACCTAATGATGCTACATGATAATGGGATAGTCTCATAAACAGGGTCAATGCAAATACATAAATAAAAATATATCGCGACGTCACCATAGCGCACATTTTATATAACAGTTAAAATATATGAACTAAAGACAGAAAATAAAGATGCATGCAACATATAGAATATAAATAACAGTACAATGGCAAGGTATACTTGCCTGGCAAAGAAGTTATAATGTACCAATAACCTGCTCCAGAAATCGCGCAGAACAAATCCAATATCCTTTGTACACATAATATAATGTAATAAAATCATTAGTCATTACACTAGCACATACACAACCATATTTACACTGGACTCAGGGGGTATACTAGGGGTAACACTAGTCATCTAACATGGTCAATTACGCGTTAAATTACGCGGGTGTCGCATCTTCAAGTACTGTACGAAATCAGTCAGTCAACTGACAGGTGTCTATGCCAGTAGTTAATGTACGCAAGGCAGACAAATTCATAAGTTTTTAGGGTCAACATGGTCAAGGTAAGTATGGGATAGTCCACGGTGTCCTAGGGTCGTACAGTCTGAATATTTAGTCATAATTATCAATTTGCATTTACTTACATATATATTCATATTTATATAATAATATAACTAGTAATTTATTTCCATAATTATTGGAATACATATAGTAATTACGTACATAAATATATATACCAAACTGAATAATATTTGCGTACATGTAAATGTACGAACGCGCGTTGGATTCTCCGACTCAGGGTCTGATGTAAAGTAACTGTGGTGGCTAAATACTAACGTCCTACTGGAACACTATCAGAGAATGTACTCGCCTGGGGTCCTGCTGCTGGTATGAATCAGAGTCCAAGTCACAGTCCAAATAGCCTATGTATTACAAATTTATCACGTCAAAAGATAATTTATTTTAATTTATTTAATTCTGTAATAATTACTCTAAAATCCTATTTTAATCTTATTATTCTGATTTTTATGTTAATTCCTAAATTTTGTCCAAAAAAACTAATTTTTATCGACTCGAGACTCATGGCACGCAAATCGAGGCGATCTGTTGACCGAAAAGTCAACCGACACAAACTCAACTTTCATGCATGATTTCTTGTAGATTTTAGTGTCAAAAACATGCTGGAATTTACAGCTCATCCGAATTCAATTTCGTTTGGGAATTATGGCACATACAAATTTTGTATTGTGCACCGATGGTTAAATTCTAACCTAGAAGTTCTACAGAATTAACAGTATATAAATACTTCGAATTAAATTCTGCAAAAAACATATGTCAATTATCTAGACATTAGATTTCAAAAACTTTAAATGTTTCATGATTCTGATTCCTGGCTCTCCCGAAATCGCGAAAACATCGAAACACATCTATTTTCAGACATGCTGTGCTCTACGAATTTTCTAGAATTTAATAATCATAATTTCATAAAAAAATTATATAATCAGAAATCTAACCTTAATATCGTTTTAACACAAAAAACTAGGCCTTATTTGGAGTACGAAGCTGTGCGCAATGGCTTCTGGAAGATGAAGGAACCCTATATGGCAATTCTCCAAAATCGGCTCAAAGAAAACTCTAAAATAAATAACTAAACTATTATATATATAGAGGAGAGAGAAAGCAGCAGCGGCTCGGAGCTTGACACGTGGAAGCCATCCGCGCTGCACAGCCCAAATCAGACGGTTCGAATCTGACGCGGCTCGGTTCACCTGAGTCTGAGTCGAACTCTGACTCTGCTCGGCTCGAGGTCGGCTCGGCTTCACCCGCACCCACCAAGCAGCCACTGACAGGCGGGCCTGGCCCTGTTCACTGCAGGAGGCTGACAGGTGGGCCCTTGTTTGCTGACTGGGCAGAAATAATTACTTTTTGGGTTTTCTTTTTCAGAAATTAGTTTTTAATTCTGTTTTTCATAATTAACTCAAAATAAATGCTAAAAATAATCAGAAAATTCCTAGAAAATTCGAGAAAATATATTTTATTATTTGGAATCTAAATTAAAAGTATGGAATATTTTTAATTAAGTTTGAACATAAAATAAATTCTTCAAAGTCCTAAAAAATTAGTTTTACTAGTTTTTAATTAACAAAAAATTACGGAAAAATTCTATGTGAAGGGGAAAACTGGATTTCTTCATGAATTATCCAATGGTGGGGACACCTCAATGTGTTTTTACATAAAAGCCCCCAACAATTGAAAAATTGCACAAAGACGGTAATTAGATTTCATTAATTAAATCGAACGCGCACGATGTTCTAGAATTAATTAGGAGTACATGAGATTAAATTTAGGCGGGACACAAGTGTCAGGGGCATAAAGGGTACAATGTAGAATATTAATAAAATCTGGATTGTACAAAACGTTCAAGGTTGTGTCTTCAATTTCGATTGGGACGCACAAGGGTACAAAATTGGGATTTATATCGAATTAAGAAATAACGTTCGCGACGTTTATTGTGCGACTAAAATGTAGCACCAGAGAGCAATATTATAAGTTGTACAAGGGTCAGAATAGTAGGCGGGCATGTCTAGAATGAGGTTGTGAAGTTTGTTGGAAGGCAATGGCTAGTGAGGTGCTCCAATTATAGAAGCAACGGTAATGTGCGCTATGCTATATAAATTATTTTATAATTAAATAAATGCCGTGTTCTAATTCTAATTGGTTCAAACTAGCCCTAATTTTACTATCTAAGCAAATTAGGCCTAATTTTGCGTGAGGGGGTTTACAATCTACCCAACTTAAAATAATTTTGTCCTCGAAATTAAACTAGGGCAGGGTTTCTCTATCTAACCTCACTTGATTGCAGTCTAAAGAATTCTCCTTAAGTTAACATTGCAGTTTCTACCCAACTTAGAATTTACCCATCTATCATCTAAGGCTATACATCTAAGAAGGCTATGTCCCAAATTATTTAATCATGCTTTTGAATCATCAAAGTCTTTAACACCAAATATATCATCTATGATATGCCCTTAATCATTTATAACAGAGAGTCACCAAGTCATATGATTAGCCTATGGGGTATACTCAGCACTATCAGTGTATCACTTATTTCCAAGCACGAGGTTTCGTCTTTTTGAAACAAAAGAAGACGGAAAATAATGGTAAAGAGTTCAAGGAGGGGTAATAGAATGGAAGTATGGGAATCAAAGCGTTTAAAGGATTCAGATTGGAATTGTCAAGGCAGTTGTGGATTGAAACACTATTTGGTAATTTCTTATTCGCATGTTCACATCGGTGCAGTTATGTACTTGATATGATATGCTTTGTCGTATCTAGAGGGTAAGTATATTTGTCTACTGGTCAATTATACATCTCAATCCACGTAAAATAGTATTGCGAAGGGCGAATCAAGTGCACTATGTCTAGCTAGACCATAATACACTGATCCTGATTAGACAATTTGTATTAGTGTGGTTGATCAGGCCCCAATAACACATATGTCATGAACAAGCTAGATATAAGATTAAGCTTGCAAAAACTAGGCTATAATAGTAGCATAATTCAAGGTAGCACAGAAAATATAATGCTGGATTATGATGAGAGAAGTTATAAAATAATTCAAGTTCGCAAAAGCAAAAACAACATAAGCAATAATAATAAAAGACTCTACAATCTCCACAGTTATCATACAACCTCCTTGTCTACGTCGTTAGTCGACCAAATAGGGATAGGACCTTCCATTCCTATAGTCTAAATGTTATCTTCTTATGCAAGTCTAAAGTCGGTGTCATTTGGTTATACTTCACCAATGGGTTAAGAGGACTGTGTGATACTAGGTGGCAAGGCATATTACTTAATTTAGAATAATAAATTAATACGCTAATGCCTTAAAAAAAATATAGGAATTCCTATTAAGGTTTACAAGAAGGGGTCTTCGTGCTTATTAGAGTATCCTATTATATAGGTCATGGTCATCTTAAGTCTTAGTCATAGTGCTTATAGAATTAGTGTCAATAGTAGGGATAGAAGAGTTACTGGCCGTCAAGGGGAAAGGGATCTAGCTTGTATCGAGGTGGGGGTACATGCTACGCAATTTAAACTAAGGGATAATCACCAGGTCACAATCTACAAGAATAACTTAAACCATCAAGTTCTAACTACTAAGCACACAACTTCAAAATTTAACGTTAACAACTATAATCCTAGCAACTATATGTCCTTAACACAGAATAAAATTACCTGGCCTACAATCAGAAGTGTCAGATGGCACGAGTTGAAAGATGAAGAAAAAAAATGTAATCAGTAGTCGTACACTAGCGAGCGCTATGGTCACAGGGGAACAATATATGAAATAGAGGGGCTCTAGATAGCATCATGGTTTTCCAAGGAGAGTGGTATGCTAGTTGCCATGTTCGGGGTATGATCAAGGGAAAGTGTTGATTACATTCCTCTAGGCTTCCTAGGGTGCTGTCTACTAATAATAAGACAATGACATAAGTTTTATAGTTCTCCAATACTATCCAATTATGAAGGTTAGGTTCAGTCCTAATGTTCAATATTGGTTCTCCATTGGTTCCTCAATACTAGGGTCAAACATTATGGTAAAACTTCTAACTATCTCTAGTAGTGTCTATACTACTCTCAAGTCTTCTTAATGCATCAAGGGGTAATGGTATACCAATCTAAAGATAAGGAATTCTAGGGTTCACTAGATATTCTAAACTTAGTGGTGTATCTATATTCTCGTTGTATTCTTAATAGGTCTGCTACTCTAATTATCATCCTAATAACATGGGTTCCTATATTCTAGCAGAAGGCTATATATACTCAAGGAACTTATTAGGAAAGTACAAGAATCAAGCAGGATACAATTGTTCGAATAGAACATAGAGGAGGAAATGAATCATAGTCAATTATGGATGAGATCCTATACTCTAGTCCTAGGTGCAGGCTTGTTCGGTACAGTAACGTAACCGAGACAATATGCTCTCGACCTGCATGGGCCACCACAAAAATATGTCACGCCCCAGTCCCAAAATACATAGGACTAGGACACGTAAGCATGCCAGTCGCATGGATATGGCAACTCTAATATATGGAAACCAAATCCACACGTACGCTGTATTATGAACATCAAATCCACAAGTGGTATAACATATGTCACAAGTCACAGGGTACCATCTAAATCTCATCCACCAAAATTAAATATAATTAAATAACCAATATCTATGGAACTAGATCTTAATAAGAAGTATCTAAGGATGATAGTTGGATGGAAACAAATCTACTACCAACTCGAATATAAGAGCAACTACAATATGAGTATAACACAATAAACACTATATAAGAATACCAGCTATCAATCATGACTCGAAGAGAAGACATCCTCGAAACATAAGTAGCCATCCGGATCTGCGCTCCTACGAATACTCAACAACAGATACACCTGGCAGGAGACCAGGTCCTCAGAGGGACATAACAAGATACTTAAACACATGCCAATAAAGTACTGAAATAAATATCCAAAGGGGTCACCTAACCGTCTAAGTGAATGCAGTTAAGAATAACTTTCCCAACGCGTGGGCTATCTGGCTAAAATGGGATTGGCATAGCTCTCTTGGAGATCCAGGGGCCTACAAAGGCACGGCGCCTTTCGAACGTCGGAGGCCCGCCTGATAATATATATAGGGGTCATCATGACCACGCATCTCCGACGGAGCGTACGGGTTACACAAGGAAAGTACAACGGAGCCCACACGCCTTACTTATTGTTCTTCCCACTCCATGCCCTAAGCATGTCACATCTATGACATGATAATACCTCTAATAACTGCCAAGTCAACTAGCATGCAAAGTTTTTAACAGCAGTTATTTCTATCGCACGACCAACACGTACAGGAGGCCAAACCCTACACGCAAGCCCGTGATCTATATGAGACTTACAACTCGTGTATCAATTGTGTCACGACCAATGAACCTAATGATGCTACATGATAATGGGGTAGTCTCATAAACAGGGTCAATGCAAATACATAAATAAAAACATATCGCGACGTCACCATCGCACGCATTTTATATAGCAGTTAAAATATATGAACTAAAGACAGAAAATAAAGATATATGCAACATATGGAATATAAATAACAGTACAATGACAAGGTATACTTGCCTGGTAAGGAAGCTGCAATGTACCAATAAGCTGCTCCAGAAATCGTACAGAACAAATCCAATATCCTATGTACACATAATATAATTCAATAAAATCATTAGTCATTATACTAGCACATACACAACCATATTTACACTGGACTCAGGGGGTATACTAGGGGTAACACTAGTCATCTAACATGGTCAATTATGCATTGAATTACGCGGGTGTCGCATCTTCAAGTACTGTACGAAATTAGTTAGTCAACTGACAGGTGTCTATGCCAGTAGTTAATATATGCAAGGCAGACAAATTCACAAGTTTTTAGGGTCTACATGGTCAAGATAAGTATGGGATAGTTCACGGTGTCCTAGGGTCGTACAGTCTGAATATTTAGTCATAATTATCAATTTGCATTTACTTACATATATATTTATATTTATATAATAATATAACTAGCAATTTATTTACATAATTATTGGAATACATATAGTAATTACGTACATAAATATATATACCAAACTGAATAATATTTGCGTACATGTAAATGTACGAACGTGTGTTGGATTCTTCGACTCAGGGTCTAATGTAAACTAACTGTGGTGGCTAAATACTAACGTCCTACTGGAACACTGTCAGAGAATGTACTCACCTGGGGTCCTGCTGCTGGTATGAATTAGAGTACAAGTTACAGTCCAAATAGCCTATGTATTACAAATTTATCACGTCAAAAGATAATTTATTTTAATTTATTTAATTCTAGAATAGTTACTCTAAAATCCTATTTTAATCTTATTATTCTAATTTTTATGTTAACTCCTAAATTTTGTCCAAAGAAACTAAATTTTATCAACTCGAGACTCATGGCACGCAAATTGAGGCGATCTGTTGACCGAAAAGTCAACCGACACAAACTTAACTTTTATGCATGGTTTCCTGTAGACTTTAGCGTCAAAAATATGTTGGAATTTATGGCTCATCCGAATTCAATTTCGTTTGGTAATTATGGCACATACAAATTTTGTATTGTGCATCGATGGTTAAATTCTAACCTAGAAGTTCTACAGAATTAACATTTTATAAATACTTCAAATTAAATTCTGGGAAAAACATATGTCAATTATCTAGACATTAGCATTCTGAAACTTCAAACGGTTCATGATTCTGATTCCTGGTTCTCCCGGAATCGCAAAAAGATCGAAACACATCTATTTTCGGACATGCTGTGCTCTACGAATTTTTTTGAATTTAATACTCATAATTTTGTAAAAGAAATTATATAATCAGGAAGATAACCTCAATATCATTCTAACACAAAAAACTAAGCCTCATTTGGAGTCCAGAGCTATGCGCAATGGCTTCTGGAAGATGAAGGAACCCTAGATGACAATTCTCCAAAATCGGCTTAAAGAAAATCCTAAAATAAATAACTAAACTATTATATATATAGAGGAGAGGGAAAGCAGCCGCAGATCAGAGCTTGACACGTGGCAGCCATCCATGCTGCCCAGTCCAAATCGGACGGTCCGAATCTGACGCAACTCGGCTCAGCTGAGTCCGAGTCAAACTCTGACTAGGCTCGGCTCGGCTCGAGGTCGGCTCGGCTCCACCCGCACCCACCCAGCGGCCACTGGCAGGCGGGCCCGGCCCTGTTCACTGCAGGAGGCTGACAGGTGGGCCCTTGTTTGCTGACTGGGCAGAAATAATTACTTTTTGGGTTTTCTTTTTCAGAAATTAGTTTTTAATTCAATTTTTCTTAATTAACTCAAAATAAATGCTAAAAATAATCAAAAAATTCCCAGAAAATTCTAGAAAATATATTTTATTATTTAGAACCTTAAATAAAAGTTTGGGATATTTTTATTTAAGTTTGAATATAAAATAAATTCTTTAAAGTCCTAAAAAATTAGTGTTACTAGTTTTTAATTAACAAAAAATTACGGAAAAATTCTATGTGAAGGGGAAAACTGGGTTTCTTCATGAATTATTCAATGGTGGGGACACCGCAATGTGTTTTTGCATAAAAGCCCCCCAACAATTGGAAAATTTTACAAAGACAGTAATTAGATTTAATTAATTAAATCGAACGCTCATGATGTTCTAGAATTAATTAGGAGTACATGGGATTAAATTTAGTCGGGACACAAGTGTCAGGGGCGTAAAGGGTACAGTGTAGAATATTAATAAAATTCGGGTTGTACAAAACGGTCAAGGTTGTGTCTTCAATTTCTATTGGGACGCACAAGGGTACAAAATTAGGATTTATATCGAATTAAGAAATAACGTCCGCGACGTTTATTGTGCGACTAAAATGTAGCACCAGAGAGCAATATTATAAGTTGCACAAGGGTCAGAATAGTAGGCGGGCATGTCTAGGATAAGGTTGTGAAGTTTGTTGGAAGGCAATGGCTAGTGAGGTGCTCCAATTATAGAAGCAATGGTAATGTGCGCTACACGATATAAATTATTTCATAATTAAATAAATGCCGTGTTCTAATTCTAATTGGTTCAAACTAGCCCTAATTTTACAATCTAAGCAAATTAGGCCTAATTTTGGGTGAGGGGGTTTACATATTCTCCTCCCTCAAGTTATCATGTAATGTCCATTATACCCCTTGGGGCCTCTCATGAAGAAATAATTAAGGAAGGAAGCTTCTAGTCTAATGATTTAATTAATTTAATCCATCTCCTTAACAATGGGCTTTCTAAATGGGCTAAGTCTAACTAATTAATTCATGTTGGTTCATGGGTCCAAACTAAACTAGTTAGGTCCACTAATACAAGTCTAAATTAAATAAATAATATCTAACAACAATTAAATAATACCACAAATAATTATTTACCAAGCACAATAATTTATTAAATAGGAAATTAATAAAATACCCTTTCCTAGAAAATGTGGTAGTGACACTTCTGGAGTAGTTAACTAGGATAATAGAGTTTTCATAATAATTACTATTAACAGTTTTATAACCTGATAATAATAACTAGCCATAGTACATGTAAGTAAAGGAAGTAGAACCTCACTATGCTAATTAGCAAAGAGTTAGCAATTGGCTTTAATAAGAAAGCCCTTACTAATGGTAAATCTATAAAGAATGCTCAGAATTTTGAGTATGACTCTGAATTAGAGGAACTAAACAAATGAACAATTCCAAAGGTAAAGCCAAAATAAATTTACCAAATTGGTACTTTTGACTTTAAATTATCTATTTCCATTAAAATAATAGAAAAAATTATTTCTGTGAATAACACAGAACATTCCTGTAAGATTATAAGCGAGAAGGATATTGGGTATATTCGGGATGCCAATAATTATATCCATATCGGACTAATTCAAGTTGCCTTTAAACCTTTAACTCTACCAGGGTTAAATGCATCAATAATGACATCTCTTAGAGATGCAAGATATTTAGATTGGAGCCAATCCCTAATGGGAGTTATGTAAACTAGCCTCTGTCATGGTCTAGTATATTTTAACGTTTATCCTAATTTAACTCTGTCAATGACAGATAGTCATTTATATGAGTCTGTAACTTTAAATTTGAAAACTAATGGTTACAAATTTTTGCCTGGATCTGAAACTATAGCAATAATCTATAGGATCCACTATAAGGTAATGAATACCATTGCCTCAAATGTAAGGCATATTACCACACCTGGTAAGACTACTTTCGTAGAAACAAATATGTTAACATCCAAAGTAGCAACTAATAGGATAATTCGATGGGATAAAATTAAATTCCCAAAAGAATGAATTTTAAGTCACGCTGTGTTACCACAACCAATTGTGAACACAGATATTGATCAAATAGTTCAAACTAATGAAAGAGAAATAGAAGTGAGATTTACTCCTCATGATAACTCTCGATTATCAATATCAGGACGAAAATCTCTACCTTCTACAATAGGGTCAATTTCTTCTAATAAAGAAGAAGTCAATAAAATTAAAATTACAGATGATGCAATAACATATCCTTTATAAAAGAAAAAAAATAGGCTCTCCGACAATGTCAAAAATGGAATTTACTTCTATTTAATGGAATTTAAGATCAACCAAGAAATTTAGGACATTCTCAATAGAATGTACTATAAAAATGACGAATTTGTGGTATGGTTTGAAAAAACCTATCATACTAAAAAGAGATATGAATTTAAGGATGAATATTACAATCATCTAGAAAAGAAGAGACGAATAATATCCTTCGTTGATTTGTTTGTCCAAAAATATGTGGACACAGAATTAACATAAATAAATGTGTTAGAGGAACATTATAAGATTTGGAATACTGATACAGGATCAAATAGCGGTACAACTAGATCAATGTACCCATCAAATGAGTCAATTAAACTCACTGTTAAAAATATAACAGACAAAATTGATGCTGTTTCATTTGTCAAAATTATTGACAATAAAGAAATAGTTATTACAGAATTACAAAAAGCTTTATAGCAGAATAATTACACTAATGTGTTTATCCAAGTAATGTGTCAACAATTGACTAGGATCAAAGCTGCCTTGGAAAAATTATTACATAAACTTGATAAAATAAAGCATATAGATCCTTCTGGGAAAAACTCTTTCAAAGAGACTTCTAATCTCTCTCTAAAACCTCCTCCTGAGGTAAAAGGGTTTAAAGTTACTAAAGCCCCAGAAGTTACGAAGGAAGACATAAAAGAGCTAATAGCTTAGTTCAAAAGAAGTAATCTTCCGACTATTAATGCTGAAGAAAGAGAATTGCAAGAGCTAATTGCTCAAGTAAAGTAAAAAATTTCTACTATTAGTGACAATACTAATAGAAATAGAACTTCCATTAATGATCTCAATAAGAGTATTCAAGTTATTAATGGACAGTCTTCAAATACTTCTAAAATATTAGAAGAAGATCAACAAACTGAGGATCTAATAGAGGATGGAATTCATCCACAACAGATTGAAGATCTTCAAAAATCTTTTGTTGAATCTAAAATAAATAATTCCCAAATTCAGGTGGTTAAATATGGTAAACCTAACCTGATAAAATATTATTATCAAAGACCTACTCCCACAGATGTACTATTTGAAGAAAATGATATTATAGTACAAAATCATTATAGTGGGGGAGAGATCTATGAATGGAACATAGATGGTCTTACAGATAAACAAACTCATGATCAATTACATAGAATGATGATGTATTCCAATGTTGCTAAAGCCGTTGGAAACAATGATAAAAAAATTGCATAATTTATTACTTGCGATTTTACTGGCACTCTTAGGGGTTGGTGGATTAATTGCCTAACCGACTCACAGAGATAAGAAATTGTAAGTGCTGTTAAAACTGAGACAAGTTCTGAGAATAATACTCAAACAACTAAACCTGATGCGGTTTAAACTTTAATTATTACAATTTTGGAACACTTTACAGGAGGAATCTCTGATCATGGAGAAAGAGTAAGAACTCTTCTTCAGAATTTAAGGTGTCCAACTCTTACTCATTTCAGATGGTATAAAGATACTTTCTTAAGTAGAGTAATGTTACTCGGTGATGCCAATAATGCTTACTAGAAGTCAAAATTTATTGATGGACTTTTCTAATCTCTTTGCAGAAAGAATAAGACAAGGTTTGAGAAACCAAAATAATGGTGTCATTCCTTATTCCAATTACACTTATGGAAATTTAATCAATAAGTGTATTGAAGAAGGTCGTGATTTATTTAATGACTTGAAGCTAAGACATCAACTAAAATCTCAAAAAATTTCTGAGAAAAGACAACTGGGAGAATTCTGTGACCAGTTTGCAATGGATACTTTCAAACCTCTTAATACAAAGGGGAAGAAGAAAGTAAAAGAATATAAGGATTACAAGAGACCTTATAAAAGGAAAAAATATCCTTCGAAAAGGCAAGATACTACTGTCAATAAAGACAATAAGCACTTTAAAAAGAAGAAATCTTCTAAGAAGAATATCATTAAATGTTATAAATGTGGTAAATTAGGCCATTATGCTAACAAATGTTATACAAAAAAGAAATTAGAAGAGATCGAAGATGAAGGACTACGAAAAACTCTTTACAAATTAAAGATCAATTCTGATTACGAAGAAATCTTATCAAATGATTAATCTAACAATGAGACTACTGATAATTTAGTAAATGAGTGTAATAAGAATTGCCAATGCAGCGAATATGTTGCAGATAAAGATATCAATTACTATAAATCTATAGTAGAAATGAATGGGCTATCAAAAAATACTTTAACTCTCAATGAGAAAATGATATTATTGAAGCTTTATTAACCGATAATATCTCCACTGAAATAAAAAATAAAATCATAGAAATAATTAGAGAAGAGTCAGATAAGGATAATGTTCCTATTCAGACTACCTCTACTGAAGCCTACAATATGGCTGAAGTAATCTCTCGATATAGAAGAAGACAAGTTAAACCTGTTACTATACAGAAACTTCAGTCTAAAATAAAAAATTTGAAAATTAAAATTAAAACTTTAAAATCTTAAGATCAACAAATCCAGAAAAGATTGGATAAGCTAGAACTAGATAATATATCTAAAAAGACAGCCAAATTAATCCACACTGATGAATCTTCTGTTGGTTCTTCTTGTTCACAAGAACAAGTGGGGGAGAATCAGTCCCAAATGGGACAAATAGACTCAGAAGAAAGAAAAAATAATTTCCTACAATAAATAGATTTATTTATTACCCATAAATGGTATATTAAAATAAATTTATTCATTAATAATGAGTATTATATAACTAATTTGATTGCTCTTGTTGATAGTGGTGCAGACCTTAATTGTGTCAAGGAAGGATTTGTTCCAATCAAATATTGTGAACGAACTACTCAGACACTTAGTGCTGCTAATAATAAAGTACTAACTACCCCGTATAAAATTACTGATATAAATATCTATAAGGATGATGTCTGTATTCCTGTACATCTAATAATTGTAAAGGAAATATCTCAGTATGTAATTCTAGGAACCCCATTCTTAGAAAAATGCATGCCTATTAATGAGATAACTAAAGATGGAATTACAACTTGTTATAAAGACAAAAGAATAACTTTTGAATTTATAACAAATCCAATTGTGAAATTTTTTAATAAAGTTAATTTGAAAGAAAATCAGATTAATTTTTTAAGAGGAGAACTTGCTCAGGTTACTGTAACTCAACAGTTAAAACAATTAGAAATTCAACAAAAAATTAAACAAGTCAAAGAAGACTTCAAGCTACACACTTGTAGTAATATTCCTAATGCTTTCTGGGATAGGAAACAACATATAGTTTTCATTCCTTATGAAGAATCCTTTAATGAAAAGAATATTCCGACAAAGTCAAGACCATGTCAAATGAATCAAGAATACCTTGAATTATGTAAAAAAGAAATCCAAGATTTATTGGATAAAAAATTAATTCGTAAATCTTACTCCCCATGGAGTTGCACAACATTTTATGTTAATAATAATGCTGGAAAAGAAAGAGGTGCGCCTAGACTTGTTATTAATTATAAACCTGTAAATAAGGTTTTAAAATGGATCCGATATCCAATTCCTAATAAAAGGGATCTACTTAATAGAATAGCTAAAGCAAGAATCTATTCAAAATTTGAGCTGAAATCAGGTTATTGGCAAATACAAATAAATGAAAAGGATCGGTATAAGACTGCGTTTACTGTTCCTCTTGGCCATTACGAATGGAATGTTATGCCATTTGGTCTGAAGAATGCACCTTCAGAATTTTAAAATATTATGAATGAAATGTTTATTCAATATTCTAGTTTTTTAATATCATACATTGATGATATATTGATCTTCTCCAATACAATAGAAGAATATTTTAAACACCTTAATGTGTTCAAATACATAGTCATTAAGAATGGCTTAGTAATATCTGCTCAAAAAATAAAACTCTTCCAGCAAGAGATAAGATTTTTGGGACATAATATTGAGAATAACATAATAATTCCAATAGATAGAAGTATAAAATTTGCTTCTAAATTCCCTGATGAAATTACTGATAATAAGCAGTTACAACGATTTTTTGGTGCATTAAATTATGTATCTAAATTCTATAAAAATATCGTTGCCGATACAAAAATTTTGTATCAAAGATTAAGAAAAAAGCCTGCTCCTTGGACCAATGCCCATACTGAAGCAGTAAAAATAATAAAACAAAAAGTTAAAAATTTACCCTGTCTACATTTAGCCAATGTTGAATAGTTTAAAATAGTTAAAACTGATGCTAGTGATATTGGTTATGGAGGTATATTAAAATAATTAAACCCTAATACCAATAAAGAAGTATTAGTAAGATATCATTCAGGAAAATGGAATGATACTCAAATTAAATATTCTACTATTAAGAAAGAAATTCTTTCTATTATCTAATGCATTCATAAATTTAAGGATGATTTACTTAATAAGAAATTCTTATTAAGAATTGATTGTAGTTCTGCTAAGACTGTCTTAGAAAAAGATGTTAAAAATTTAGCATCTAAGCAAATATTTGCTCGATGTCAAGCAGAATTAGCCATATTTGATTTTGATATTGAATATATTAAAGGAACTAACAATTTACTTTCTGACTTTTTGACTCGTAAATTTTTGCAGAATCATGAATAAACGGGACAAAGGGAAGCAACCATGGGTTCCTAGACCCATGAACTCAGGCTCTAATGAGTTAAGGTATCAGTCCAAGAAAACTGCTCTTAGAAAAGGAAAGACCTCTAATAGAGGCATACAGATCCAAGATTCAGAAGAAACCAATGTTTCTTATAAGCAAGTAGTTGAAGTGGAAAAAAATTTCACTCAGAATAAATTTTCAGAAGAAATCCTTCAATTAGAAAAATCTGATATCCCAATGATGGATGATCCTTGGAAATAGAAAGAAAAGTATTTGGAAAATAATATGTTTCCAGTTCAAGGAAAAGATTATAATATCTATGAAGGAATCCTATTGACAACTAAATCAGTTGAAATCGAACATTTTTATCAGAAGACCAATGATCCTCGGAGTGACGTTAATTACAGAAAAATTATTATTTGTCACATCATCACTCCTCAATCTTGGGGACTGCATCCTAACATAACTCGACCATTAATTCATCGCGAAAAGAGCATCAATGTGCCTTTCACATACTAGGATTATATCGAGACTTTTACTAAAGTATTTTACTTTGATAACAGTAAGCAAAAGCACTCGTGGTTTATCAGAATTTGTCCTGAAATACTTAAACATGACATTTCGGTATGGTTTATCCGGTGGTGGTTACAATTCGGTGCCACGTTAGAAATTTTACCACCATCGTTGCAAGAATTATTTGCTGACTAGACACACTCGTATCCTTTATGTCAGAATGCTGACGCTCTTTTAGAGGGGGAGAGTATAATGTACTTTTTCCTATTTTAGCCACAAATTTTTTGATTAAATGGTGGAATATAATTGATGACAAAGATAAAGTACAATTGGTACAAAAATCCATCAAGGAAAATGAGATCCTTGTAGAAGCAAAGCTTACGAAGGAAATTATTGAAGATAGTCCTTTAAAAAAATTAAAAGAATCATTAAGAAGGAGAAATCCTCGAATCACTGAGGAAGAATTAAAAAGAAAATATCTTCATTATATGCAAACACAGTTTGATTCAATTTTTGAGACAGAAAATATGTTTGTCAGTTTTACCAAATCAGAGAAAATGATGGAAGGCAATATTGAAGAAGAATCAGAAACTTTCTTCAAGAGATTGCATCATAGAGTTAATACTCAACATTCCGATGGTGACTGTAATGATGAAAGCATACAATAATTGTATACTATTGCAGAATACGTGGCAATCACTATTTACTTTATTAAAAAGAGGAATCTCTTTAAATCATGGCCGACAATGGAGGTTGACCCTGGTCACTTATTTTTGGACAGATATCCAAAAAATCCTGGTGCGTATCAATGATGAAGATAAAGCTACAAAGACGTTGATGTGCACTCACCTTGACGATAAGAAGGAATATTCAACAACCTGCTACTATTATTCACTTGCAGCTGCCGGTTACCTAGTCTTCCGATAAGGACATTCTTTGTTATAAATAGAGGCCTCAACCTCTTTATGATGTATGCTATTTTACTTACTTAGGAAGAGTGTTAAGTTTATGTGATCAAGAAGTGTTTGAGTGCTTATACTAGTTTCACTACTATTAATAAAATTCCGCATAAGCGTTTATCTTTTCATCCTTTGTATAAACATCCTGGTTCTTTGTTTTGGTATCAGAGCCATGTTAATGGCTCATGGCTGAGGTAATTCTACTTTCTCACAAGCATGTAATTATATGGCTTAGTTATTGTGTTCAAGTTATTTTTCTGTTATGGTTATTATTATTGTTAAAGCTGTTGCTTTAGTTAACTGCGATAGAGTTAGGATTTGTCGAAACGATGTGTCTTCTACTTAGTGGGACGATATTAAAGTCGCGTAGCCTTGTTATGCCGAGAGGGCTGTTGATGGTATAAATTGTTGACACCCGTGCTAGGTCTTTACTATCGTTAGATATGTCTAAAACTTCTGGAGTAGTTAACAAGGACAATAGAGTTATCATAATAATTACTATTAACAGTTTTATAACCTGATAATAATAACTAGCCATAGTGCATGTAAGTGAAGGAAGTAGAACCTCACCATGCTAATGAGCTAAGAGTTAGCAATAGGCTTTAATAAGAAAGCCTTACTAAGGGTAAATCTATAAAGAATGCTCAGAATTTTGAGTATCCCTCTGAATTAGAGGAACTAAACAAATGGGCAATTCCAAAGCTAAAGCCAAAATAAATTTACCAAATTGGTACTTTTGACTTTAAATCATCTATTTCCATTAAAATAATAGAAAAAACTGTTTCTGTGAATAACACAGAACATTCCTTTAAGTTTATTAGCGAGGAGAATATTGGGCATATTCGGGATGCCTATAATTATGTCCATATAAGACTAATTCAAGTTGCATTTAAACCTTTAACTCTACCAGGGTTAAATGTATCAATAATGACATCTCTTAGAGATGCAAGATGTTTAGATTGGAGCCAGTCCCTAATGGGAGTTATACAGACTAGCCTCTGTCATGGTCCAGTCTATTTTAACGTTTATACTAATTTAACTCTGTCAATGAAAGATAGTCATTTATATGAGTCTTAAATTTAAATTTGAAAACTAATGGTTACAACTTTTTACCTGGATCTAAAACTATAGCAATAATCTATAGGATCCACTATAAGGTAATGAATACCATTGCCCCAAATGCAAGGCATATTACCACACCTGGTAAGACTACTTTGGTAGAAACAAATTTGTTAACATCCAAAGTAGCAAATAACAGGGTAATTCAATGGGATGAAATTAACTTCCCAAAAGAATGGATTTTAAGTCAAGCTGTCTTACCACAACCAATTATGAACACAGATATTGATCAAATAGTTCAAACTAATGATGGAGAAGTAGAAGTGATATTTACTCTTCATGATATCTCTCGATTATCAATATCATGACAAAAATCTCTACCTTCTACAATAAGGTCAATTTCTTCTAATAAAGTAGAAGTCAATAAAATTAAAATTACAGATGATGCAATAGCACATTCTTTATACAAGAAAAAAACAAAATAGGCTCTCCGACAATGTCAAAAATAGAATTTACTTCTATTTAATGGGATTTAAGATCAACCAAGAAATTTGGGACATTCTCAATATAATGTACTATAAAAATGACGAATTTGTGGTATGGTTTGAAAAAACCTATCATACTACAAAGAGATATGAATTTAAGGATGAATATTACAATCATCTAGAAAAGAAGAGAAGAATAATACCCTTCGTTGATTGGTTTGTCAAAAAATATGTGGACACATAATTAACAAAAATAAATATGTTAGAGAAACATTATAAGATTTGGAATACTGATACAGGATCAAATAGCAGTACAACTAGATCAATGTATCCACCAAATGAGTCAATTAAACTCACTGTTAAAAATATAACAGACAAAATTGATGCTGTTTAATTTGTCAAAATTATTGATAGAAAGAAAACAGTTATTACAGAATTACAAAAAGCTTTACGACAGAGTAATTACACTAATGTGTTTATCCAAGTCATGGGTCAACAATTGACTAGGATTGAAACTGCCTTGGAAAAATTATTACATAAACTTGATAAAATAAAGCATATAGATCCTTTTAGGAAAAACTCTTTCAAAGAGACTTCTAATATCTCTCTAAAACCTCCTACTGAGGTAAAAGGGTTTAAAGTTTCTAAAGCTCCAGAAGTTACAAAGGAAGACATAAAAGAGCTAATAGCTCAGTTCAAAAGAAGTAATCTTCAGACTATTAATGCTGAAGAAAGAGAATTGCAAGAGCTAATAGCTCAAGCAAAGAAAATTTTTTCTACTATTAGTGACAATACTAATAGAAATAAAACTACCATTAATGATCTCAATAAGAGTATTCAAGTTATTAATGGACAGTCTTTAAATACTTCTGAAATATCAGAAGAAGATCAACAAACTGAGGATCTAATAGAGGATGGAATTCATCCATAGCAGATTGAAGATCTTCAAAAATCTTTTGTTGAATCTAAAATAAATAATTCCCAAATTTAGGCTGCTAAATATGGTAAACCTAACCTGATGAAATATTATTATCAAAGACCTACTCCCACAGATGTATTATTTGAAGAAAATGATACTATAGTACAGAATCATTATAGTGGGGGAGAGATCTATGAATGTAACGTGGATGGTCTTACAGATAAACAAATTCATGATAAATTACATAGAATGATGATGTATTCCAATATTGCTAAAGCCGTTGGAAATAATGATAAAGAAATTGCATAATTTATTACTTGCGGTTTTATTGGCACTCTTAGGGGTTGGTGGAATAATTGCCTAACCGACTCACAGAGACAAGAAATTTTAAGTGCTGTTAAAACTGAGACAAGTTCTGAGAATAATACTCAAACAACTAAACCTGATGCAGTTTATACTTTAAATACTACAATTTTGGAATACTTTACAGGAGGAATCTCTGATCATGGAGAAAGAGTAAGAAATCTTCTTCAGAATTTAAGGTGTCCAACTCTTACTCACTTCAGATGGTATAAAGATACTTTCTTAAGTAGAGTAATGTTACTCGGTGATGCCAATAATGCTCACTGGAAGTCAAAATTTAATGATGGACTTCCTAATCTCTTTGTAGAAAGAATAAGACATGGTTTGAGAAACCAAAATAATGGTGTCATTCCTTATTCCAACTACACTTATGGAAATTTATTCAATAAGTGTATTGAAGAAGGTCTAGCTTTATGTAATAACTTGAAGCTAAGACATCAACTAAAATCTCAGAGAATTTCTGAGAAAAGACAACTGAAAGAATTCTGTGACCAGTTTGCAATGGATACTTGTCACTACCATATTTTTTAGGAAAGGGTATTTTAGTCTTTTCCTATTTAATTAAATATTATGCATGGTAAATAATTATTTGTTGTATTATTTAATTATTATTAGATGTTATTTAATTATTTTGGACTTGTATTAATGGACCCAACTAGTTTAATTTGGACCCATGGAGCAACATGAATTAATTAGTTAGACTTGGCCCATTTAGAAAGCCCATTGTTTAGGAGATGGATTAAATTAATTAAATCATTAGACTATAAGCTTCCTTCCTTAATTATTTCTTCATGAGAGGCCCCAAGGGGTATATTAGACATTTCATAATTGCTTGAGGAAGGGGTAGGGGCCGGCCTATTAAAAGAGGGGGGGAAATTCTCTTTCCTCTTATTTTCATTCTAAATCTAGATCTAGAATTTCCCACTACCAAATTCCTTTCATTCCCATTCCATTTTTCTACCAAATTTGTTCCAATTCCTCCCTAATTCATCATTAGAAAGTTGAGAAGCAAGGATCTAGAAGGAGAAAGCAAGGATCTACAAAGAGGAGCAAGGATCTACAATTTGGAAGCAATTTCATCTCAATTGGAGGTTTCATTGGAAATCCATCTCCCAATAGGTATAATTTAGTTTTTCCCCTTAAAATAGCTTCTAAATCTGAGATTTAATCATTTAAAATTAACCCATATGTATGTACTACCCACAGGACTTGGTTTTGTGTTCATTGGTGACCCATGGAGAAAGTTATGGTGCTTTTTGTATCAATTTTAGGGGAATTTCGAATTGACATTTTGTTGTGTGTGTCAATTGATCCTATAGATCAATTGGGCATGTGCTTATGTGTTTGGGGCTAGTGTCGTGTCCACAATTGGGTACGTGTAGGTCGTATCCCAATAATTTGGTGATATGTGTTGTTTTGGGGGTTTTCTCTCCGATACGGGACTTTGTACATGTCGTATTTTGACACCAACACATAGATCTATATTTGACACTTTGATTTGTTCATAAATAATATTTGTGACATATTTGTGTCCTTCGGGGTGCAATTGGTTGTGTGTTGGACTCGTGTCGTATGCGTATCCTAGATCTAGTGGGATACGGTGTGATACTCTCCATTTGTGTGTGTTTATGTGTAGATCTAATTATTTGTGCTTTAATTCTTGAATTATAATTAAGTATATATATATATATGTTACATATTTATTTTAGTGTATTTATTATGGTATTTATTGTAGCATTGATCTATGTATTATATGAGTACTAATATAATGTATAAATATATATGTAGCTTTCTTTTACATGCATTTATATATGTTACAAATTATGTTAGTAATATAAATTATATGAAAATGTTTTATAAAATATATATATGTGTTTAAATAAGTAATATATTAATTATAATTATTATATGATTATTTATATATAAATGGATGTATTTTTATTAAATATATATATGTATGTGTACTTTTAACCATGTTGAAATATGTACATTAGTACATAGGATGTGTATTATAGCTATTAGTATATATTTATATATATGTGTAGGATTATATATATATATAGAAGTATATATTTATTTAATTGATTTATATATATATATATTAATATATATATAGATTATATAGATTATTTATCTTTTGGCGACAGCGGCATTTAATGACAGTTTCTGTCATTAAATTTCCAAGAGCAGCAGCAGCCGCTGTAGCATTAACAGCGGCTATTAATGACAGTTCTGTCATTAATTGCACAGCAGCGGCGGGCGGGAATTTAAGCAGCAGCGGCGACAGTTGGTTCAGTGACAGTTGAGAACTGTCACCAATAGGGTGGCAGCAGTGTATTTACATAGCAGCAATGGCGACGGCGTTTCAGTGACAATTTTAAACTTTCACTGAAGGTCTGTTTAATGAAAAATCAGTGTCTTTCCACAATGTTTTCAGTGACAGTTAGGCAGTTTTAGTATATAGTTTATATATTATATTTATATATATATATATATATGTATATATATATGTATTTATTATGAGATGTAATACTAGTATTGTTATATTCTTAATTGTATAATATTAGTTTATATATTATATTATGGATAAGGGTAAATACTATATTTAGGTATCTTGAGCATTACCTTGTGGAAACCAAGGTAAGTGGGATACTCAAGATACGGGGTTTGAGTATCGAGTTTGTGACTTTGTGTGGATACCAAGTTGGTTCAAAACCATGGTTCCTAATTGTTGTAATTAATATTCTATATTATTATACTTTATTATTGATATATAGGTATTGTGAGGTTTACCTTGGATTCACGTATCCGAAGATACGGTATCCTAATATTTTAGGTTGTGGTTCATATGACTTAGATTTTAGTATTTTGATCCATAATTTTGGTGCTAGACTTGTGCAACCTAGAAATAGATAGTTGACCTTGGTTTGACCATAGTTGACTTTAGTTGCTTTTAGAGTTGACTATGGTTGACTTTTGACTTAGAATTGACTTATTGACCTAGAAGTTGACTAGTTTAACTTATTCTCTTTTCGGGACCTTGTATTGATGTTGTATTCCATATCTAGGTCTTCGAGGCACCGAGTCAGACATCTGTGAGACTATTCATTGGACTTCAGGCGAGTATATTCTCTGATAGTTTTTTATTTATGATATCCTCTATGTTTACTGTATCTAGTATAGATATCCATGTTCTCTTAACACTATGGTTACACGGATTGGTTTATCCTGATCTCGTCATGAGATATTATTCCTTGGAATATGGTGTATATGGTGCAAGTATTGTTTCATTGGTTATCTTGTACATGTACAGACACCGATTCTCGGGAAGAGTCGCTATCTTCTTGGAGAATCTCCTGCCATAACATACCATGGTTGGATCTATTATACCAGTCGGGAGTGGGCAGTATTAGTATAGATATATGATCAATATCCCTATTGAATAAAGTACTGATTACCGAATAGTGTTGATCATGCACCGCACGTATGATTAGCCAGGCCGCATTGCATCTTGCCCAAGCCGATCACATGTTAAGCTAGTACTCACACACTTAGTCATTAGTATTGTTGTTTCATTGGCATATTATTCATTATTGTATTTATTCCTAGTATTTCTTTATTGTATATATATCTCTTGTATCTATTGTGCATCCTGTTTATCCACAACTATTTACTGTTACACAGTTTTTATCTGTAAAACCCCCTTCCTAGAAAATCGTATATACCCTTTATTTATTAATTATTAATTAAATTATAGTAATTAGGTCCAAATAGGAGAAATAGATTTTTTATAATTTTTATGTTAGGTGTTCGGGCACTTAGAGGACTTGTGGGACCATCAGAAATTTTTTAAAATTTATTCCATGTAGGGGACCCCTTGAGCAGTTGCTAGCCTAACGATGTGCAATACCCTATTATATAAATTTTCTTATGTGTGAATATATATATATATACAAATATATATGTATATATATATATATACTTAAAGAAAGAAAGGAAAAGAAAAGAATTAAATAAGTATATAATAATAATACTAATAATAATAACAATAATAATAATATAATAATAGTTACTACTTATTAGACTTAAGTTCCTTAGGAACTTGCTACAGCAGGATTGCTGCTGGAACCCGCCTTCAGAAATTCCCAAGGGAGCCTGCCCCTTAGCCCTCGTATGACTTCCCAGACCCGAGACTTAATCTTCAGCGGCTTACTCTTCACCCGCGGAAACCGCTCCTATATCTCTCCCTCTCTTAATATATAATATATATATATATATATAGTTAGCTCTAAAACCCTAACCTAGAAACTCCAGACTTCCTCTTCCCCATCTAGAGCCGTTACCGCAGCCAGAGAAGCCTCCCCAAGCCATCCAACCATCCCGTCGACGCCGACATCGCGAACTGCAGTCTCCCACTCGAGGCACCTTCGCTCCGGCGTAATTTCCCAGCGACTCGCACATCCAAACGCCGTTCCGTTTTCATAGGTATGATCTTCCCTTAACCCTCTCCAATACTTGTTTTATAGTCAACCTCGGATAACGTGTGCCCCTAGGTAAAAAATAACGCCCAAGTCAGTGCGAGCAGACAGAATTCTGCAATCGCAGAATTCCAGAATAACCACCCATAATGCCGAGTTCGTATCTTCCACCACAGAGATCCGAATTTGGTGATTCTTTTTGATACCTGTAGATTGCATGACCTAGTTTATTTTCTGTATAATAACTTTTTGCTATTAGTTGCTGTGGACAAAATTGTATTCGTCACAAAACTGTGCGCACCCACTTTCTCCGATTTTCTAAAAGTTGGAGATCGGAGCGCGCCCCGCCAAACAGGACCGTCTCGCCGTGTGCCAAGTGTACCGAATGGTGCATACAGCATAATCGAACACGTGAAAATTCGTGGAGACTGATTTGGACGCGTGTGCGTGCCGAAATCAGGCCGTATCCGCGAACACATTCCGTGTCGCCACTTTTGTGGAACTCGTACGTATTTTGTGCACGCTTGTCAGATTGCAACGAAACTTGTGCCACTGGACTCGTGATAACACGCTGGTCCTGTGACCCAATTTTCATGCATTTCTGAGACGGTTGACCAGATCGCCAATTGGCGGGCCCCATAGTTGACTTTTGGACCAAATTATGTTCGGATCGGAATCCAAATTTGGACATACCGTTGGGATCGTATTGACATTTAGAATTGTTTGACCCATAGTTTGTCCCATTTAGAGACTGTTACCCTCGGTACGCTTTTCGGTGCAAAGTGGGCCACACGTGGACCCCACTTTGGCCCAAAAATGACCTTTTACCCCTGTGTCCAAATTGGACGTAAGGACAGGCATTTCTAGCAGTTTGACATCTTCTGAGACTGTGGGTGATATTTATTACAGCTTTCGGAGTAGTACCTACCGGATCCACCGATACCAGGACGACAGTTGATATTCAAACATCAGGCAAGTGTACCTTGCCATCTCTGCAGTATTGTTACATATTTTTCTTACTTCATATATTTACTGTGCATGCTTAACCTAGGACCGTTTGACATACTTAGCATCCGATTATCAGTCGGGTGCCCATATCATACGCGGTGTTGGGTAATGTCATTTAGATTTGGACATACGTGACACTTTATATTCTCGTACTTGTCTTACCAAGTACACTTTGACCCAGGACACAGGACACTGATCATGAGACAGGATCTTCCCGAGATATTCGTGGTGATTCTGTATAGGATACAGGACTTGACCTAGATTCTATATTTTATATACATTATGACTTGTGCATTAGATATGACTCCGCTGACATGGACGTGAGACGTTATGTTCATGATTTGTGTGGTTACATTGGATGGGGAGAGACACACAGACTACAGGCTGATTATATATATACACCCCTACTATTGTGAGGCCCAAGACTCTGAAGCCCGAGCTTGACCCATTACTCATTATTACTGCTACTACCGGCTCCCCTACATAGAGCTTGTAGTATGCTTCAGCCTGAGCTCTAGTGCTGCTCTCATCTTGCATATCACTTAGCTGGTTATTTTAGTATTCCCTTATTGATCCATCTATTGCTGGAGAGACTCACAAGCTACAGGTTGATTATGTTATGCCGGCTACTCAGTCTCCCGCTGAGCTAGACCACCTCTTGACACCACTGCTATCGGCTCCCCTACACAGAGCTTGTAGTTGTTTCAACCTGAGTACTATTGATATTCTCTCTTGTATTTTACACAGATAATCACATACTTACCCTGCTTATTTCATTATTCTGCTGCACTGTTTATATGTTGGCTTGTATATTTTTTGTACCTTGCTATGTTCCCTGAGGACCTGGATATGGATTTTGCCCCCAGATTTTGCAGACGTGGTTTATCCCGAGGTATACGGGACCGCAGCAGGAGTAGCCGATCCAGGAGCTGTACCACCATTTTAGGGCGAGGTGTTAGCTGAAGACTTCTCTTGAGCATCCATGTTCATGCTCAGCTTTTATTATTTATTTTAGTCTTTTATATTCTGGTCTATTGAACCATTGTACTAGACATTTATCGGGTTATTCCCCGAAGTACTTTGTGAGACTAGCTGATTATTTATATTCCTTATTTATTCTGTGGATCATATTTTTATCTTGTGTGGATGAGATTAGTTGTGCCATGATTGTCGTAGATTTGTTTTACAGCTTAAGTATGCCCTGATGGATCCATTAAATTGGGTTTGTCCATCGGTGCGTACTGCTGGCCATTGCCAAGTATCTAGTCCCACGGTATTTTGGGACTGGGACGTGACATGGTTTTTGTGGTGGCCCATGCAGGTCTACGACAAAATTGTTCGGTTTTAACTTAGGGACCGAACCAGCCTGCCCTAAGGATAGAATAAGTTCTAGGATCTCATCCATTTATTTAACCCATTGTTGAACTCTATATCGAACTCGAAATTGTTACTTGAACTGCATCCTGTATTGATTCCTATGAGCTTCTTACAGTTTATCTTTTGGTTGCAGAGAAATGGATCCCAGGAACGGAGACGAGATTCCATTGGATACGCCACACGACGCTGTGGTTACTTATGGAGATGGAGTGACTCCTGGAAGTGGAGGACAAGCCTCGCAGAGCGATCAAACCGGTCAGCCTAATCCAAGGTTCCGGAGAGATAACATCCCACCTCCACCACAGTTCACTTCCCAGATGCCAGCTTTCCCGCCAGGACAAGCCATGGACGGGCAACAAATATTCCAGATGATGTATGCTATGATGTAAGCACAGCAGCAGATTCAGCAAGAAGCCCAACGTTAGGAGGCCGAGAATCTGAGAACCAGCCTGGTATTCGCATTGGAGCAGGCAAATCCACCAGCAAGGCGATCAGCGATGGGATCTATCATCGACTTCCGTCAGCTCAAGCCTCGTACCTTTTTTGGTAAAGAGGGACGAACAGAAGTTCATGAATGGCTCACAAACATTCAGCATCAGTTGGAAGCCGCTGAACTTCCTAGAGAGAAGTGGATGACTGCAGTCAGAATGCAGTTAACGGAGAATGCACATCACTGGTGGTTAGCAGAGGAGATGAGGCTCGGGCAGGACCGAGTCACCTGGGAAGAGTTCTCCAGACTCTTCAAAGAGATGTACATTCCCGCAGTAGCACGGTCAGAGCTCAGAGACAAGTTCCACCGCCTTATCCAAGGCAGCATGACAGTGGAGGAATACAACGCGGAGTTTATACGCCTCAGTCGCTTTGCCCCAACCTTGATTCCGACCGAGGAAGAGAAGGCTGAGAAGTTCTTTGATGGGCTGAAGTTCGAGCTTCAGAGATTGATTGGCTCAGTCACACCTACATCTTATACCGACGTTCTCGCAGCAGCACGACACATGGAGCACGTCACTAGAAGAGAGTCGAACCTGAAGAGGCCTATCATCTCAGCACCAACCAGGACAGCACATGGGGATTCAGCAAAACGGACCCAGAGGAGCATGCCAGAGAGGACAGCACACAGGGCCATATCTCTCCCTACTTGTCATCACTGCGGCAAGATAGGTCACATTGAGAGAGAATGCCAACGCAAGTTGGGACTCTGCCTAGCTTGCGGGTCCAACCAGCATCAGACCAGAGACTGCACCGAGCGCAGAGAGGGAGCACCGAGATTAGCTTTGCCTGTACCACGACCAGCTTACCCAGCAGTAGGAGCACAGCAGGTAGGAGTTGGAGGCGTCAGGCCACCAGCCCCAGGAGGGAATCACCAGAGACCACCCCTGGCACCACAGGCAGCTTTATTCCAGCAGGCTCAGTAGCAGCGAGGCCAAGCACAGGGGCGAGGACAGGCATTCACTTTAGCTGTTGAGAAGGAGGCTACAGCAGGCGAGGTCATCGCAGGTACTATTTTAGTAGCTTCATTACCAGCAGTTGCATTATTTGATTCTGGAGCATCGCATTCATTTATAGCAGCTAGCTTTGTAGCCACCCATAGAGTAGCTATCGTACCCCTTCCGAAGATGAAGAGGATTCTTACGGGAGGTAGAATTATTCCGGTTAGTGACGTCTGTAGATCATGTTCTGTAGTCGTTTGTAGCAGAGAAATGCGAGCGCAGTTTCTGATATTCTCCATGCCGGATTATGATATCGTACTTGGTATGGACTGGTTAAGTCAGTACCATGCGACTCTTGATTGTCGACTTGGACGGGTTATATTTAGACCGCCCGGACATCCAGAATTCGAGTTTCTCCGAGGAGCAGTAGAGCAAGGAGTTCAGCCTACTCTTAGGGTACTATCTGTAGAAGGGGAGACAGGTTACCCAAGAGTCATATCAGAATTTGTGGATGTATTTCCTGATGACCTTCCAGGTTTACCGCCTGATCGGGAAATAGAATTCACAATAGACTTAACTCCAGGAGCAGTGCCAATCACTTCATCAGTTTACGGCTAGCACCTAAGGAGTTAGTGGAGTTAAAAGAACAAGTTGATGATCTTTTGGAGAAGGGTTTCATTCAGCCCAGTGTTTCACCTTTGGGAGCACCCATATTATTTGTACCAAAGAAGGATGGAACAGTACGATTGTGCATAGACTACAGGGCACTGAATGCCGTGACCATCAAGAACAGGTATCCCTTACCACGCATTGATGATCTATTCGATCAGTTGAGTGGTGCAAGGGTATTTTCGAAGATTGACCTTCGATCCTGCTATCATCAGATCAAAGTAAGAAAGGAAGACATACCGAAGACAGCTTTCAGGACCAAGTATGGACATTATGAGTTCTTGGTGATGCCGTTTGGTTTAACCAACGCGCCAGCAGTATTTATGAGCTTAATGAACAGAGTCTTTCATCAGTTCTTGGATAAATTCGTGGTGGTGTTCATTGATGACATTCTCATATATTCCAAGAACCACGAAGAGCACGAGGAGCACCTCAGAATCGTGTAAGAGACCTTGAGACAGGAGAAGTTATATGCCAAGCTCAGTAAGTGTGAGTTCTGTATGGACAAAGTGCCTTTCTTGGGACACATCATATCAGGAGAAGGACTTTCAGTGGATCCAGAGAAAGTTACGGCAATAAAGACTTGGCCTACACCCACATCAGTTGCAGAGGTGAGAAGTTTTCTCGGACTTTCGGGATATTACCGAAGGTTTGTAGAGAATTTCTCGAGGATTACAGAACCGATGACGAAGCTGACATAGAAGGATCAGGAGTTTATATGGACAGAAGACTGCCAGAAGGCTTTTGAAGAACTGAAGAGAAGATTAACAACAGCACCTATCTTGACTCTTCCTTTAGGGTCAGGAGGTTTTGTTGTTTACAGTGATGCATCAGGCAGTGGACTAGGATGTGTTTTGATGCAACATGGCAAAGTCATTGCTTATGCGTCGAGATAATTGAAGGTCCACGAGAAGAACTACCCAACACATGATCTGGAGCTAGCAGCAGTTATATTTGCATTAAAGATCTGGAGGCACTATCTTTATGGAGAAAGGGTAGAAATCTTTACTGATCACAAGAGTCTGAAGTATGTGTATACTCAGAAGGAGCTTAACATGAGGCAGAGGCGCTGGCTGGAATTGATGGTAGATTTTGACATCGATCTGCAGTATCATCCGGGAAAGGCGAATGTTGTTGCAGACGCACTCAGCAGGAAGCCTATGGCTTATTTCTTGACGATGCAGCCCGAGTTATTAAGAGATTTACAGGAGCTACAGATAGAGGTCGTCTTACCGGGACAATGGATTGATGGCTAATCTTGAGATTCAGTCATCACTCGTAGAGAAGATTAAAGAGGCATTGCCCACCGATGCTTGATTCCGAAGACTCAAAGAAAGGACAAAAGCCGACATGCAGACAGGACTTCGCATCCACGAAGACGGGACATTGAGATTTGGAAACCGCTTGTATGTTCCAAATGGAGAATTGAGACAGGAGTTAATGACCGAAGCACATAGCTCTATGTACTCTGTTCACCCAGGAGGCACCAAGATGTATCGTGACTTACGACAGCACTTTTGGTGGCATGGGATGAAGAGAGAGATAGCTCGCTTTGTAGCTAAATGTCTGGTATGTCAACAAGTGAAGGCGAAGCACCAGAGGACAGCAGGATTATTGCACCCACTTCCGATTCCAGAGTGGAAGTGGGAGCACATCACTATGGACTTCGTCACGGGTTTTCCCAAGAGTCCAAGTGGGAGAGATGCAGTGTGGGTAATAGTGGACCGACTCACCAAGTCAGCCCATTTTATACCTTTTAGAGTGGGTCAGTCTACAGAAGCTTTAGATGATATATATGAGGCAGATCGTGAGATTGTACGGCATACCAGTCAGCATTGTATCGGATAGGGATTCGCGCTTCACATCGCACTTTTGGAGGAGCATGCAAGAGAGTCTTGGTACTCGTATGAAGTTCAGTACATCTTACCACCCGCAGACGGATGGGCAGTCGGAGCGTACTATTCAGACCTTGGAGGACATATTGTGGGCTTGCATGTTAGACTTTGGAGGATCATGGAAGGACCACCTACATCTTGTAGAGTTTTCTTACAACAATAGCTATCAAGCGAGTATTCAGATGGTTCCGTTTGAAGCATTGTATGGGAGAAAATGTAGGTCTCCTGTGTGTTGGAGTGACGTAGGAGAACGTCAGATTCTGGGACCCGAGTTGGTGGTCAACACCGTAGAGACAGTCAAGAAGATTCAGGGACACTTGCGAGCAGCACAAGACAGGCAGAAGCAGTGGGCAGACCTTCATCGTCGACCCTTGGAGTTCAAAGAGGGCGATCACATCTTCTTGAGGATATCACCGACCAGAGGCACCATCCGATTCGGAGGGCGCGGCAAGTTGAGTCCAAGGTATATTGGACCATTTGACGTGCTCGAGAGAGTTGAAGAGGTGGCATATCGACTTGCGCTACCACCTTCACTGGAGGGAGTACATGACGTATTCTATGTATCGCAGCTCAGGCGATATGTGGCAGACAGCAGTCATGTCCTCGACCATTCAGAGATCACCATTGGGCCGAGCTTGTCATACCAAGAGCAACCCGTGGGAATCCTTGATCGTCGAGAGAAGGTATTGAGGAACCAGTCTATTCCCTTGGTTCGCGTAGCAAGGAGGCATGGCGCGCCAGGAGAATCAACTTGGGAGCGCGAGGACGACATGCGCAAGCATTTTTTGAACCTATTCGCAGACCGAGGTATGAATTTACATTGTTAATTTATATCTTATACCATCCTTGCATTCTATCGTGGCTTAATTTTAATTTCGAGGACAAAATTTTTACAAGTTGGGTAGAATGTAAAACCCCCTTCCTAGAAAATCGTATATACCCTTTATTTATTAATTATTAATTAAATTATAGTAATTAGGTCCAAATAGGAGAAATAGATTTTTTATAATTTTTATGTTAGGTGTTCGGGCACTTAGAGGACTTGTGGGACCATCAGGAATTTTTCGAAATTTATTCCATGTAGGGGACCCCTTGAGCAGTTGCTAGCCTAACGATGTGCAATACCCTATTATATAAATTTTCTTATGTGTGAATATATATATATATATATATATATATATATACAA
>JAYESA010000011.1:95079106-95158855 GCA_036927795.1 Iris macrosiphon | reverse complement strand
ATATATATGTATATATATATATTTAAAGAAAGAAAGGAAAAGAAAAGAATTAAATAAGTATATAATAATAATACTAATAATAATAACAATAATAATAATATAATAATAGTTACTACTTATTAGACTTAAGTTCCTTAGGAACTTGCTACAGCAGGATTGCTGCTGGAACCCGCCTTCAGAAATTCCCAAGGGAGCCCGCCCCTTAGCCCTCGTATGACTTCCCAGACCCGAGACTTAATCTTCAGCGGCTTACTCTTCACCCGCGGAAACCCACTCCTATATCTCTCCCTCTCTTAATATATAATATATATATATATATATATATATATATATAGTTAGCTCTAAAACCCTAACCTAGAAACTCCAGACTTCCTCTTCCCCATCTAGAGCCGTCACCGCAGCCAGAGAAGCCTCCCCAAGCCATCCAACCATCCCGTCGACGCCGACATCGCGAACTGCAGTCTCCCACTCGAGGCACCTTCGCTCCGGCGTGATTTTCCGTCGACTCGTACATCCAAACGCCGTTCCGTTTTCATAGGTATGATCTTCCCTTAACCCTCTCCAATACTTGTTTTATAGTCAACCTCGGATAACGTGTGCCCCTAGGTGAAAAACAGCGTCCAAGTCAGCACGAGCAGACAGAATTCTGCAATCGCAGAATTCCAGAATGACCACCCATATTGCCGAGTTCGTATCTCCCACCACAGAGATCCGAATTGGTGATTCTTTTTGATACCTGTAGATTGCATGACCTAGTTTATTTTCTGTATAATAACTTTGTGCTATTAGTTGCTGTGGATAAAATTGTATTCGTCACAAAACTGCGTGCACCCACTTTCTCCGGTTTTCTAAAAGTTGGAGATCGGAGCGCACCCCGCCAAACGGTACCGCCCCGCTGTGTGCCAAGTGTACCGAATGGTGCACGCAGCATAATCGGACACGTAAAAATTTGTGGGGACTGATTTGGACGCGTGTGCGCGCCGGAATCAGGCCGTATCCGCGAACACATTTCGTGTCGCCACTTTTGTGGAACTCGCGCATATTTTGTGCACGCTTGTCAGATTACGACGAAACTTGCGCCACTGGACTCGTGGTAACACGCTGGTCCTGTGACCCAATTTTCACGCATTTCTGAGACGGTTGACCAGATCGCCAATTGGCGGGCCCCACAGTTGACTTTTGGACCAAATTATGTTCGGCTCATCGGAATCCAAATTTGGATATACCATTGGGATCGTATTGACATTTAGAATTATTTGACCCATAGTTTATCCCATTTAGAGACTGTTACCCTCGGCACGCTTTTCGGTGCAAAGTGGGCCACACGTGGACCCCACTTTGGCCCGAAAATGACCTTTTGCCCCTGTGTCCAAATTGGACGTAAGGACAGGCATTTCTAGCAGTTTGACATCTTCTGAGACTGTGGGTGATATTTATTACAGCTTTCGGAGTAGTACCTATCGGATCCACCGATACCAGGACGACAGTTGATATTCAAACATCAGGCAAGTGTACCTTGCCATCTCTGCAGTATTGTTACCTATTTTTCTTACTTCATATATTTACTGTGCATGCTTAACCTAGGACCGTTTGACATACTTAGCGTCCGATTATCAGTCGGGTGCCCACATCGTACGCGGTGTTGGATAATGTCATTTAGATTTGGACATACGTGACACTTTATATTCTCGTACTTGTCTTACCAAGTACACTTTAACCCAGGACACAGGACACTGATCATGAGACAGGATCTTCCCGAGATATTCGTGGTGATTCTGTATAGGATACAGGACTTGACCTAGATTCTATATTCTATATACATTATGACTTGTGCATTAGATATGACTCCGCTGACATGGACGTGAGACGTTATGTTCATGATTTGCGTGGTTACATTGGGTGGGGAGAGACACACAGACTACAGGCTGATTATATATATACACCCCTACTATTGTGAGGCCCAAGACTCTGAAGCCCGAGCTTGGCCCATTACTCATTATTACTGCTACTACCGGCTCCCCTACACAGAGCTTGTAGTATGCTTCAGCCTGAGCTCTAGTGCTGCTCTTATCTTGCATATTACTTAGCTGGTTATTTTAGTATTCCCTTATTGATCCATCTATTGCTGGAGAGACTCACAGGCTACAGGTTGATTATGTTATGCCGGCTACTCAGTCTCCCGCTGAGCTAGACCACCTCTTGACACCACTGCTACCGGCTCCCCTACACAGAGATTGTAGTTGTTTCAACCTGAGTACTATTGATATTCTCTCTTGCATTTTACACAGATAATCATATACTTACCCTACTTATTTTATTATTCTGCTGCACTGTTTATATGTTGGCTTGTATATTTTTTGTACCTTGCTATGTCCCCAGAGGACCTGGATATGGATTTTGTCCCCAGATTTTGCAGACGTGGTTTATCCCGAGGTATACGGGACCGCAGCAGGAGTAGCCGATCCAGGAGCTGTACCACCATCTGAGGGTGAGGTATTAGCTGAAGACTTCTCTTGAGCATCCATGTTCATGCTCAGCTTTTATTATTTATTTCAGTCTTTTATATTTTGGTCTGTTGAACCATTGTACTAGACATTTATCGGGTTATTCCCCGAAGTACTTTGTGAGACTAGCTGATGATTTACATTCCTTATTTATTCTGTGGATCATATTTTTATCTTGTGTGGATGAGATTAGTTGTGCCATGATTGTCGTAGATTTGTTTTACAGCTTAAGTATGCCCTGATGGATCCATTAAATTGGGTTTGTCCATCGGTGCGTACTGCTGGCCATTGCCACGTATCTAGTCCCACGGTATTTTGGGACTGGGGCGTGACATTATCATTAATTAGAACTGCTATTAGAGATGTACTCTGCTCCTTTTCTGATTGGATATATTTTTCCAAATGACACTGAGGAATGGTACCCTACCTTTTATGGACCCCAGGATGTTGTGGGTTTAGATTCTGAGACCCTGGCTCAAGAGGGACTTATCCCAACTGAGACAGTTGACCCTGGAGTTGTAGCCTCGTAGTATTCTTTGTACTGGATTTGTCTCCAGCTTATTTTGTTATTTCTTCAGACTCATTGATGTATTATTTTAGACTCATGAGTTGTATTGTGACTATTCTATTCTTTATCTGATTCGTGCTCATTTCTATCTTAGTTCTGTGATTGAGTATACTATCATTATTGGTGGTTCATTATATTGTTAGATAGATTATCTAAACAGCGTTCTACCGCCGATTCTGCGGCGTAGGTTGGGCGTAGTTTCCGACTAGTACCCTTACACCGGGTGCAGGTCGTGACAATACTTTCAAACCTCTTAATACAAAAGGGAAGAAGAAAGTAAAAGAATATAAGGATTATAAGAGACCTTATAAAAGGAAAAAATATCCTTCAAAAATGCAAGATACTACTGTCAATAAAGACAGTAAGTACTAAAAAAAGAAGAAATCTTCTAAGAAGAATATCATTAAATGTTATAAATGTGGTAAATTAGGCCACTATGCTAACAAATATTATACAAAAAAGAAATTAGAAGAGATCAAAGATGAAGGACTACGAAAGACTCTTTACAAATTAATGATCAATTCTGATTACGAAGAAAGCTCATCAAATGATGAATCTAATGATGAGACTACTGATAATTCAGTAGATGAGTGTAATGAGAATTTCCAATGCAACGAATGTGTTGCAGATAAAGGTATCAATTACTATAAATCTATAGTAGAAATGAATGGGCTATCAATAAATACTTTAACTCTCAATAAGAAAAATAATATTATTGAAGCTTTATTAACTGATAATATCAACACTGAAATAAAAAAAAAATTATAAAAATAATTGGAGAAGAGTCAGATAAGGATAATGTTTCTATTCAGACTACCTCTACCGATGCCTACAATATAGCTAAAGTAATCTCTCGATATAGAAGCAGACAAGTTAAACCTGTTACTATGCAGGAACTTCAGTCTGAAATAAAAACTTTGAAAATTGAAATTAAAACTTTAAAAATCTCAAGATCAACAAATCCAAAAAAGATTGGATAAGCTGGAACTAGATAATATATCTAAAAAGACAGCCAGATTAATCCACACTGGTGAATCTTCTGTTGGTTCTTTTTATTCACAAGAACAAGAGGGGGAGAATCAGTCCCAAATGGGACAAATAGACTCAGAAGAAAGGAAAAATAATATATTTTCTAATAGATTATTAAATGTGAATATAATCATTTGAATTTCACTATTTTAGCAAGAATTTTTTTGATTAAATGGTGGAATAGAATTGATGACAAAGATAAAGTACAATTGGTATAAAATCCATCAAGGAAAATGAGATCCTTGTAGAAGCAAAGCTTAAGAAGGAAATTATTAAAGATAGTCCTTTAAAAAAATTGAAAGAATCAATGAGAAGGAGAAATCCTCGAATCACTAAGGAAGAATTAAAAAAGAAATATCTTCATTATATGCAAACATAGTTTGATTCAATTTTTGAGACAGAAAATATGTCTGTCAGTTCTACCAAATCAGAGAAAATGATTGAAGGCAATATTAAAGAAGAATCAGAGTTAAAGTGGAAACAATTTTTACTCAGAGTGATTTTTCAGAATAAACCCTTCAATTAAAAAAATCTGATATCCCAATGATGGATGATCCTTTGAAATTGAAAGAAAAGTATTTGAAAAATAATATGTTTCCAGTTCAAGGAAAAGATCATAATATCTATGAAGGAATCCTATTGACAACTAAATCAGTTGAAATCGAACATTTTCTTCAGAAGACCAATAATTTTTCCAAGGCAATTTCGATCCTAGTCAATTGTTGACCCATGACTTGGATAAACACATTAGTACAAAGAAAAGTATCTATGCACTAGTATGTATTGAATTATTTAGTTAGATAGATAAGTGTATTTGTATGTAATATATGTTAGTTGTTAATATATTTTTATAGTTAGTATATTGGGGGGGTTAGCTATATATATTAGCTATATTCACTAGGTTTTGAATTACTTTGGGATACCAAGGTAATGGGTCGACACTCAAGGTATCGGGTTTGAGTATCGAGATAGGTGTGTAGGTAGTGTGATATGCATTGGTGCAAGGCCAAGGTATCCTGATTGCATTAATTAGTTAAGTATTATATGTATTGACTTGTATATATATAAATTACTATTTTCCTATCAAAACTTGTGTATCTTAGGATATGACATTTTGTGTGTCTCATAGTATCTTAGATTAGCTAGTACAACTTAGTTTCATAGTGTTTGGACCTAGTATCCTTTGGTTGGACACATATGACCTAGAAATAGTCGGTTTGACTTAGAAATGGCTTTATGACCTAGAATTGTATCAGTTTAAGTTATTTTTATTCCAGAATCTTGTATTGATGTAATATACCATATATAGGTCTGTGTGACACCAGCTTGGCATCGAGAGACATACCTTGCTCCGGACTTCAGGCGAGTACATTTCTCTATTAGTTTTCAATTCATAATAGTGTATATATTCATGTTCTAGAACTGTATACTTGATTCCGACACAGTGATTTCACGAACATGTACTACATGGATCCCATCTAGAGATGTTGGGTACTCTTGTACATATATTTTATCGTGTACATTGGGTATTAATTTATATTTTATGTTCACACACTGCTCGTGTTCTGTGTACTTATTTGTGTATACCCATTGCTCGTGTTCAGTCTGATTATATTCGTGTACACCCACTGCTCATGTTCAATGGTCATATTCTTGTTCGTAGCGTGTCATGATTGAATCCATTGGTATTAGTTGGGGATGGAAGAGTAGAAGTTGATTATGTGATTAAATCCCCATTGTTCATCGTGTACATACCGGTTACATACCATACTTGTAATCGTCTTACCTTATTGATCATGTTCAACCTACACCGATCACATAATAAACTTGTATTCTGAGGCATATTAGTTATATTTCAGATTATTTTCTCATATTACAGATATTTATATTATTGTTCTATATTCTCATACATTACTTGTATTATATTGTTCAATCATTCATATGTTTAGTGATCTTGTATTTTGTTTCTATTATTTGTTTTATATGCTCGATTATGTTATTGAAACTATTTTCAGAGGTATTTACTCCGCTCCAATCCTGACTGGATATATTTTTCCAGATGATTGGCTTATAGAGCAGTATCCTATATTCTATAGGCCGCAGGACGGTGTACCTTTAGAGGATACTCCTGTAGACCAGGAGGACTTAGTTGCAGAGCCCGAGGAGGTCTAGTTATATTGTGTTGGACTTGTATTAGACTATTTATTGAGATTCATAGTTTGTATATTATTTTAGACTTGTGGATATTATCTTGTTCTTTCCTTCGCTATTTTATTTGTGCTTTATCTTCCTTAGTTTGCTTTATGATTGAGTTTAGTTACATTTGGGAGATACCATATTGTTCCTCCATTTGGAGTTGAGATGATTGACAGGTACCATATTATATTGTTGAGATGTTAGATAGTTAGAAATAACCCAGACAACGTTCTACCGCCGATATTGCGGCGTAGGCTGGGCGTACCCACGTACTCGTGACCGAATATCCGGGTCCGGGTCATGACACATTTTTAGTAGTAGCCCATGTAGTCTAGATTCGCAATTATAACGATATCGTAGTGGTGCTCGCCTAGAGTACTGCTACGAGCCTTCTTTAGGAAATAGGATTTAGGCAGAAAGTTTACTCAATCACAACTAGAAAACATTCCAATATCTGTTTTGCAATCTTTATCTTTTGAATAATTGCTTTACTTTGAATAAATTATGTCCTTCTTTGATGATATCATATCTCATTCAATATTGATTCCTTATTTCAATCTATATTCAGGATGTCGCCGAAGACGCGTTGCCATCGCTCATGTGCCGTGACAACATGATCAGTCACTTCATCGCCTTTGAGGGCAGCACCCTCAGACAATATTCCATTACCTATATTCAGAAGATCAGCTTCACCAGTCCAGGTGGGCGTATCTGCAGCAGCTTTCCGAGGCGCTTCACCTCCGGTACAGAGGACAGTGTAGACAATTTTTGGGGATCTTCTACCCCCACCACTCATAGTCGATCAGATGCAGATATTCGTTCTCTTTCAGCAGATAATGGAGGCACAGTAGTGTCAGTCAGAGGTCTTGCGACAGAGCGTAGAGAATGCTCACCAGATCGCGCTCGCAGCAGTTGAGAGAGCTTCTACAGTCTAGCCACAGATAGCACCACCTTAGTTTATCCTGTAGCAGCCGAGGCCGGGGACCATCATAGACTTCAAGAGGATGGGCCCGAAGGACTTTAGAGGCACAGAGGGGATCATTTATGCTGATTATTGGATCGAAGACATTGAGCAAAACTTGCGGCTGGCGCGGATTTCAGAGATGATGCAGATAGAGGCAGCAGGGTAAATGATGTTCGATATTGCTTTGACATAGTTCAGGACAGACCCCAGAATCTTAGTACCAGGACTCACTTGGGAAGATTTTAAAGCGCTTTTTAAGGAGAAGTTCTTTCCAGTTGTGGCTCTGACATCTTTAGAAAGCCAGTTCCAGTACCTCGTTCAGGGAGGTATGTCAGTGGATGAGTATGCGGCAGAGTATTGCCGACTAGGTCACTTCATGGAGGGACAAACCCCAGAGGGAGAGCCAGGAAGTTTAGAAAGGGCCTGAATCGAGAAGTCAAATCCCACACAAATGGTGATCCTACAGCCACTTTTGAGGAGATTCTCCGACAGGTGCAATGGGCAGAGGATGATTTAGAGCTTGACTTTAAGAGGCCGAGGGACACAGGAGGATCCAATACCAACACGGGTCCAATAAAGAGGCCTCATTTCCAGTAGCAGCACCAGAGGCACTACCAGCATCCGAGGCAGCAGTATCACAGACCAGCTAGAGCGTCGACACAACAGATGCACCAGATCCAGAGGACAGCTGTTCCTTGCACTTTCTGTAAGAATTAAGGATGCGGATGAGATACATGCAGGATGCGATTGGGCCAATGCTTATTATGCGGATCAGGAGACCATCAGTTGAGGGATTGTCCTAAAGTCCCAACTCGTCCAGCTCAGGGCGGAGGTCAGGCATAGGGAGCACCCGCTAGACTACCAGCGGGACATCAGAAAGGACCTCTACTACTGCAACAACAGGAGTTTGCTCAGCACCAGCAACAGTAGAGAGGTGCCCAGCGACATGGGCGAGCTTTTGCCTTGACTGTCGAGGAGGAGGAGCTAGTCAATGATGTCATCTCAGGTTTAGTTTATCTTGATTATTTTTCAGCTCATGCTTTATTTGATTCCGGTGCTTCTTATAGTTTTATATTTGTATCTTTGCTCTAAGACATCGTCTTGAGTCTGAACCGTTGGCGAGGACTTGCAAGATCACGATCGGGGGTGGCATTATCCTGGTCAGTGATGTTTTCAATGACCAGAGAGTTTCTTTGGGAGGCCGAGAGTTAAGCGTATGTCTACTCGTAATGCCACTTCCGAGTTACGATATAGTACTCGGGATTAATTGGTTGAGTAGGCATCATGCTAGCATCGATTGTCATGGAGGCAGAGTTTTATTTCAGACGCTAGGAGAGCCAGAGTTTGAGTTCGTCAAAGGAGCAACAGGGCAGAGCGAATGTGACTTGTGGAGCTTTGGTAGAAGAGTAGGAGCTGCCACATCCATTAATTGCAGAGTTTATGGACGTATTTCTAGAGGAGTTGCTGGGGTTGCCACCGGACAGAGATGTAGAGTTCTCTGTAAATTTGGTGCCAGGCGCAGAGCTAATATCACAGCACGTCTATAGAGTGAACAACAACGAACTGACATAGTTAAAATAGCAGGTGGATGAGTTGAGGGACAAGGGCTTTATCCATTCTAGTTCATCACCATGGAGTGCTCCGGTACTTTTTGTACCACAGAAGGATGGGTCTGTATGTATGTGTATCAACTACAGGACACTCAACAATCTCACTATCAAGAAAAAAATACCCGTTACCGTGAATTAACAATTTGTTTGATCAGTTGAGCGAAGCGAAGGTATTCTCAAAGATAGACCTGAGGTTGGGGTACCACCAGGTAAAAGTGTAGAAGGAAGACATTCGAAAGACAGCTTTCAGGACTCTGTATGGGCAGTTTGAGTTCTTGGTGATGCCGTTTGGGTTGACTAATGCTCCGGCGGTATTCATGAACCTAATGAATAAGGAATTTCATTAGTACTTGGATCAATTTGTTGTAGTCTTCATTGACGATATACTGATTTATTCGAAGACCCCAGAGGAGCATGAGCAGCACTTGAGGATAGTTCTAGAGACCCTCAAGAAGGAGAAACGATATGGCAAGCTTTTAAAGTGTGAGGTCTACCTTGATAAGGTTGAATTTCTCAGGCATGTGATTACAGGAGATGGAATCTCAGTAGACCCGAAGAAGATTTCAGCAGTTGAGTCGTAGTCTACCCCGAGTTCACTAGCAGAGATCAAGAGTTTTCTTGGACTGGTAGGTTACTATCGAAGATTTGTTCAGAATTTTTCCAGGCTTGCAGAGCCGATGATTAGACTAACCAGCAAGGACATAGAGTTCGTCTGGAATGAGGATTGTCAGTCTGCTTATGAGGAGCTAAATATGAGGTCGACTATAGCTTCAATATTGACATTGCCATCAAGAGCATGAGGATTTTTTATTTACAGTGATGCATCGGGTAAGGGTTTGGGTTGTGTATTACAGCAGAATAGGAAGGTGAATGCCTATGCTTCTAGGCAATTATGCTCGCATGAGAAGAATTATCCTACCCATGACTTGGAGTTGGCAGTAGTTAACTTTGCTCTTAAATTATGTATAAAACCCCTCGACCAAGTTTAGGTCTACTTAGCTTAGATAGAGAGACTAGGGTTAATTTGGTGCCAATTAGAAATAGAAAACAATATTTTAGATTTATTGTGCAATATTTGTATTCCTTAGTTCACCTTACCGTTGCTTCAATATTTAGAGTACTACACTAGCTATTACCTTCAAACAAATTTCATACACTTTTCCTGGACATGCCAGCCTACCATTATGACCTTTGTGTAACTTATAACTACTCTCTCTTGTGCTTCATTTTAGTCACACAATATTCGTTACAAACATACGTGTTTAAATTCAATTAAATCCAACTTTGCATCTTTGTCCTTTCCAATCGAAATTGAAGACACAACCTCAACCCATTTTGTCCAACCCAATTAATGATAATATTCTATTCTGAGCCTACTATGTCCATGACACTTGTGTCCCACCCATGCACGTATGTTGATAATATGTTAGCTAGGACTTATAATTTAGTATATTATAAACTCTAGGTCAATCAGTGTTCACATTAATTAATCATAATTACAATGAGGTAAACTCTAATTATTGTCCTATACATGTACACCTAACACAATAAGTATTCAACAATACTAATATTAATCTAACAATTAAACACACACACAATTCAAACACATTATCGTAATCGTACACGACGTAGAGAGGAAAGTACGTATACCTATCTGATTCATGTCTGGTGGGTGTATCTGCGGCTCACTTCTCGAGAATGGACGGACTTCGGCGTGTATAACAACTACGGTGGTTACAGTGGCCACACGGTGGTACGGGTCACAACAGCAAGTAACAGTAGCAGCTCCGGCCGAACCTGCAGCGGCAGTGGCGATGGCAGGGTGGTCGTAGTGTGGCGGCGAGTGCTGGCAGTGGCAGGACGGTGGCTAAGGCGTTGGTAGAGGTGGCCGGGTCACTGTGGTGGCGGTGGGGGTGACTGGGGATGATGATGATGATGGTATTGTTGATGGTGATCGATCGGTGATGTCGGGGGCAATAGTAACGATATTGGCGGTGGAGATGGTTGTTGATGGTAGTGTAGACGATGAGAGGGGGATGACGGTGTCTAAGGTGGCGGTGTCGAGGGCGACTGAGGTGGCCGAGGCGCGTAGAGGGGGAGTCGGGTTACTGGTGATGGTGTTGTTGATGTTGGTAATGGCGGTGATGGTGGTATTGGCGGTGATGGTGACGACGGTGGAGGTGGTTACTGATGGTAGGGGAGACGGTGATGATGTTGGCGGTGGAGACGGTGATACTGGTGGTGGTGGAGACGGTTGGGTGATGGTGGCGGGATGAGATAAACGGGGTGGAGGAGGTCGAGTTGAGGGTAGTGATGGTGTCGGGTTGGTGATGATGGAGTTGATGATGAACAGAGAAGGAGGAGAAGGAGGCTGACGGTGGTCCTGCGGCGGCGGGTTGATGTCGAGGGTAAGGTGCAGGCGGAGGTGATGGTCGTGCTGGTGGTGGGTCACTGTGCAGAGGTGGTCGGAGGGAAGGGTGGAGGCCAATTTGAAGAGGGTGATGGGGATAAATAGTTTTTAGGGTTTCCTTTAGGGTTTGATGGCTGTGAGTTTTAGGTTTTAGAGAGAGAGAGTGTAATGTATATGTAGGAGAGAGAGGGGGCTCTCCTTAGGATTAGGGCCGGCTGGGTACATTTTTCTAGGTTGAGGGAAGCCTCAACATGATGAATATGTGGCTAGGATGATGGGGATTTGAAATATAGGGTGAAGATGTGAGAGAATAAAGTTGTAGGAAGTACAACAAATGGGAGAAAAATATGTGGGTGGACCAGTCAAAGAGGGTGGGCGATGATGTTCTTCATGTGTTGGGTCCAATGAGGGGTGGACACCTCATTGTACATTTGTATAAAAGTCCTTTAACAATTAGGAAATTACACAATTAATGGAATTTGGGATTGGATGAGGCAAAACATTATATTCTGTGTGATATAGAGGGCTAAAAGGGTGTGTGCTGTTTAGTATAAACCTTGAGGGTGTGAGTGGGGGTTTGGGTTGGAGTTGGGTCTAGTTTTGGGTGAGGTTAGGTCATTACACCAATTTAATTAAATTTAGTGTAATTGGTGCTCTTTAATTAATTGGAAATACGTAGGGTTAAAATTGGGTGGGACATAAGTGTCATGGACATAGTAGGCTCAGAATAGAATATTTTCATTAATTGGGTTGGACAAAACGGGTTGAGGTTGTGTCTCCAATTTTGATTGGAATGGACAAAGATACAAAGTTGGATTTAATTAAATTTAAATACGGACGTTTGTAATGAATATTGTACGACTAAAATGAAGCACAAGAGAGAGTAGTTATAAGTTACACAAAGGTCAGAATGGTAGACTGGCATATCTAGAAAAAGTGTATAAAATTTGTTTGAAGGTAATAGCTAGTGTAGTACTATAAATATCGAAGCAACGGTAAGGTGCACTAAGAAATACAAATATTGCATAATAAATCTAAACTACTGTGTTCTAATTCTAATTTGCTCCAAGTTAACCCTAGTCTCTCTATCTAAGCTAAGTAGACCTAAACTTGGTTGAAGGGTTTTATATTCGACCCAACTTATAAGAATTTCGTCCTCGAAATTAAAATAAACACATAATGAACTATAAATCATCAAGCAATGCTACGGACATACCTAGGACTGGTGGAGCTAGCCTCTACACTATCTGCTGGGCTCTATCGACATACTGGAAATACTTTCGAGCTTCATGTTGGTTTGATCTGTACCTCAAATACTGTCCTAATCTTCTTCTGCAATCTTTCTTAATATGTCCCTTTTCTACAAAAGTGACATGTCGGTAGCTCTCTTTGCTAATACGGAATAATCTTCTATTGCGTCTGCACTCCTGGATGACAGATCGGTCCTTCTGCTCCTTGTTGTGCCTTCACTGGTTTAGCTATACTGGAATGTCTCGATCCTCTGCCAATAATCTCCTGGATCCTAGCCTCTGACAGAACTTCCTCGTAAGAGATCCTCGCTTAAGTGGTAGTCTACCTCTGTAGCTTGAAAGTCAGGCCGTGATGGAATCTTCTGGCCTTCTTTAGGTCGTTGGGTATCAAGGCGGCCCCAAATCTTTTAAGTCGACTAAACTCCGCGTCGTATGCGTCTACGATCGTATTCTCTGGCTCCAGGTGCAGGAACTGGGAGTATAGAGCATTCCTGACCGTAGCCGAGAAATACTTCGTATTGAATAACAACAAGAACTGCTCCCATGTTACCATAATTAAATCCAACTTTGCATCTTTGTCCATTCCAATCAAAATTGGAGACACAACCTCAACCCATTTTGTCCAACCCAATTAATAAAAATATTCTATTCTGAGCCTACTATGTCCATGACACTTATGTCCCACCCAATTTTAACCCTACGTATTTCCAATTAATTAAAGAGCACCAATTACACTAAATTTAATTAAATTGGTGTAATGACCTAACCTCACCCAAAACTAGACCCAACTCCAACCCAAACCCCCACTCACACCCTCAAGGTTCATACTAAACAGCACACACCCTTTTAGCCCTCTATATCACACAAAATATAATGTTTTGCCTCATCCAATCCCAAATTTCATTAATTGTGTAATTTCCCAATTGTTAAAGGACTTTTATACAAATGTACAATGAGGTGTCCAACCCTCATTGGACCCAACACATGAAGAACATCATCGCCCACCCTCTTTGACTGGTCCACCCACATATTTTTCTCCTATTTGTTGTACTTCCTACAACTTTATTCTCTCACATCTTCACCCTATATTTTAAATCCCCATCATCCTAGCCACATGTTCATCATGTTGAGGCTTCCCTCAACCCTAGAAAAATGTACCCAGCCGGCCCTAATCCTAAGGAGAGCCCCCTCTCTCTTCTACATATACATTACACTCTCTCTCTCTAAAACCTAAAACTCACAGCCATCAAACCCTAAAGGAAACCCTAAAAACTATTCATCCCCATCACCCTCTTCAAATTGGCCTCCACCCTTCCCTCCGACCACCTCTGCACAGTGACCCGCCACCAGCACGACCATCACCTCCGCCTGCACCTCACCCTCGACATCAACCCGCCGCCGCAGGACCACCGTTAGCCTCCTTCTCCTCCATCTCTGTTCATCATCAACTCTATCATCACCAACCCGACACCATCACTACCCTCAACTCGACCTCCTCCACCCGGTTTATCTCATCCCGCCACCATCACCCAACCGTCTCCACCACCACCAGCATCACCGTCTCCACCGCCAACATCATCACCGTCTCCCCTACCATCAGTAACCACCTCCACCGTCGTCACCATCACCGCCAACACCACCATCACCGCCATTACCAACATCAACAACACCATCACCAGTAACCCGACCCCCCCTCTACGCGCCTCGGCCACCTCAGTCGCCCTCGACACCGCCACCTTAGACACCGTCATCCCCCTCTCATCGTCTCCACTACCATCAACAACCATCTCCACCGCCACTGTCGTCACTATTGCCCCCGACATCACCGACCGATCACCATCAACAATACCATCATCCCCAGTCACCCCCACCGCCACCACAGTGACCCGGCCACCTCCACCAACGCCTTAGCCACCGTCCTGCCACTGCCAGCACTCGCCGCCACACTACGACCACCCTGCCATCGCCACTGCCGCTGCAGCTTCGGCCGGAGCTGCTACTGTTACTTGCTGCTGTGACCCGTACCACCGTGTGGCCACTGTAACCACCGTAGTTGTTATACACGCCGAAGTTCGTCCATTCTCGAGAAGTGAGCCGCAGATACACCCCCTAGACATGAATCAGATAGGTATACGTACTTTCATCTCTACGTCGTGTACGATTACGTCAATGTGTTTGAATTGTGTGTGTGTTTAATTGTTAGAATAATATTAGTATTGTTGAATACCTTATTGTGTTAGGTGTACATGTATAGGACAATAATTAGAGTTTACCTCATAGTAATTATGATTAATTAATGTGAACACTGATTGACCTAGAGTTTAGACAACTGGCCTCGTGCACGTATGTTAATAATATGCTAACTGGCCTCGTGCACGTAGAGTTTAGACAACTGATGTCCAAACAAGCTGACTAACATGTGTCGGTGGCCATCTGTTAGTACAAAAAGAGAAAAGAATGTACAATACGAGCAGTGATCAAGAAACCCACTTGTGTCTCTTAGCGGCCATCCACATGGTGCGCACCATTGTCGGGAAGATAAGCTGGATCCTCAGGTGCTGGCTCTAAACCTGCCCCCATGCAAAACCAGTAGAGTTAGACCCCAAATAGCAAGTACCACAAAGAAGCACAAATAAAGAAACAAAAACCATATCAAGCATATAGTGCAAGAGCCAAGAATCATTGGTGCATGCCCCATCATCGAGATAACATGACACTCCTTCACCAAACAAGGACAAAAAATACCATGTCACACGAAATGAGGTACATCCCATGATTATGGTCAAACTAAGGTTCTATGTCAAAGTTTGGTCCATATTTCATCATAGCATAATAGCCTAACTCCCCAACCAAACAAGGACAGAAGTTGAACCACCATACTATGACAGTCCATATACCTAAGCTACTAACAGAAAAATACAATCACAAACAAGTCAGGTTATAATCGGCAAAACAAAGTTACGGCTTGTTATGTGGAGTCTGGGGCTATCCCAGAAATAATGCATAATAAGCATTATCGGATCATGCAATATCGAGCAGGGCTAACCGAGTCAAGATTATATAGGCAGGCAAGCAGGATCACACAAGTCTCTCATAGGGCTACCGCGCTAATAAATCAGTAATAGTTCCAACCTTTCTATAAAAAAATGCTGGCACGGTTTAATATAAAAGATCGAATATTGCACTCCACTATATGCATATGATATACAATATCCGTGGTGGCCAGCCTTGCATGCCTCAAAAATTATCAAGGGATGGCCCATCATGCACAATCTCGGGATACCGTTCCCTCCCAATATTCTAACAGCTTTTAGGTTACCTAATTATCCCTATAGTTATGTGCAATTCCATGTCGTGGCCACATAAAAATTCTCCTTAATGATGTTGTACAGAGTACGGGTACGCTTGGTACGAATTCCCATAATTATTAGGAGTCAAGTCTGGATTCACCCAAGTGTGGATGCAACATTCAAGCAAGAAATAACCTAGACACGCTAGGGTTCTGACCAATTATCATTTCCGTGCCAAGAAATCAGGAATATATAATATCTTACACCTAGCAGGATCTCATGTCACCTCTCAGTGTACATGTTGGCCAATGTCCCACACTCAGTATACAATTAAGCTGTCATAAACAGGCAAGCATAAAAAGTATATCAGCACGGATATAATAACCAAGTCAGAGTACCAGGCCTAGTAGTTGGTCACATGAATCATATCTTGATCGAATTAGAAAATATAGTCAGTCAAGAATCTTCTATTTCCTTATAATTATTTAATTCAGGTCATAGCAGGGTTGGCGTACTAAGCTATTGATACTGGAATCATGCTGGTTAGGAAATATCCCAAGTATCGGTCATACTCATGAATATTTTGTCAATCAAGTTCCTCAAGTTCTTGGATCATAGATAACTTGTCATGGTCAAACTAACCTAAGCAACTAATCAAGAATAGGCACTAAGTGCATCACAGGATCTATACAAGCACATACAATCGAACAAGGGTCTCTCCATTAATAGGCATACTTGAACAAAGCATGCTAACATAAGCATTCTGGCGTACAAAGTTAAGAACACGTAGACAAGAACCGACGTATAAATCTAGGGTATTCATGCATGGCGTACTTTGACAAAGCACACGGACAAGCAAGAGGTGGCGTACTACAAAGGAGCACGCAAATAGGCAAGTAGGGGCTCACTACACGAGAGTACGCGAGCAGGCGGAAATGGCGTACAAAATTAAGCAAACGGAGAGTGGCGTACAAAGCCGAGCACGCCAACGACAATAAGACAAAATACGAGAACCAAGAGTGGCTCGACAGTCAAGGGCACGACAATTGAGGACTCGAGAACCAGTGCATGCCAAAGTCAAGGCTCTCTTATCGAGGTGAGAACCGGGCAAGAGTACGCCAAGTCAGGCTCGCCAATAATATGCCAATCCAGGATAGTGACGTACTTTTGTTGGGAAAGCAGGATCAGGGTACACCAATTGTACGCTGAAGCAGAGACCTTCAAAAGTGCGCCTAGGAAGACTTACAAGAGTTCTTCTCTCTTGCGTACTTTTGTAAGGAAATGGCAGTACTTACAGAGTACGCACGGGATGTAGGGAATGCGGGTCACACTGAAAGTGCGCACAAGAGAAAGACTCTCATATGTATTTCTTTGTTACTGTTCTTCTTCTCCAACCCGACCTACCATTGATGAACTCTAAGCTAGAACTCGAGACTAATGACAGTGCTCCAAATCACAAGCAACCAAAACCAAAATTAATGACATTTACATGCTTTATTACATGAACCAAGGAGTTTTCAAAAATATTAAGTTGGGAGATCAATCCCTTAAAAAAAATATACTCATGAAACCCATATAATAAAACTTAGATCTACACCAACTCAGTCTCCAAAACCGAAAATACCAAGAAGTAACTATGATCAGGAACATCATAGGCACACAAGGAACTAATTAAAACAAATAAAACATGAAAATAAAACTATAGCAAGATCATATTTCTTCATATTTGCAAGGTGTACTTGCCTATGAAGAAAGAACAAGAGAATAGAAATAATGAGGAGAGAGAAGAAGACAAGAATATGGTTGGATTGTGAACCGTTGGATCCCACCAAACTGATCCAAGCCACACACCTCAACCCTAACCATAACAAGGGCAGCAATGCACGCCGTCCAAACCCATCCAGGCACACAAGGATACCCATAGAGTGCACCAAGGGAGTAAATGCACTAGAAGTGGCCAAAACCAGATGCACTCCAAGTGCGTCGGGAATGGGGAGTGACATCTCTACCTACCTTAGAAAAAATTCGTCCTAGAAATTTCAGGCCCAAGGGAAGCTAGAGATATCAGGGCAAGCACAACTAACTATAAGCAACTACACATGCAACCATACAAGCAAGCAATATAACATATATATATCAAATCAACATCATCCAGCAAGGTGATCAAATATCACGAAATCCAAGAAGGCTACAAAAGAATATACCTTATGAGTCAAACAAGTGCGGATATCGAGACCTAATATTGTCCTCGTGCTCCTACGTTGACTCCCCTAAAGAGTGATGACCCCAAGCGACACAGACAAGACGGATAGTCCGATTCTTTAGCACCTTCTCTCTTTAGTCCAAGATGGACATAAACTGTTCCTCATACGGCAAGTCGGTACCAATGACAAGCTCAGAATGGTCGAGGACATGGCTCGGGTCCGGGACATACCTACGCAAATGAGATACATGAAATACGTCATCCACCTCACGAAGCGAAGGTGGAAGAGCAAGGAGATAAGTAATACCCCCCACCGCCTCTAGAATGTCAAACGGAACAACGTATCACGGACAGAACTTCCTGCGAACTCCGAATCTAATGACTCCATGGATAGGCAAAATCCACAAGAATACGTGGTCGACGACACAAAACTCTAGAGGCCTATAATGTTGATCTGCCCAATGGCGATGTCGATCCTACGCAACTCGCAACCGCTCTTTGATCTGCTTGACAACTTCCACAATATGAGTAATTATTTTTGGACCTGTAACCATCGTTCCCGAAAAAAAATCTCAGTTTTTGAATTTTATTTCGATTTCTAATCGATATATTTTTTTTTCCTTCTATAAGTTTTTCCTTAATATTAGCTTAATGGCATAGTTGGAAATTTTAGATTTTTCCAAGATCTTAACCACCTTGTAACAACTTTCTACCTAACCCTCAACCAACCCCAACAACATAGGATTCTAGACTCTTCCACCAACCCTTATAAATACCATATTTTCCTATTGAATTTTATTCCCAAGCCCATCAAAACCCAACCCAATTCCTTGTTGTTCATTGTTCAGACCTAAGTCTCGGCCCAATCTCCATTTTAAAAACCCAATCAGGAGAAACAACTCTATTTCTTCTTTCTTTCCACCTGAGAACATTATGGAGCTCTTGAAAGATGTCCATGGTGGTGATTGCCCCACCGTGACTTCGTCAGTGGTTTCCCTCCCCGCCGTCGACTTGCGAAGGTCGAGAAGACCCCCGGTGATCAATCGCCAATGACCGGTCATCCCATCCGACAATCCACAACTGCGATCGACGAACCAAGTCGTCCTCTCCAATCAAACCGCAACTGTGAGCGGCGAGCGATGATTCTCGACGAGATCTACCACGTCGGAAGCTTCTTCTCCGATTAAATTCCCAACGGAGCAGCGTCTCTGGTGGTACGTCCAACAGCACATAGTTCATCAAAGATCGACGAGGTAAGCGCTACACCTGAGAACTCGAGCGCCACCGAGAGTTCATAAGTAGTCGGTCATCTCCATATGTGAGTTATTCTAAGATCGATTATTTGATTTTGTTTTTTTCGATTTCGTTCTTCTTCGATTCGAATTTCAATCTATTTTGATCCCAGTCGATCAATTACAGTTTCTTAATTTCTATCTCGACAAAGACGATTCAAACTCGAGTTACTGAGTTCTTTAATTTATGTTAGTAATATTCTTCTTCAATCCTTAGTTCTTTGAAATTTTCGATCATTATATGATCAAGAAAACATGTTAAAGATCTATCCATTGTGTTGTCCACTACATGTTTGATAAAATATCACAAAAGCAATAATTATCCTAAATTGACATGATCTGGATTCCTGTTGCCTGAGTCAGACATGAAGACGTGTTGTGACCGATCGATTCGACACGACTTTCAGACACTGCCGGCATGATTCTTCTATTTCCATCTTTGCTCTCTTAATCTAGTTTTTTTCATTGAGTATCAGTCATACACTTATATTCGTGTCAAATATGACATCGATACTATGAAGACATAGGTTTCTATCTGTGTCAGAGCTATAGGAAGACAATAGACTTCCATTGTGAACTCTTGTGTCCAGTTGATTTATGTGTGTGTGTTTGATTTAATGCAATTGCACATAGCAGTATCCTCGTATTCAAGAGTAGTATCAGTTTCTATATAGATGACACAGAGATAACTCTATTTGGATGTTAATGGGGAAATTTTGGGTGTTTTGTCTTTGAATGAGTATTAGGCAGGATTTTGGTTCAAATTTAGTTTAAAAATGAGTTCTCTGTGAGTTGACTTCAAAATTCTTTAGAAGTATTGGCAGGCCTGTTTTGAGAATAGTTGTAGATTTGGATGTTAGATCGGTCACTAAGTTATATTTTGTTAAAGGGTCGGGCCCATAATATAGCTGTCCCTATGAAACATTAATAAATTATTAAAGAAATAGGTTAAAATTTTAAATTATTAAAGAAATAGGTTAAAATTTTAAGTAAATTAGTAATTAATTAGTTAGATTAATCAAGAATTTGTTAGAATTCAAGAATTTATTAGGTTAAATTTATATAGTTAAAGGGTTAGTTTTAGATTCTATGAAGACTTATTTTAATTTAGAATCTAACACCTATATTATCTTCTAGGTAGATTTAGCATGATCATCACCACGTTTTGATATCCAGGCAAGTACACTACGACTTGATCTCTTACTTTGAATTTTTGCATTGCATTGATTTCATATTGGATAGTTGCTCGACACGAGTTATTATACATTAATTGTATCTTGATTATACATTGATTGCATTGTCAGGGAGGGAAAATGTTTAGTCTATATGTGACCAAACCCCTTAGTGTAATATTGTGAATAGCTTAGTCGCACATCATGCACGTGTGGCAAAGCCGTACCATTTTATTGTGCTATTGTACTTACCATCCGGTCACATATAAGTCTGATATTTTAATTCACTATTTCATGATTATGCTTCTATTATTTCAGTCATTGTACCATTATCCAGTATTACAAGTTAGTAATTTTATTAGTTGTTGTATTGCATTACAGTTGTACTTTGTATTGTGTTCATTCATAGGGTTGTACTTTGCTCTTTTCCTGACAGGATACGTTGTAGGTGACGATAACCTCTACCTAGATATTATGGACTACAGTATGAGATAGTAGCAGATCCTAGAGGACTTATAGTAGAATTTTGTATAAAGATGATGTATAATTGTATTAGTTATTTTTGGTGATTTATCGAATTTGCCTCCGAAGAGTTGAGATGTATGATATACTAAAAAGATATAGTGGACTGTGGTGATGTGAGATTGTGCTTGGATATTTACTCGTAATCTAGTACTGTTATGAGAAGATTAATAATTATATGTGCTTGGAGACTATTGAGGTATAGAACAGCTGAATACTGTTGTCAACAACAACGTAGGCTCGCACGCTCACAATCCATACCCGATTGTAACCATCATTTATTCGGGGAAGGATATTTTTGTTATTTTATATTTATTTGTAGTGTTAATAATATATATATTTAAATATATGCATTATTAATAAAGTTAGTGGTTAGCGTGTAGCCCATTAGTTATACTTAGTACTAGTAAGCCCAAGTGGATCCAACTAGACTTGTCATGACCATTGGTTCAACTTATTGGTTAGTCATGGTTAGACTCATTAGTTTAAGGAGATGAGTGAAATATTCATTTTCATTAGAGTTAAAACATTTATTTAATTAAATATCCTTTATGACTAATTAGTAGGGGCAAATAGGACATTGCACAATGGCTTAGAGAATGGGGTAGTGGCTGGCCCTAAAAGGAGGGAGAACACTATCTCTCCTTCTCATTAAATGCTCATTTTGTTTTCCCAAGTATTCTTCCCCAAAATGAGACCAAAACCCACAATTCCTAATCCATTTTATTTCATTTTCCTATTCATTTTCACCATTAAAGGAGCCTAGGAACTTGGATTGCAAGATGCACTTTGAGAGGAGTAGTTTGGCTAGAAGCTTGTGTCCAAATTGTGTCATATTGAGTATTTTATTGGAAATCCATCTACAAATAGGTATAACCCTCAATTTTCTCTCTATTTCTATTATAATTATTGTATTTGACCATTAGAAATCCACCCATATATTAGGGCTACATATAAAAAAAGAATTAGCTTCTAATGACCCATATTGTGATAGTTACATTGACTTTTATAGCCAAATTGAGGAAAATCCGAGTTTGGGCCATTAGGTGTTTGATGGAATATTCCTTTAGTAATTTTAGAGTGAGTTGCATGATTCGGAAGAGCGTATGTATCCACAATTACGGTGAGTGCGTGTCATGATACATCGTGATACGGTGTCCTAGGAAGGGTATTTGCATGGATAGTGAGCTCTAGCATGCCAAATCCTATTCATTGTACTTAAATAGTTAATATATATAATTTATATACTATATATAGTATTCTAGTTGTGTTGCTTGAGTTTGGGGGTTGTATCGTGAAATGTGTGATATAGAGAATGTGTATCATATGGATATTAGTATAGGTATGGTGGGTTAGACTTAATGCATTTCAAGTGTTTGTCAAATGGTTAGTGGGTATTCGTGATAGATGTAGTTAGTTATATCACTACTCATATAGTAATGTATATATGTATTGGTAACTTTGTGATGTGAGGATTGGTGTTGCAAGTAAGAGTGCAAGATGAAACTTTTATGAGTGTTAGGGGCCCTTAAGTCATATGTGTCACGACCCGCACCCGGTATAGGGGCACGAGAGCGTGGGTACGTCCAGCCTACGCCGCAGCATCGGTGGTAGAACGCTGTCTAGGTCATGATACTATCTAATCAATCTCACATGGATATCCAACTCCATACGGAGACACGGATAATAACAATATAATATATACAACATACTCAATCACATAACTACAGTACGATAAGATCTCGAAGAAATAAGATAAAATGCAACACAAGTCAAAAATAGAAGTAGTCTAACTCAACAACATAATCCAAGTCTCAGAGAGTATGCCGGAGACAAATCTGGTACCAAAAATAATATGCTAAAAGAACTAACTAGATAACTAGTGATTCCGGCTAAACCTCCCGGAATCACAACTGAACTACCAAGTCCAAGCCTCAGCTACTCACCCTATGGTCCATAAGTGTCGGACATCAGTCCTCTAGGCATAGTCTGGAAAATATTTTCCAGTCAGGAAGGAGCAAAGTACATCTTAAATAACATTTCCATTTAATTGATAAGGGCTATAAAATAATAAACAGATAATGCTATATACTGAGAGAAGACAATGAATAAATGCAATGGCAAAATAAAGAGACAGGCAATGTAAAGAGATAGACAATATAGACAATATGAAACAGTCAGTGCATATATAAAACGAAGAGAACAAGATACAATATCATATACGGGTGATGTAGTATATGATCTAAAATAGAGAACTGTAACTATTCTAAGTGTTTGAAATATCAGTTTATCATATGATCGGCTTGAGACAAGATCAGGCTGGTTACATATGATTAGCTATGATTCATGTAAGGTCAGGCTAACCATTTGTTAGCTATGATGCTAATAGTGGTCAGGCTAATCATATATAACAGCTATGAGGCATGTAATGGTCAGGCCGCACCCGACGTGAGATGTGGGGTGAGCTATGATGCATGTAGAGTTGGGTATGATCATATAATCTACTAATATTTCCCCCGCCCCTAACTAGTACAGTAGATCCAATTACGATACATCACGATACACGAGCAATATCCCATATCATGTACAAGGTCTAAATATCAATGCCGTGTACAATGTCAACACGATAATTAATGTAACATATCATGACTGCAGATCCAATCTATATACTAGTCCATGTAGCACAGTGTCAAGAATCAGATGTAACATTTCTAGATACTGGAATTATAGATATTATTATATAATTAGAAATTATCAGAGAATATACTCGCCTTGGGTCCTTAGCTGGTAACATCAATGTCCTGTTCTAGAGTATCGTCTAGATGATCCAACACTCCTATAGATATATCATAAAATAATACAACATTGCATCAGACATTACACTAGTCACACAATAAAAAATACACTGAACTCGGGACTACGCTAGGTATGACACTGGTCAACTAGGGTCAGTATGCGTCAAGTTGTACGGACGTCGCGTCTAAAATTGCTGTGCAATCAGACAGTCGGTGATACGGGTCTTGCCAGTACGTCGAGGTACATATGGCAGTCTGCTAGCATGCTACGTGGTCATACTTGGGTCATCTAGTAGATAGATACATAAAACATTTATACCTATTATTAACTAGCATTAATACTTACAATATATACATGCACCAAATTAAATACATATACAATATATGTATACCAATTAATTACATATAATATATATATATATATATATATATATATATATATATATATATATATTAGTTGAACAATATATATATACACATCATATTGAATAATGTACACATACTAAATATATGAACATACTTACCATACCAATTGAACAATACCCATATACCAATATATATATACATCATATGTATGCCATAAATACATTTAAAAAATATATATATATATATATTAGTACATATACCAGATAAATACATATACTATATATATATATGTATATATATTATCAACATTAATATTAAAATATACTAATACTAATACACCAATTGAGTTTATACTATATATATGTATACATATTCATACCAATTATGTATATTAAGAATATACTAAATGCATATACAAAATATATAATATTTCATAAGATTCGGCTTACCATATTTGACTGCCTGAATCTGAGGATTATTAATAGGTTTTGTTTCAACAAAAGATTGTTGAATAGCATCAATTTGCTCAAGATTAACTTCTTCTTCTTCGAGATCATCTTTTTCAGAAGAAGTGTCATCCAGTAAAGGTCTATTAATAACTTGAATTTGATTATTCTTTTCAGATTGATTAATTATTTCATTAGCAAATTGTTGCTTTGCATGAGTTATTAATTCTTGTAATTCTTTTTCTTCAGCATTGATGGTCTGAAGATTAGTTTTTTTAAACTGAGCTATTAGCTCTTTAATATCTTCTTTAGTAACTTCAGGAGTTCTTCTAACTTTAAATTCTTTAACCTCAGGCGGAGGTTTTATTGAGATGTTAGAAGTTTCCCTCAAAGAAGATTTTCCAGATTTTATCGAAAAATCTAATTTTTTAATTGCATCAATTTTATGCAATAATTTATCCAAAGCATGTTCAATTCTAGTCAATTGTTGACTCATAACTTGGATAAAAATATTAGTATAGTTGTTTTGTCTAACAACTTTTTGTAATTCTTTAATAATTACTTCTTTGCTGTCAATAGTTTTGACGAAAGAAATGGCATCTATTTTATCTGGCATATTTTTAACGGCGAATTTAATTGACTCATTAGGAGGATACATTGATCTTGTTATGCCACTACTTGTACCCTCATCGGTACTCCAGACCTTATAATATTCTTCTAACACATTTATTTGTGCTAGTTCTGTATTCACATAATATTGGATAAACCAATCGGCGAAAGGTATTAAACACCTTGATTTTTCTAGATGATTATAAAATTCATCTTTTAATTTATATCGCCTTTTAAGAGAATAGGTTTTTTCAAACCATTGTCTAAAATTAATGTTTTCATAGTACATTCTATTGAGAATGTCCCAAACTTCTTTATTTTTTGTAAAACCCATTAAATAGAAGTAAATTCCATTTCCGACATTGTCGGTGAGCCTATTTTACTCTTTGCCTTATACAGGGGATGTGCTATTGCATCATCAAAAATTTAAATTTTATTTATTTCTTCTTTATTAGAAGAAGTGGACCAATTTTGAGAACCAGGATAGAGAGGATGAGCAGTCAAACGCTTGAACGGAATTTTTATTGATAGTAGAAAATATTATAACCAAACACTCTTACAAAGCACGCTTAAACATACAAAATAAAAGGGCAGAATAAAAGCATACATCAGAGAGAGGGACTTCGCCTCTATTTATAACACAGAGTGTCTTCATTGGGAGACTTAGACAACCGGCAGATGTAGGTGGTGGAACCGACAGCAGCAGATAAGTAGATTCCTTCTGATCGCTTTGGTGAGTGCACGTCAGCATCAATAATCATCAACTTTTACTTTATGTCATTTTCATGTCGGCCATGATTAATGAGAGATTCCTCTTTAATAAAGTAAATAGTAATTGCCACGTATTCTGGCAATAGTATCCAATTATTGTAGGCTCTCGTCATTGCTGTCGACATCAGAGTGCTGAGTAGTGACTCTATGATGCATTCTTTTGAAGAATATTTCTTCTTCAATATTATATTCCATCATTTTCTCTGATTTTGTAGATATAACAGACATATTTTCTGTCTCAAAAATTGATTCAAACTGAGTTTGCATGTAATGAAGACATTTCTTCTTTAATTACTCCTCAGTAATTCGAGGATTTATTCTTCTCAAGGATTCCTTTAACTTCTTTAAAGGACTATCTTCAATGATTTCTTTCTTTAATTTTGCTTCCACAAGGACCTTATTTTCCTTGATAGATTTCTGTACCATTTGTGCTTTTTCTTTATCATCAATCCTATTCCACCATTTGATCATGAATTTTCTGGCTAGAATAGGAAAATTCAAATGATTGTATTCACATTTAATTATCCATTTAAAAATATAGGGGATTTCAAAATGGACAAAGAAATATATTGTACCCTCTCCCTCCAGAATAGTATCAGCATTCTGACATAAAGGGTAGGATTGTGTCCAAACTGCAAATAATTTTTGCAGTGATGGGGGTAATATTTCCAAAGTGGCACCAAATTTTAACCACCAAATCGGATGAACCATGCAGGAATGTCCTGCTTTAATATTTCAGGACAAATTCTGATAAACCATGAGTGCTTTTGTTTACTATTGTCAAAGTAAAATACTTTAGTAAAAGCCTCAACGTAATCCTAATAAGTAAAAGATACATTGATACCTTTGTCATCATGAACCAATTGTCTGGTCCTGTTGGGATGAAGTCCCCAAGATTGAGGGGTAATAATTTGTCGAATAATAATTTTGCTGTAATTAACATCACTGCGAAGATCATTGGTCTTCTGATGAAAATGCTCAATTTCAACTGATTTAGTTGTCAGCAAAATTCCTTCATAAATATTGCGATCTTTTTCTTGGACTGGAAACATATTATTTTCCAGATATTTCTCTTTTAGTTTCCAAGGATCATCCATCATTGGGATGTCAGATTTTTCCAATAGAAGAATTTCTTCTGAATAATTATTTTGGGTGAAGATTATTTTCACCGCCTGTTTGTAAGAAACATTGGTTTCTTCAGGATCTTGAATCTTGATGCCTCTATTAGAGGGCTTTCCTTTTCCAAGAACAGTTTTCTTGGACTGATATCGAAACTCATTAGAGTCCGAATTCATGGGTCTAGGAACCCATGGCTGCTTCCCTTTATCTCTTCTATTCATGATTCTGAAAAAATTCACGAGCTAAAAGTCAGGAAGCAAATTATTAATTCCCTTAATATATTCAATATCAAATTCAAATATGGCTAATTCTGCTTGCCATCTAGCAAATATTTGCTTAGATGCTAAATTTTTAACATCCTTTTCTAAAACAGTTTTAGCAGAACTGCAATCAATGCGTAATAAAAATTTCTTATTAAGCAAATCATCTTGAAATTTATGTATACATTGAATGATTTCTTTCTAAATAGTAGAGTAATTACTCTGAGCATTATTCCATTTTCCTGAATGATATCTTACTAACATTTCTTTATTAGTGGTAGGGTTTAATTGTTTTAGTATACCACCATAACCGATATCACTAGCATCTGTTTCAATAATTTTAAACCATTCAGTATTAGCTAAATGTAAACAAGGTAAATTTTTAACCTTTTGTTTTATTGTTTTTACTGCTTCAGTATGAACATTGGTCCATGGAGCATGATTTTTTTGTAGTCTTTGATACAAATTTTTTGTATCATGTACAATATTTTTGTAGAATTCTAAAACATAATTTAATGCACCAAGAAATCGTTGTAACTGTTTATTATCAGTTATTTCATCTAGGAATTTAGAAGCAAATTCAATACTTATATCTATTGGATGTATTATGTTATTAGTAATGTTATGTCCCAAAAATCGTATTTCTTGTTGAAAGAGTTTCATTTTTGGGGCAGAAATTACTAGCCCATTTTTAATGGCTAAATATTTAAACACACTAAGATGTTTAAAGTGTTCTTCTATGGTATTAGAGAAGATTAAGATATCATCTATGTAAGATAATATAAAATTAGAATCTTGAATGAATATTTCATTCATAATATTTTAAAATTCTGAAGGAGCATTCTTCAGACCAAATGGCATTACATTCCATTCATAATGACCAAAAGGAACAGTAAAAGCGGTTTTATACCGATCCTTTTCATCAATTTGAATTTGCCAATAACCTGATTTCAGGTCGAATTTAGAATAAATTCTAGCTTTAACTACTCTATTAAGTAGATCCCTTTTATTAGGAATTGGATACCGAATCCATTTTAAAACCTTATTCAGAGGTTTATAATTGATCACCAATCTAGGTACTCCTCTTTCCTTTTTAGCATTATTATTTACATAGAATGCTGTGCAACTCCATGGAGAGTATGATTTTCTAATTAATTTTTTATCCAATAATTCTTGAATTTTTTTTTACATAATTCAAGATATTCTTGATTCATTTGACAAGGTCTTGCTTTTGTCGGAATTTTCTTTTCATTAAATGATTCTTCATAAGGAAGAGAAACAATATGTTGTTTCCTATTCCAGAAAGCATTAGGGAGATTACTACAAGTTTGTAGTTTAAAGTCTTCTTCGACTTGTTTAATTTTATTTTGAATTTCCAATTGCTTTAACTGCTGGGTAATATTTACCTGTGCAAGTTCTTCTTTTAGGAAATTAATCTGGTTTTCTTTTAGATTAACCTCATTAAGAATTTTGACAATTGGATTAGTTATAAATTCAAAAGTTATTCTTTTGCCTTTATAACTAGTTGTAATACCTTCTTTATTTATCTCATTTATAGGCATAAGTTTTTCCAGGAAAGGGGTTCCCAGAATAACGTGCTGAGATATTTCCTTTACAACTATTAGATGTATAGGAATACAGATATCATTTTTACAGATATTTACATCCATAATCTTATAGGGAGTAGTTAATGCTTTATTATTAGCAGCACTAAGAGTTTGAGTAGTTCTTTCACTGTATTTTACTAGGACTACTCCCTCTTTAACACAATTAAGATCTGCACCACTGTCTACAAGTGCAATTAAATTAGTTATATAATACTCATTATTTATGAGTAAATTTATTTTAATATACCATTTTTGGGTAATAAATAAATCCATTTTTGTAGGAAATTGTTTCTAACTTCTTGTTCTTGTTCTATCTGTTCTGAATTCTCCCCTTCTTGTTCTTGAAAGTGAGAAGAACTAGCAGAAGATTTACCAGTTTTAATTATTCTGGTTATATTTTTAGATATTTCAAGTTTATCCAATCTCTTTTGGATCTGCTGATCTTGAGACTTTAGATTTTTGATCTCAATTTTCAAAGTCTTTATTTCAGACTTAAGATCCTATATAGTAACAGGTTTCACTTGCCTACTTTTATATCTCGATATAACTTCAGCCATATTATAAGCTTCAGTAGGACTTTGAATAGGAGTAATAGAGCCTTCTGTCTCTGTTCCAATAAAATCAATAATTTTGTTTTTAATTACAGGATTAATATTATCATGTAATAAGGCTTCAATAATATCCTTTTTCTCATCAAGAGTTAAGGTATTGATTGACAAGCCATTCATTTCTACTATAGATTTATAGTAGTTAACATCTTTATCTGTAATACATTCGTTACATTGACAATTCTCACCACATTCAATTTCGGAATTGTCCATGGATTCATCATAAGATGAACTATTTTCTTCATAGTCTGAATTAATCATTAATTTATAAAGAGTATTTCTTAACTCTTCATCTTCAATTTCTTCAATCTTCTTTTTTGTATAACATTTGTTAGCATAGTGGCCTAATTTACCACATTTGTAACATTTAATAACTTTTTTAGAAGATTTTTTCTTTCGAACATTTCTACCTTCCTTATTGTTGGTAGATTCTTTTCTCTTAGAAGGGTATTTTCTTCTTTTATAAGGCTTCTTATTATATTCTTTATAATCATTGACTTTCTTTTATCCCTTTGTATTAGGAGGTTTAAAAGTATCTATTGCAAACTGGTCACAAAATTCTCCCAGTTGCTTCTTCTCAGAGAGTCTCTGAGATTTTAATTGATGTTTTAGCTTTAAGTCATTGCATAAAGCCAATCCTTCCTCTATACAGTTATTAATTAAATTTCCATAAGTGTAGTTAGTGTAAGGAATAATACCATTATTTTGGTTTCTTAACCCTTACCTAATTTTTTCAGCAAAAAGGTTAGGAAGTCCATCGATAAATTTAGATTTCCAGTGAGCATCATTAGCATCACCCAGTAACATTACTCTACTCAAAAAGGTATCTTTATACCATCTAAAATGAGTAAGAGTCGAACATCTTAAATTCTGAAGAAGAGTTCTTACTCTTTCTCCATGATCAAAAACTCCACCAGTGAAGTGTTCCAAAATTGTTATCATTAAAGTATAAACCGCATCAGTCTTAGTTACCTGAGTATTATCTTCAGAATTAGTCTCTGTTTTAACAGCATTTATAATTTTTTGCCGTTGAGACTCTGTTAGGCAATTATTCCACCAACCTCTAAGAATGCCTGTAAATCCGCAAGTGATAAATTGTACAGTTTCTTTATCATTATTACCAACAGCTTTGGCAACATTAGAGTACATCATCATTCGATGTAGCTGATCATGAATTTGTTTATCAGTAAGACCATCTATGTTCCATTCATAGATATCTCCTCAACTGTAATGATTTTGTATTATTGTATCATTTTCTTCAAATAATACATCAGTAGGAGTTGGCCTTTGATAGTAATATTTCATAAGATTCGGCTTACCATATTTGACTGCCTGAATCTGAGGATTATTAATAGGTTTTGTTTCAACAAAAGATTGTTGAATAGCATCAATTTGCTCAAGATTAACTTCTTCTTCTTCTTCTTCTTCTTCGAGATCATCTTTTTCAGAAGAAGTGTCATCCAGTAAAGGTCTATTAATAACTTGAATTTGATTATTCTTTTCAGATTGATTAATTATTTCATTAGCAAATTGTTGCTTTGCATGAGTTATTAATTCTTGTAATTCTTTTTCTTCAGCATTGATGGTCTGAAGATTAGTTTTTTTAAACTGAGCTATTAGCTCTTTAATATCTTCTTTAGTAACTTCAAGAGTTCTTCTAACTTTAAATTCTTTAACCTCAGGCGGAGGTTTTATTGAGATGTTAGAAGTTTCCCTCAAAGAAGATTTTCCAGATTTTATCAAAAAATCTAATTTTTTAATTGCATCAATTTTATGCAATAATTTATCCAAAGCATGTTCAATTCTAGTCAATTGTTGACCCATAACTTGGATAAAAACATTAGTATAGTTGTTTTGTCTAACAACTTTTTGTAATTCTTTAATAATTACTTCTTTGCTGTCAATAGTTTTGACGAAAGAAATGGCATCTATTTTATCTGGCACATTTTTAACGGCAAATTTAATTGACTCATTAGGAGGATACATTGATCTGGTTGTGCCACTACTTGTACCCTCATCGGTACTCCAGACCTTATAATATTCTTCTAACACATTTATTTGTGCTAGTTCTGTATTCACATAATATTGGATAAACCAATCGGCAAAAGGTATTAAACACCTTAATTTTTCTAGATGATTATAAAATTTATCTTTTAATTTATATCGCCTTTTAAGAGAATAGGTTTTTTTAAACCATTGTCTAAAATTAATGTTTTCATAGTACATTCTATTGAGAATGTCCCGAACTTCTTTATTGGTTGTAAAACCCATTAAATAGAAGTAAATTTCATTTTCGACATTGTCGGTGAGCCTATTTTACTCTTTGCCGTAATTATTGGATTTCTAAAAATCCTCAAATTTAATAATCGAATTCCATTCGTATCATAATCTCCTCAGAATCTGATGTTAGTAATTAAAACCCAAAATTTGATATCTAATCCTCTAATTTAATCCAAACAATGCACATTTATATAAAAAAAACCTCATCCAAAAGTTTGTATTTAAATACTAACCCATTAATCATCTTACTCCTCGAATTTTGGGTAAATCACTAGATACAAATTTACTATCCAATCCTTAATTTTAGTCCAGTCAATGCATATTTATAAAATTCAAATCCTCATCCCAAAATTTAAAATCGAACACTAATCCGTTAGTGATCTCAATCCTCGATTTCCTTTTTCACACCAAAAACAATAATGTAATAGTTATGAAATTTTCAATACCACATTCAATATAAGTTCATATCTTGCAGGCCAATGAATATAATGATAATCTCCTTAATTTTCTCAATGTTAGTGACATTCAATCATACCATGATCTTTAACAAATTGTCAATTCCGCCACGTTAGTTTTTACTCTTTATTTAAATTTATATTTTATCCTCAAAATTTAAGGCACCTTGTCTCTCTTTGTCGAATCATAATCCTTTCATTAATTCCTTTACTACGATCAACTCTCAACAATCAAAGTCTAAGAGAATCCTACCGATAGTCATACAATACGCAATACAGAAACATGCATGGTCATAGTCTCCTTTGTCAGGGTATTATGGTCTCTGTCGGGGTGTACTACTAGCTATACTCTAGCAAGAGAATCATTGATACACGCTACGGTGCTAAGGAATCAAGCAATCAATCAAACAGGCAGAAAAAGGAATAGAAGGAAGACCAGAATACAGTCTTCTAACCCATTACTTGGATATCTTCATCCTCTAATATACACTTAACTCTGGCACATTCACTAACTAATTCCTATCCTTATACACTGGTATCCATATCAACTAATCATTAGTCCACAACATCCATGAATACATCCTCATTGCATACACTTGTCTATTAATACCAAAATCTGATACCAAGGACCTCTAACACAATCATAGGTCAATGATGCATTCAAGGTTTGATACTCCTATCCCTTTAGGTACCTCTGTTCTACTACAAGTACACCTACTGATAGTTCTCGTTCCTACTACAATTGTTCATACTAATTGTTCTTATCACTCAAGTGCGCACCAAGTGCAACACACCATACTAAGTACTGTTCTCTCTAATACAACTCTAGATGGACACCCAAGTCTGTTTGCAGTGCCATCTCAATCATGCCCAAGTCAACAGATCCTTACGTATGCACTTCATCCACTCATATACTAATATACATTTCTTACCCACCAAAAAAAAATTAATCCTCAAAATAAGATCATCAAAGTTTAACTTCTTGAATAAAATGCATATACTTCCTCAAAAGTCAAATACTCAATATCGAAATAAAATTTTAATCACTTCTAAAATCTTTATAGCCTTGACCATGTTTATTGAATCAAATTTTGAACCCTCAATAATTTAACAACATAAAATCTCAACTCCTCAATATTCTTAAAAATTGAAATTTATTTCCACTCTTCAATTTCAAATCCACAATATACATATAATGCTCACGGTCTCTAATACTCAAGGTGCACTCAAATACACCAATTGTCTACAACTCTCAACTGTGTACTAAAATTTGTACTGTCCGAATTACTTGCACTATTACATCCAAATGATCAAAGTTATCATCACACGTATTTTCTCCAATGAGTTTCTATCTACATCATCTGATATACTAATTTAACATTATCATACAAGGTACTTACTATTATCACCTTGCTCAACTATTCCTCGATATAGAATCATTAGTACCCTTGGTATGATAACACTAGCTTCATTATTGGATCATCTCATCAAACTTATCAGAACTCACGATTACTTGCACCTTCTATAACACCCATACTTTACTTTACTCTCATGGGCAAGTATATGGTTTCTGATCTCGATTGATGTATATGTATTCCCCTTTAATCTTTTATAGCCTGTTAAACTAAGTTGTGATACACTTCATACCTTGCACGATCCATATTGATATTCCTTAACCCATGGCATCTTATTAATACCTTTTATGCATATACATTTCTTTACTCTAAACACACCCAAGTATCAATCATCAAATTGAACATCATGCTCCATTTATCTTTAACACAATTCCTTGATACTTAATTGTTTACATAGATCATCCAATTACATAAATTCATGACTATCCAGGACGGGTGTGCTAGCTCTGATACTAACTCTTGGAACCATCACTGATACTCTTTTCTCCTTCTACCTATAGTACCAATACTAATAATAATGGCACATTTACATAGAACCATTGCTACAAGGCACTACGCTATGGGTTAACTCTAGATTGATGCCTACTGCTCACTTGTCCAACTAAGAAACACTTGCAACGAACAAGTCACACTCAATCAACACTAATACAAGACACATATATAATTACAAGTCACTAATTATCATACTTAACAAGGAATCCTCAAAGAATATAAGCTCAAAAAGGAACTGGATTGAGGACTGAAGGTATTTCTACTGCTAGTAAAGAAAAGAAGTGATGGAACAAGTCCTGTAATAACGGAAAATAAGTATTGAGATGAGACTTTAAGAACCAATTTAAGATATAACCTGATAATCATACACGTTTGTCCGAAATCATGACACTCAGAATCCTCGCCACGCTAGTAAGCATAGGTGAGATAACGACAGGTTCCGTAACTAAGGTATGCAACTCTATAATCATGTCATCTAGAATCCTCGCCACGCCAACCGGTATTGCTGCGAGAGACTCTAAATTTCATAAATAAAGTATGTACATCCAAGTCAGGTTCCTATGTTCTCGTCACGACAGCTAGTATAGCTGCGATAAACTCTAGGTTCCATAACCAAAGTAGATGTTTTACCTTCTCACTGTCCTCATCAATATATGTCATCAGATGATACCGTAAATTTTAGCCCGTAAAATTCATCTCGATAAGAAATCAACTCAACAACGATACCAAGAATTTAAATTTAATAACTGGTCAACAAGAATTAAACTCAATATCAACAAGCGAGAAAAGACAAAAACAAGGGAAAAGGAATTTAAATTGGAAATTGTAATAAGATTCTCAAGGGGTCGTCTCAGGAATCTCTCAAGAATTTTATGATTGAGTATCCTCTCTCATCCTAGTATCCTATGTCCTATATTCTATAGCAGGCACGCAGTAGTATAACTATGACGTCGCACTACCACGATATCGCACAACTTGCGAAGTCTGACCTACATGGGCCACCACTAAAAATGTGTCATGACCCGCACCCGGTATAGGGGCACGAGAGCGTGGGTACGTCCAGCCTACGCCGCAACATCGGCGGTAGAACGCTGTCTAGGTCATGATACTATCTAATCAATCTCACATGGATATCCAACTCCATACGGAGACACGGATAATCATAATATAATATGTACAACATACTCAATCACATAACTACAGCACGATAAGATCTCGAAGAAATAAGATAAAATACAACACAAGTCAAAAATAGAAGTAGTCTAACTCAACAACATAATCCAAGTCTCAGAGAGTATGCCGAAGACAAATTCGGTACCAAAAATAATATGCTAAAAGAACTAACTAGATAACTAGTGATTCCGGCTAAACCTCCCAGAATCACAACTGAACTACCAAGTCCAAGTCTCAGCTACTCACCCTGTGGTCCATAAGTGTCGAACACCAGTCCTCTAGGCATAGTCTGGAAAATATTTTCCAGTCAGGAAGGAGCAAAGTACATCTCAAATAACATTTTTATTTAATTGATAAGGGCTATAAAACAATAAACAGATAATGCTATATACTGAGAGAAGACAGTGAATAAATACAATGGCAAAATAAAGAGACAGACAATATAAAGAGATAGGCAATATAGATAATATGAAACAGTCAGTGCATATATGAAACGAAGAGAACGAGATACAATATCATATACGGGTGATGTAGTATATGATACAAAATAGAGAACTATAACTATTCTAAGTGTTTGAAATATCAGTCTATCATGTGATCGACTTGGGACAAGATCAGGCTGGTTACATATGATTAGCTATGATTCATGTAAGGTCAGGCTAACCATTTGGTTAGCTATGATGCTAGTAGTGGTCAGGCTAATCATATATAACAGCTATGAGGCATGTAATGGTCAGGCCGCACCCGACGTGAGATGTGGGGTGAGCTATGATGTATGTAGAGTTGGGTATGATCACATAATCTACTAATATTTCTCCCGCCCCCAACTAGTACAATGGATCCAATCACGATACGTCGCGATACACGAACAATATCCCATATCATGTACAAGGTCTAAATATCAATATCGTGTACAATGTCAACACGATAATCAATATAACATCTCATGACTGCAGATCCAATCTATATACTAGTCCGTGTAGCACAGTGCCAAGAATCAGATATAATATTTCTAGATACTGGAATTATAGATATTATCAAATAATTGGAAATTATCAGAGAATGTACTCGCCTTGGGTCCTTAGCTGGTAACACCAATATCATATTCCAGAGTATCGTCTGGATGATCCAACACTCCTATAGACATATCATAAAATAATACAATATTGCATCAGACATTACACTAGTCACACAATCAAAAATACACTAAACTCGGGACTACGCTAGGTATGACACTGGTTAACTAGGGTCAGTGTGCGTCAAGTTGCACGGGCGTCGCATCTGAAATTGCTGTGCAATCAGACAGTCGGTGATACGGGTCTTGCCAATACGTCGAGGTACATATGGCAGTCTGCTAGCATGCTACGTGGTCATACTTGGGTCATCTAGTAGATAGATACATAAAACATTTATACTTATTATTAACTAGCATTAATACTTACAATTTATACATGCACCAAATTAAATACATATACAATATATGTATACCAATTAATTACATATAACATATATATATATATATATATATATATATATATATATATATATATATATATATATATATATATATATTAGTTGAACAATATAGATATACAAATCATATTGAATAATGTACACATACTAAATATATGTACATACTTACCATACCAATTGAACAATACCCATATACCAATATATATATATATATATATATATATATATATATATATATATATATATATATATACACATCATATGTATGCCAAAAATATATTTAAAAAATATATATATATTAGTACATATACCAGATAAATACATATACTATATATGTATATATATTATCAACATTAATATTAAAATATACTAATACTAATACACCAATTGAGTTTATACTATATATATGTATACATATACATACCAATTATGTATATTAAGAATATACTAAATGCATATACAAAAAAAAAAATATATATACATATACCAATGAATTTAATACATACAGGTACTATACCAATTGAATAACACCCATATACCAATATATACATACATATATACTAATTATATATTAAATACATACTAAATACATACATATATACCTACATGCATACGTACACTCATACATACGTACACGGGGGAGGATCGTACCTGCGCGCGTCTACGACGACGACGAAGACGATGAGGAGGAGGTGGTGGTCCTGGTCATGGTGGAGATGAGGATGAAGATAATGGTGATGATAGGGAGGAGGTCGATGGGGAGAATGGTCGGATGGGTCGGCTTGCCTGGGCCGGAGTGCAGGGAGTTGGCCGCCGGGTCGAAGAGCTTCAGGCGGGTCGAGGTGGTGGAGTGAGGCTGATGTAGGGTGGCCGGAGTAGAGGCAACGGGAGGAGGGAGCAGTGGAGTGGTCAGAGTCGCTATAGACGCTCGGGGCTGAGGGGGGAAACTCGCCGGGTCAGCAGCTCGGTTGGGGAGACGCCGGTGGTGATAATGGCCGTGGTCGGAGAGAAGAGGCCGAGTGCACATCAGAAGGAGCTCCGGTCAGGAGCTGCCGTGGTCGGACTCATCGACCACGCGGAGGAGGAACGGGCGAGGTAGCCGTGGAAGGAGGCTGCGGCTCGTGCAGTGGAGGAGGCTGGCGGCTCGTCGAGTGCAAGGGAACGACTCGGCTGTACAGGAGGTCGGAGAAGAAAACAGCAGCAACTGGGGTGTAGTCCGGTGACCGGTGCACAGCGTCGGGGAAGATGGAGATCGGGAAGAGGATGAACGGAGGTGCGGGGTGAGCTCGGTTGGTCGGCTCGTCGTGGCAGCAGTCGATACCTGCGGGGTCGACACTGCTCGGGCTCGAACGGTTGCCGGCTGAAGTTGGGTGGAAGAGCTTCGCCGGGGTCGGGGTCGGGCTACCGAAGCTGGGCCGGAGTATAGGGTGAACAGTGGCCGGAGGGTTAGTTTTGGTGTTGGTGAAGGTGTTGTATGTGAAGAAATATTATGGAGAGGGTGGTTTTGTATGTGGGAGGAGATGATATGACCTCCTAGGAATTTGGGCCGACCAAGCCTAGGGATGGGGTTGCTTTGGGAAAAGGGGTTGAGGAATTATATATATAAATATATAAGGGTGTTGTGTGGTGGGGATGGCTCCATTTTAAATGGATGGCCATGATTCAACATGGAGAAAATTCAAACAAAAAGGAGGAGAGAGGGGTTGGGTTGACTAGTCAAAGAAGGGGGTTGTTTTCTTTATTTGGGTTAAACCAATATGATGGTGACACATCATTATAATTTTGCAATTAAGTCCCCAAAAATGAGAAAATGCACAAAAGTGGGTTTCTGGATTTAATTAATTAAAATTAGATACAATTGGCGTTCTAAAATTAATTAGGAGTACATGGGGCCAAAATTAGGTTGAGTCACAAATATCATTAATGAAGAAGACTCAGAATAGAATATTATCCTAATTTGGGTTGCACGAAAAATGGGTCAAGATTGCCTCCAATTTCGATTGGAACGCACAACGATACAAAGTCAGATTTTATTTAGAAATTAAATAAACGTCCACGACGAATATTGTGCGGCTAAAATGAAGCACAAGAGAACATAATTACGAGTTACAAAAAGGTCAGAATGAAAGGTGGGCATGTCTAGGGCAAGGTTGTAAAATTTGTTGGAAGGCAAAAGCTAGGGTAGCGCTCCAAATATCGAAGCAACGGTAAGGCGCACCAATTAATTAAAATTACGGTAATAATTACAACCTCAATTAATTAAGTTCTAAATAATACAAATTAATTCCATAACCCTACAATTTGGTCAGGTGTTCATCTAGTGGGCTTCTAGGTCAAGTCTACCAGCTCAAACATTAATGAACACTGTATATATATAATATTATAAATACACATCTCATGCAATTATTTAAATTAAATACACACAATTTAATAATATACAAAAAGTCAAAAATACCCCTATTTTTGGAACGTGCTAGTGACAATATGTGACTGAGTATTATGGATTTAGGACTGTTTTAGTTACAAATTGAACTGAAATTGGGAGCAACTGCAACAGTTAGCACCTAGATGCAGACCAATGCTAAGCGTACCAGGTGAAGGTTATGCATTATAATTGGTAGGTTTGATAATGGTTGATTGCAGGCTTGAATAGCCAAGTAGCTGCTACTACTTGTGTTGATATTAGTGTCATTGTCAGCTGCTATCAGGGACGAGAGAGTGTCAGCTCAATTGAAGGTTTTTTTTGGGGTTTGTTCAGATCAGTGGGGTGTGGCCTGCACTATAGTACAATACACAAAGTTGGGCTTAGGTCAGTGATTGCAAGTGGGGAGTCAGGCCTAGGTTTATTTGAAATGTCAGTGAGGAGTAGTGAACTGATACTAGAGTACCAGTGAGGGTCAAGTGTATCATGGAAAGGTTGTGTATCCAAGTATAGGTTAATGACTGGGTATTAAGATTCAGGTAAAGTATTAGTAGATACTATAGTATATGAGTATTATATTTATGGTATCAGTGGGGCCGTATTAAGATAGGTGTGGTATCTTTGTTAGGCTAAGGATATTAACTTAATGTTAGGTATTAACAATTATCCATCATACCTTAGTTTATAAAGTATTATATACTAGTAGTACCTAGTATAGCTAATATTAACTAGTGTTAGCTAAGTATCAACTAGCATTAACTAGTCTACCTAGTATAACTCTACTATTTCCATTTTTCTTAATATATAGATAGCCTTGATACCTAGGGACAACTTGGTAACAACTAGTATTGACTAGTATACTTTGGAATGACCTAGAAAAACTAGTATAGCAAGGTATTGACCTAATTAACCTAGTATGGACTAGTATTAACTAGTATGGACCTAGAAGTGGCCTAGAAATCATATTTTAGCTTGTTTAAGCTTATTTATCTTTTCAATACACCAAATGACATGTAATTTCATATATAGGTCTGTGTGACACCAGTTCGGATACCGAGATGTACCATTTGCTCAGGACCATAGTCGAGTACATCTCTTTGTTAGTTTTAGTACTTTATAGTATATATATCACATGTTCTAGATCTGTATTACTTGATTCTGACATGATATTATATGGGCTGGTATTATATGGATGAAATCAGGAGATGTTATTTATTGACACGTGTCACGACCCGCACCTGGTGAAAGGATGCAAGTCGGGAACAAAGCCCAGCCTATGTCGCGGTATCGGTGGTAGAACATTGTTTGGATAAACTATCTAATCAATATAATATGCCACCAAAAAAATAATATACTTAATCATAGATCTAGGATGGAAATAAACACGAAAATGAATAAAGAATAGAATAGTCACAATATAACTCATGAGCCAAATAATAACATCAATGAGTCAGAGAAAAATACTAAAAGGTAAGCTGGAGATAAATCCAGTACAAATAATCTAACTAAGAAACTACGAGTCTCGGATCGTCTGTCTCAGTCGGGATGAGACCCTCCTGAGCCAGTGTCTCTGGCTCTAAGCCCACAACATCCTGAGGCCCGTAATGAGTAGGGTACCACTCCTTAGTGTCATCTGGAAAAAATATATCCAGTCAGAAAAGGAGCAGAATACATCTCTAACAGCAGTTCTAATCAATGATATAAACTATGTAACAGTAAATAGTGTCACTACCACGTTCCAAAAATAGGGGTATTTTTGACTTTTATATATTAATAGTATTGAGTGTATTTAATTTAAATAATTGTATGAGATGTGTATTTACATATATATTATATATATACAGTGTTCTTAATGTTTGAGCTAGTAGACTTGACCTAGAAGTCCACTAGATGAACACCTGACCGAATTATAGGGTTATGAATTTAATTTGTATTATTCAGGATTTAATTATTTGAGGTTGTAATTGATCACCGTAATTTTATTTAATTGTTATACCCGACCGTTGTTGCAATGTTCGAAGCCCAGCCTTAGCCCATAATTTCCAACAAGTTGTTACATTCTAGACTCGATACGCCAACTTAGGCGCTGGACTTTTCCGTCACTCAAAATCATAATCCTTTTTGCTCTAATTTAATTGCACAACATTCCGTATCCAAAATTTATTATTTAATCTTGTGTCGTGCACCTGTGTCGTTGCCATCAATTTTGAGACACCAACTCAACCCGTTTAGCCGGACCAATTAAAGGGTCTATGACTGACACCAGGTGTCACGCTTCAGTCCTAAAATACGTAGGACTAGGACACGTAAGCATTCCAGCCATATGGATATGACAACTCTAATATATGGAAACCAAAATCCACACGTACGCTGTAATGTGAATATCAATCCACAAGTAGTATAAACATATGTCACAAGTCACAGGATATAATCTAAATCTTATCTACAGAAATTAATACAAATAAATAATCAGTATCTATGAAACTAGATCTCAATATGAGTATCTAAGGATGATAGTTGGATGGAAACAAATCCTTTACCAACTCGAATGAAAAAGTACAACACAATAAACACAATATAAGAATACCAGCTAACAATCATGGACTCAGAGAGAAGACATCCTCGAAATATATGTAACCATCCGAATCTGCGCTCCTATAAATACTCAAGAACAGATACACCTGGCAGAGGACCATGTCCTCAGAGGGACGTAACAAGATACAAAAAAGTGAGCCAACTTGAATACAGTAAACATGCATATAATTTAAAAATAAATAAGTACGCTGTACAAGACAATCTATATGAATGTAAATGAGGATAACTTTTCAACGTATGGGCGAGGGTAGTCTACTCGATCTAAGCCTCACAACTCACACACCCGTCAATGGACATCAGAAATCGACATACCTCTGGGGTAGCGACCAGCGCGACTCTACAGAAATCGACATACCTCTGGGATAGCGACCAGCGCGACACACGCTCATAGTGCGAACTATATACTATAGTTTACTAGAGTGGTTAAAAGCCCATACGCCTAATGATTGTCCTCTCATGATACTAAGTGTCAAGTGTGTGTCAACATATCTAATATATAGTAATGACTGAAAGGAACTACACATGCAATAAATAACAGAGATATAATAAATATACAGAAATATACTAAGCATGCAAAATACTGTAAGCAATTTGGCAAGGTATCTTGCCTGGTCTGAAAAGGATGAAGTCCCAACTCAAGGCGTCGTCCGATCTACCCGTCACATAAATTAAACAAGTTAGGTTACAAAAGTGGGTGAATAGTTTTCTCCATTTAATCTATTTTAATTCTGAATAAAATAACCTAAAATAGTATTTTAATCTTATTATAATCTGATTTTATTGTTAAATCCTAATTTTGGTCCAAAGAAAGTCAACTTTACGGATTTATGATCCATGGCACGTAAATTGAGGCAATCCGTTGACCAAAAAGTCAACCAACTCAAATCCTAGATTTGTGTATGAAATCCTATAGATTTCAATACTATATGAACACCATATTCAACGTTTTCATAAAATCATAAGTCGGTAAAGAGTTATGTCCACTAGGGCACACAGATGAAAGTTTTTGGTGGTTTTCTAATTAGTCTACGTTGTAAAATTTTTACAGTAGAATAAACTTATATTTAAAATTCTGGAAAAATACTTTTCTAGATTCATCATGTCAGCTTTTCGAAACTTTAAACAGTTTATAATTCCGAGTTCGGGATCTCCCGAAATCTCGAAAATACCAAAACACGTCTGATTTCAGACAGTTGACACTTTTAGAATTTTCTGGAAAAATAGGTTCATAAATTATTAAAATAAATTATATAATCAGAAAACTAACCTTGATATAGTTCTAACAAAAAAAACTGGAGCACGTTTGGAGTCCGGAGTTAGGAGATATCGTCTTTTTAATTCGTCATAACTAGTAGAAAATGAGGCTGAATTTATGACGAATTTTGACTATTTTTGGACGAAAATGAGAGGAATTTGGGAAAGAAAAATATGAAGGATGACTTATTTATAATGGTGGACACTACTTAATTAAATACGACTAGGATTGGTCAATTTGGATAGGATTATGATGAATTTAAATAATGATAGGATATGCATGAAGTTGCTTTCCTAGTAGGTTCAGAATTTGAATTAATTTAAAATAGAGTTTGAATTTATCTCAATAATTTATAATCTTAAATATAATTAAAGATAATACAAATAATTTATAAAATCTTATTAATATTTATTAACACTAAATTAGCATCTATCTAATATTAAGACTATATATATCCAAATAAATCCTAAATAATTTTAAAATCTAAATAAATTTCTTAAAATTCTAAATAAATTACAAAAAAATATAATTAAATATTTTAAACTAAAATAAATATTTGGTAGGAACAACATGCAAGTATGGTCGTATAGTAAATCATAGAAGTCCTAAAAATTTATGTTTCTAAGTTTTAATTACCAACAATTCTAGAAAAATCTCCAAAAATCTAAAATAACCTAAAATAATTCTAAATAAATATTTATATAAGTAAATATATCAAGAAATTTATTTTCTAATTAACTAGAGAATACTCTAAAAAAATTTAATATCTATAATAAATATAATAATATAAAATACACATAAAATATCTAGTTTTAGTGAGGGGGTTTACAATCTACCCAACTTACAAAAATTTTGACCTCGAAATTAACACTAACCCATATTCATAATAATTACTATAACTATTACACTACATAGCTATCTAGCAGTAGTTCCTAAAAATCATGGTCTGTCATTCTAACACTTCTCATTTATTATCCATACACTATCCTATTATCCTCTAACTCGTCTACACTACCCAACTTACAAAAGTTCTACTAGTAGTCACAGTCTATTGAGGCTATTGTCTAGGTTGTAAGACGAATATATTTATTGGGTCGAGAATCTTGGGGTACTTGTCTTGAATCTCACAACCATGATTTTTTTTGTAACCGTCAAGTATCGTAGTCTAATACTGTCATGCCACCTGACCAATATGTCTGCAAATACTTCGACTACTTTACTATAACGGTCTAGCTGCAGCTGTCGCTACTTTGCCAGCGATTTGTCATAGTTGTCAGTTCGTAACAAGTGCCTTCAATTCTTTTCTAGGCATAGTCTAAGTTTTTGGGCAACAGTTAAAGTCTTGACTAACTCATAAAACTATTAAAGTATAAACTAGTTCAAACAGTCTAACAAATTTCTATTAGCCTAAGGGATACTATACATAGTTTTTAAAATAATAAAAGGATACAAATATTGCTATAGGTCATATATATAAGGGTTATTATTAAGAACTCATCATTTAGTTATTAATCATCTACTAAACCATTTACGTTTTAACTAACAAAACTAAGGATGGGGTCGAAGTAGACTAACAATTCGTGTTGGTACGAAAAAGACGTAACTACGATAGGGAGAATTAAGCACGAGATAATGAATGGATAGAGAAGAGAAGATGAGCCACCCAAGGGGGCGAGATGGTGATAGAAAAAGAATACTACTACTGCTACTCGCGTCATCTATTAACATCACGTGTATGCCAATTTGGATAAAATATCAGTATATCCTCATAACTGCTAAACCAACACCTATATAATTCTACGTCTACTATGCACCTATGATCTCGTGTCATAAAGGGGGTCATGAGTATGCAATGACACATATAACTAAGGTCATACTTGTATCTATGGCTTCCTGTGGCCGCGCTCTCTTATTTGTCATCATGAGTGCTTGGCCTATGGGGTATATCTAGTACTATTCGTGTATCAAACTTTTACTAAGCACGAACGTTCGTCTTTCCAAAATAGGAAAAGACGAAAAACAACAATAAAGAGTTCAAGGAGGAGGTGATATAATACAATTACGAGATTCGAAGGGATTAAAGAATTTTGAAAGGGAGTTGCCAAGGCAGTTGTGGATTGAAATCTTATTTTGGTAAATTCCAATATACATGTTTATATCAGAACAGTTATGTACCTGACATGATATGTCCTAACCAGTCTAGAGGGAAAATATATTCGTCTAACAAGTTGAGTCAACTATATCTCAATCCACATAAAGTAGTAATACAAAGAGCAAACCAAGTGCACTATGGTTGATCAGACCATAATACACCGATTCTGATTTAGACAATGTATTAGTGTGGGCCCCCAATAATACATATGTCATGAAAAAGCTTAATAAAAGAATAAGCTTGCAAAACTAGGCTATAATAGCATCATAAGTCGAGGTAGTAAAAATATAAGTACGCTTGATTATGATGGAGGAAGGTATTGAATAATCTAAGTTCACCAAGAAGATCGGTATTGTGCCTCTATAATTGCCATACTAATTCCTTGTCTAAGTCTAAAGTCAACCAAATGGGCGTATGGGCCTCTAAGTTCTACAGTCCAGAATAACACTAAAGTTCTATAGTCTGGATAAACACTATCTTTTTATGCAAGTCTATAGCTAGTGTCCTTCAATTATACTTCATTAATGGGGCAATAGGACTATGTGTTACTAGGTTATGAGACATACTATCCAACTTACAATAATTTAACTAATAGTGTTATTAAATACTAGAGGGTATATACCTAGTATAAGTCATCTTCCTAACCTCTATCAAGCACGAGAGAAGATCGACGTTGAGAAGGGATCAAGAAAGATGCAATACAAACAATCAAATGAGAATGCGAAACGAAATCAAGGAAGGTGATAAATAAGTGGATGAGATCCTATATTCTAATCTTATGCGCAGGCTTGCTCGGTACAGTAACGTAACCGAGACAATATGCTCTCAACCTGCATGGGCCACCATAAAAACATGTCACGCCCCAGTCCCAAAATACGTAGGACTAGGACACGTAAGCATGCCAGCCATATGGATATGGCAAATCCAATATATGGAAACCAAAATCCACATGTACGCTGTAATATGAATATCAATCCACAAGTAAACGTATGTCACAAGTCACAGGGTATAATCTAAATCTCATCCACAGAAATCAATATAAATAAATAACCAGTATCTATGAAACTAGATCTCAATATGAGTATCTAAGGATGATAGTTGAATGAAAATAAATCCACTACCAACTCGAATAAAAAAGTACAACACAATAAACACAATATAAGAATACCAGCTAACAATCATGGGCTCGGAGAGAAGACATCCTCGAAACATATGTAACCATCCGAATCTGCGCTTTTGCAAATACTCAAGAACAGATACACCTGGCAGAGGACCAGGTCCTCAGAGGGACGTAACAAGATACAGAAAAGTGAGCCAACTTGAATACAGTAAACATGCATATAATTTGAAAATAAATAAGTACGCTGTATAAGATAATCTATATGAATGCAAATGAGGATAACTTTTCGACGTATGGGCAAGGGTAGTCTACTGGATTTAAGCCTCATAACTCACACACCCGTCAATGGACATCAGAAATCGACTTACCTCTGGGGTAGCGACCAACGCTACTCTACAGAAATTGACATACCTCTGGGGTAGCGACCAGCGCGACACACGCCCGTAGTGCGAACTATATACTATGGTTTACCAGAGTGGTTAAAAGCCCATACGCCTAATGATTGTCCTCTCATGATACTAAGTGTCAAGTGTGTGTCAACATATCTAATATATAGTAATAACTGAAAGGAACTACACATGCAATAAATAACAGAGATGCAATAAATATACAGAAATATACTAAGCATGCAAAATACTGCAAGCAATTTGGTAAGGTATATTGCCTGGTCTGAAAAGGATGAAGTCCCAACTCAAGGCGTCGTCCGATCTACCCGTCACATAAATTAAACAAGTTAGGTTACAAAAGTGGGTGAATAGTTTTCTCCATTTAATCTATTTTAATTTTGAATAAAATAACCTTAAATAGTATTTTAATCTTATTATAATCTGATTTTATTGTTAAACCCTAATTTTGGTCCAAAGAAAGTCAACTTTACGAATTTGTGATCCATGGCACGCAAATCGAGGCAATCCGTTGACCAAAAAGTTAACCAACTCAAATCCTGGATTTGTGTATGGAATCTTATAGATTTCAATACTACATGAACACCATATTCGACATTTTCATAAAATTACAAGTCGGTAAAGAGTTATGTCCACTAGGGCGCACAAATGATAGTTTTTGGTGGTTTTTTATTTAGTCTACGTTGCACAAATTTTACAGTAGAATAAACTTATATTTTAAATTCTATAAAAATACTTTTCTTGAAGTTTATCATGTCAGCTTTCCGAAACTTTAAACGGTTCATAATTCCGAGTTCGGGATCTCCCGAAATCTCGAAAATACCAAAACGCATCTGATTTCGGACAACTGGCACTTTTAGAATTTTTTAGAAAAATAGGTTTATAAATTATTAAAATAAATTATATAATCAGAAAACTAACCTTGATATAGTTCTAACAAAAAAAAGTGGAGCACGTTTGGAGTCCGGAGCTAGAAGATATCGTCTTTTTAATTCGTCATAACTAGTAGAAAATAAGGCTGAATTTATGACGAATTTTGACTATTTTTGGACGAAAAAGAGAGGAATTTGGGAAAGAAAAATATGAAGGATGAGGTATTTATAATGGTGGACACTACTTAATTAAATACGACTAGGATTGGTCAATTTGGATAGGATTATGATAAATTTAAATAATGATAGGATATGCATGAAGTTGCTTTCCTAGTAGGTTCAGGATTTAAATTAATTTAAAGTAGAGTTTGAATTTATCTCAATAATTTATAATCTTAAATATAATTAAAGATAATACAAATAATTTATAAAATCTTATTAATATCTATTAACACTAAATTGGCATCTATCTAATATTAAGACTATATATATCCAAATAAATCCTAAATAATTTTAAAATCTAAATAAATTTCTTAAAATTCTAAATAAATTACAGAAAAATATAATTAAATATTTTAAACTAAAATAAATATTTGGTAGGAACAACATGTAAGTATGGTCGTATAGTAAATCATAGAAGTCCTAGAAATGTATGTTTTCTAAGTTTTAATTACCAAAAATTCTAGAAAAATCTCTAAAAATCTAAAATAACCTAAAATAATTCTAAATAAATATTTATATAAGTAAATATATCAAGAAATTTATTTTCTAATTAACTAAGAGAATACTCTAAAGAAATTTAATATCTATAATAAATATAATAATATAAAATATACACAAAATATCTATTTTTGGTAAGGGGATTTACACCAGGCCTACACCTTTCATGACCTTTGTGTCACTCATAATTATGCTCTCTCGTGCTTTATTTTAGTCGCACAATATTCGTCGCGGATGTTTATTTAATTTCTAAATAAAATCTAACTTTGTATCGTTGTGCGTTCCAATCGAAATTGGAGACAATTTTGACCAATTTGCGTGCAACCCAAATTAGGGTAATATTCTGTTCTGAGTCTTCTTCACTAATGATATTTGTGTCCCAACTTAATTTTAGTCCCATGTATTTCTAATTAATTTTAGAACATCGCTTGCATTTGTTTCTATTTAAATTGGGGATACCAACTTTGATTAATCCCGTTTTAATCCCAATTTAATCAAAATACCCCATTCATTAAGCCCATACAAAACACACAACACCCTCTCACCCTACAAAATACCAAACACCAAATCGCCCACCAATTTTTCATCATTTCATGTCTATGCAAATACCCAAATTTAAGGGGACTTATTTGCAAATATTGTATTAGGTGTCAACACCCCATTGGTTTAAACCAAATGGAGAAGCCCTAATATTTGACTAGTCAACCCAACCCCTCTCCTTGTATGAGTAATTTCTTCATGTCAAATCCTGGCCACCCATTCAAAATGGGGCTCATCATCACCACACATTTTCCCTCACCATCTCCTATTTAATATCTCCTCAATGCACTCTTCCCAAGCATGCCCTAATCCCCAAACCTTGGAAAGCCCCCACCTCTTTCTCTCCTCCCTCCTCACTTAATCGTAGCATTTCCCATTTTTCCATTTCTTTCCTTCTTCTTCTTCTTCTTCTTCTTCTTCCTTTCTTCTTCTTCTTCCCCTCCTTTTAAAAAGAAAGGGGGGGAATACAAACCAACTCCACCAGGCCAAACTCTGCCCCCTACTCCGGTCACAACCCCGGCCGAGCTCCTTGCTCTCTGCCCCTCTTCCCCTCCGGCCTGAGTTCCCGAGCCACCACCACCATCATCAGTTCTGTCCGGCCACCCTCCTCCAGCCCGGCCATCTGCCTCGACATCGACCCCGCTGCATCAGAACCACCACCACCATCAGAACCATCACCACCATCCCGCACTCCCGGCGAGCCCGACACCGACCACTGAACCACCCCGAGCCGTCCCTCCATGAGCCACCACCTCGCTGCCAATGCCAGAGCCGACCGCTGAACCTTCTTCCATCAACGCCGCTCGCCTGAATGCCTCCACCTCGGTCGCCAGCAATCACCCATCCATCTCTTTCCCTCCACCACTCCGGCCAACACTCCCCCGAGCCACCTCCAGCCTCCGTCGACCCGCTCCCCCTCCATACCAGAGTCGACCTGAATGCCGGCCACTCCCCTCTTCCCCTCCGGTCATGAGAACCAGCACCACCACCCCCTGCCTCCTCCTCGACCAGCCTACACTACCAGTACCACCAGCCCCTTCCACCAGCATCCTTGCCTTCGTCGTCGTCTTCGTTATCCTCGTTATCGTCATCATCACCTTTGTCTTCGTCGTCTTCGCCGTCGTCGTGCACGCGCTCAGGTTCAGTTCTCCCCCTCGTGTACACTCACGCGTGCACGTATATGAGTGTATGCATGTATATTTGTAGTATATGTATTAGTATAGGTAGGATTCGTATATGTATACATATACATATATATAGTGTATTTCTCTATTAGTATATATGTATTCAACATATATATTAGTATATACGTATTCATAAAATATGTTAGTATGTATGTATATATATATATATATATATATGTGTATATATATATATATATATATATATATATATATATATATATATATATATATATATATATACACAGGTATATAGTATAAGTATTAAATTGGTACATATATATATAAATATTGTATATGTATAATTTCACTTAGAATATATATATATATATATATATATATATATATATATATATATATATATATATATATATATATATATATATATATATATGTTCAGTATACGTATTCCTTCGTAAACATAAATATTGGTTGTATATATATAAATACGTGGTACGTATATATAACATATATATATATAGTATAAAAATTCTATTTAGTGTACATACACTTATACATATTTTTGTATATAATTATTGGTATACACATATATATGTATTATATTTAATTAATGATATATGCTAATTGATGAATGTTTTAGGCAACCCGAGTGTAATTGCGGATACCCCGTATTTACATTGAACTGTAACCCTGTTAATTGTTAGAAGGCTGCCATATGTACACTCACGTATTGGCGAGACTCGTATCACCGTCTGTCTGAATTCACAGCAATTACAGACACGACACCCGCGTAATTAGACGCGCACTTGACCCTAGTTGACCAGTATCATATCTAGCATAGCCCTGAGTTTATCGTGTTTTGTGTGTTAGTGTAACATCTGATGCAAATATTATATTTTATGATATGTCTATTGGACTGTTGGATCATCCAGATGATACTCTGGAACAGGATATTGGTATTACCAGCTAAGGACCCAAGGCGAGTACATTCTCTGATAATTTCCAATTATTTGATAATTTCTATAATTTCAGTATCTAGAAATGTTACATCTGATCCTTGTCACTGTGCTACACGGACTAGTATATAGATTGGATCTGCAGTCATGAGATGTTACATTGATTATCGTATTGACATTGTACACGACATTGATATTTAGACCTTGTACATGATATATTGGATATTGCTTGTGTATCGTGACGTGTCATAGTTGGATCCACTGTACTAATTGGGGACGGGAAATAGTTAGTGAGAAATGTGATCAAACCCATATTGTACAAGTATAGAATAATGTTAGTGTTAATCATACTCCTCACGTATGATTAGCCAGGCCATATAGCTCTCGTACATGTTCCCAAGCCGATCACATATCGAAGCTACTATTTCAAATACTTAGAATAGTTATAGTTCTCTATTTTAGATCATATACTACATCACTCGTATATGATATTGTATCTCGTTCTCTTCATTTTATATATGCACTGACTGTATCATATTGCCTATATTGCCTGTCTCTTTATATTGCTTATCTCTTATTTTTCCATTACAATTATTTATTGTCTTCTTTCAGTATATAGCATTATCTGTTTATTGTCTTATAGTCCTTATCAATTAAATGGAACTGTTATTTGAGATGTACTTTGCTCCTTCCTGACTGAAAATATTTTTCCAGACTATGCCTTAGAGGACTGGTGTCTGACATTTTATGGACCACATGGAGAGTAGCTGCAGACTTGGATCTGGTAGTTCAATTGTGATTCCAGGAGTTTAGCCGGAATCATTAGTTATCTAGTTAGTTTCTTAGCAGATTATTTGGTACCAGATTTGTCTCCGGCATACTTTGTTGAGACTTGGGCATTATTGTTGAGTTAGATTATTTCTATTTAGACTTGTGTTGCATTTTATGTTATTTTCTTTGATATCTTATCGTGCTGTAGTTATGTGATTGAGTATGTTGTTCATATTATATTGTGATTATCTGTGTCTCCTTATGGAGTTGGATGCTCGTGTGAGATTATTTAGATGGTATCATGACCTAGACAGCGTTCTACCGCCGATGCTGCGGCGTAGGCTGGACGTACCCACGTACTCGTGCCCAAATTCCGGGTGCGGGTCGTGACAAATAGATGTGAATATACACGATGTAATAATAGACACAAGAGATATACAATAAGGAATACTGAAAATAAATACAAGAATGAACAATATGGCAATGAACAAGAATACTAATGACTAAGTGAGTGAGTACCAGCTTTAACATGTGATCGGCTTGGGAACTTGATACAAGATTAATGGTCTGGCTAATCATACGTACGGTGTATGATTAACACTATTCAATGAACAAGACTTGATACAAGGAGGGTACGATTATATATCTACTCTACATACTCCCCGCCCCCGACTGGTATAGTGGATCCAACCATGGTACGCTATGACACAGGATTCTCTAGGAAGGTAACAAGTCTCCCCGAGAATCAGTGTCTGTACATGTACAAGAAGAACAAGAAAATAAGGCTTGCACAAGATACACCAAATATACCAAGGAATAACATCTCATGACGAGATCCAGATATACCAATCCGTGTAACCATCGTGTTAAGAATCAATGATATCTACACTAGATACAAAAGATATATAGGATATCATAAATGAGAAACTATCAAAGAATATACTCACCTGAAACCTATTGCACAATATCACATATGTCCGGTACGGTGCCTCGAAGACCTAGATAGGGAATATAACATCAATACAAGGTTTTGGAATGAAAATAAGTTAAACTAGTCAACATCTAGGTCAAAGAGCTATTTCTAAGTCAAAATAGTCAAACTAGGTTAACTCTAAGTCAAACTGGTCAAACTTGGTCAAACTACCTATTTTTAGGTTGCATGAGTCTATCTCTAGGATATTGGGTTCATACACTAAGAATCTAGGCCACACTAGTTAATCTAAGATACTAAGATACCGTATCGCAAGATACGCAAACAAGAGATATGGAAATAGCATATATGCATAGTCAATCAATATTAAATATACTAATCCTAATTACAATTGCTAAGTGGATACCTTGGCTTTGAACCAACTCGGTATCGCACCACTAAACACCCATCTCGATACTCAACTCAAATACTTTGAGTATCCTCAATACCTTGACACTTACCTTGGTATCTCAAGGTAATGTCACTCCAGCATATAGTTAACTACCCCACTAACTATATACTAATATGCATATATCAATCTAATATAAACTACTAGTATATACTAATACCAACTACTAGTATATACTAATATGCATATCAACACCAACTACCAAACTAATCACTAACTACTAATACATATATACATGCATATACATACCTACATATAGATAACTTAGAGATACATAAGTATATATGTGTAGATCTAACTTACTAATCAATCACAAGTATATACATATAGCTACTAACTAAACTAGGTAACTATTTAAACTAGCTAACCATCAAATAAATGAGCTAAAGTAATAGCTAACTAGTACTTAACTAGATAACTACCAAATTAGCTAAACTACTAACTACTAGTAACAATTGACTAACTATACTACTAAACTAACTAACTAACTGATACCCTGCTGACTGCGATGCCCTTGCTGTTGAAGCTACTGCACTAGCTGCTCGAAATTGCTGCTGCTGCTGGGGCTTGATGTGGGCTAACTGCTACTGCAGTTGCTGTTGCTGTTTGCTGTTGCTATTGCTATTGCTGCAACACAACATGTTACTAGATGCTGCTGCACCTTACTGTTACGACAACACTGCGCTTTGCTGCTCCAGTTAGTTGCCTGCTGCTGCATCTATGGCCGTGTATTGTTGCTGCAGCTTACAAATGCTGTAGCTATGTTTGCTGCTCGATAATGAAACTACTACTGTGTCGATTCCCTCATTGATCAATTGCTACTCCCTGATTCCTGCTGTTGCTCGATTGTCTCCATGCACACACTGCCCGACCCTCTTCTCCACACACATACAACATACACAACTACAACTAGACACCTATATATCTATACACTCTCATACACCATAATACATATATAACTACTCATCCATATCTATATCTATATCTATATCTATATCTATATCTATATCTATATACATAGGTATATCTATATAACATACACATACACAAGTATATATCAATATATCTATATATATACACATGTATATATACGTATATAACCATCAAGACAGACATATATATATATATATATATATATATATATAACACTTACATACCACTAATAGCTATCATTAATGCAAATTGAATCTAGGAATGAAATATAATAACACGTGGAGTGCATCGTACCGGTATCACACTAGATATATGATACGCTTGCGATACGAGTCCACCACACAACCAAACATACACCGAAGGACACGAAAAAGTCTAAAATACTATTTATGAACAATACGAAGAGTCAATTACATATCTACATGTCCGTGTCAAAATATGACATGCACAAAGTCCCGTGTCGGAGGAAAATCCCCAAATCAACACGTATCACCAATTTATTGGGATACGACCTACACATATCCAATTGTGGATACGACACTAGCCACAAATAATCAAACACATGTCAATTTGGTCTAATTGACCAATAACAAACACAACATGTGTCAAATCTCGGAATTCCCCAAAATTGACAAAATATATGCCATAACTTTCTTTATAGGCGTCCTATAAACCTAATGCCAATTCTTATGGGTAGTCTCATCATATGGGATGGTTCCTAATAATTAAAACACACACTTAGAACTTAATTAAAGGAGAAAAATTAAATTGTACCTATTGGAAGATGGATTCCCAATACAATCTCCAAATTTGATGAAATTGACCTTCAACTTAATTAAAGTGCGCATGTCACGTCCAGTCCCAAAATATGTAGGACTAGGAATACGTAACATGTCAGCTACGCATTCGGCCAGACTCTGGTCCGACTCGAATATGTATAAGCTGTATTATAATTGTCACTATCTAAATAATCAAGTAAATATAAATATCTATGCCTTAATCCACAATGAACAAAATACACAAGAATGAGCTACATGTGCTAAAGTCGGCTGCTAGTAACATACAAACTCGAATAGACTCGAGAAAGAAATATGAGTCTATAAAACTAGGCTACATCAGCAGATAAATAAATAATATAAATAAATAACCATAACTTCGGTGAAAATGATATAAGTACCTGGTACTAATGCCTACAAGACAAGCAACTCCATCAGCAACTCCAAAGGTTCCATAACCGTCTATGTTGTAAAAACTGGCAGGGGACCAGGTCCTCAGAGGGACGTAACAAGGTACAAGAAACAACATGCCAAAAGTAAAACAGTATAATGCCACATACTCAAGGGTAAACTACTGTAACCAACTATGTGATATACAAATGAGAGTATAGTATCGTACCTTGGGCTGGTACTCACGAAAGATCCTAATGGATACTTTTGTATGCTAATAGTATACTCAAGGCTCCGTGTGGGGGAACCAGGAGGAAGATGTATATATAAAGTACTCACGAAAGATCCCAATGGACACTTCCGTATGCTAATAGTACACATAAATAGTAATAGTAAAATATGTCCAGAGCACGATGGAGACTCTCCCTACCCAATGTAACCTCACATCTTATGTCCATAACACGCAAGATCATGACCTCTAGCTAGTACAACGAGTCATAATGATATTTATTTAATATGCAAGTCTTATATCACGAATCCTGTAAACCTTTACAGAATCTCCATGATAACTCAAGAAAGATTCTTTCACATAAAATAGTTTCAAGTGTCCTAGGGTATGGCGTACTGGGTTAAGCAAGCACGTAAAAATAGGATCGTGGAATCAACTCTCTAAGTGACGTTGCACGACTCCGCGTACGGTATCGACACCCGAATCTTGTTCGGACACTAAGCAACGTCTCACGTTCCTAGGGTAAACACATAAATCAATCATATAAAACAACTAAATAATATAATAAAGGCAAGAAACCGTGATACATGGCAACATGGCAAGGTACACTTGCCTGGGTTCTGAACTCCGTCAACTACTCCTAGGAAAGTAGAATCTGCACGTACATCCCCGGATGCTGAAACAAACATCACCAATATTTTCAGAATACTTGAAATAGCTAGGATTGACTTCCCATAAATCCAATTTGGACACAGGGGCAAAATTGACAATTTTGGGTCAAAGCGGGATCCACATGTCTTCGTACCAAAAAATGTACCAGAGACAAAGTTCTCCAAATTCATCAAACATAGTATCTACAAGTCTAGAACGATGATACGAACCCAACGGAATGCCCATAATTGAATTCCGATGAACCGATCACAAAATCGCCCGTTATATGGAACCGCGAGGCCCACAAAATGACGTTTTGTCAACGTTCTCATAATCAAACCAAACTTGGGTCATAGGACCAGCATAACACTGTAAATCCGATGGGACAAATTTCTTTGCGAAGAGACAAGTACACACGAAGTTACAACGAGTATCAAAAAAGGCCGATATGGTATTTTTCGGCGGATACGTGCTGATTTCGGTGTGTACGCACATCCAAATCAAGTTCTGCGAAAGCCCACATGTTTGCGTTGACGATACACGCCTTTTGGTGCAACTCACATACGACAAAGTTGTCTCGTTTGGTAGAACGCACCCTGTATCGCGAGATTTTGGGTGTTTTAAAAACAAGTTTTTGGTCGTTTTGGAACAAGAATAATTTTACCATTAAAGTAAACTAATAAAAACTAAAAGAAAGTAAAAATCATGGTTATATTGTGAAGAAGTCCCTTTAATTATATTTTAAAAATAATTAACGAGTTGGTGGCAAATTGGACATGAACATGGGTACTTTGACTGAATTTTTGAACTATTTTCGAACAGTTTTTCGGCCAACTTCCGGTCAATTTTTCGATCAAACCGGGGTGCCTAAGGAAATCCTAGAGGGTTAGGTTATGAACATACCAGCGAAGACATGACACAAATTAGACGAGCGAGGAGGGCAGAGACTGTGCGGGAAGGAGGGGCCGCAGCTGTGCTGTGTGTGCGCACGGGGGGGGGGGGAGGTTGCGGCGGCCGGCGGTGCGGCCTGCGAGGGGTACGATGGTACGGCGGTACGGGTGGTGCGGCGACGGCGCGGCTCTGGCGGTGGTGATGGTTAGGGTGGTGGGATTAGAGTTAGGGTTAGGGTTTTGATGAATGTGTATAAGTATATATAGGTAACGGGTGGTGTTGGTTCTCCTGTACGTGGAATGAGGGAGAGTTAGTTTAGGTTTAGGATTTTAATGGGTTATTGGATTTTAGTGGGTAATTATTTTATTTTATTCTTTTCTTATATATATATATATATATATATATAGGTGTATGGCTATTTAAAATAGTTTTGTACCTCAATAAATTTCAAAAAAATTAGACAATATACTATTAATAGTTTTACACCCAAAAATTTATTTTTATACAATATTATAATTAAATTCACATAATTATAAATTCATGAATATTATATTATAATTAGCTAAAAATAAAATAAAAATTTCCTTAATCACAATAATTTTAGAATACCAATATAAATAAATTTAAAATTTTAATTTAAAAAATAGGTTGCTTACAGCGCAATATATCTTCGAGAGTCTGAATAGTCCTCTCTGACTGTCCATCTGTATGGGGATGATATGCAGTACTGAATTTGAGCTCGGTGCCTAAACTCGCATGCAAACTCCTCCAGAAATGAGAAGTAAAATGACTATCCCGATCCTAGACTATGCTGACGGAAACTCCATGTATCCTGATAATCTGCCTCACATACATCTCTGCCAGCTTCTCCGTAGACAAACCGACTTTGAAAGGCAAAAAGTGGCCCAACTTGGTCAACCTGTCAACGAAGGCCCAAATCGCGTCTTTCCCTCCTGGAGATCGTGGAAGTCCGGAAACAAAATCTATATTAATGTGCTTCCACTTCCACTCTGGAATGGATAATGGCTGAAGTAAATCACCTAGGCTCTGCCTCTCGGCTTTCACCTGCTGGCACACTAAGTATCTGGATACAAACTGTGCCACTTCCCTCTTCATGCCATACCATAACACACTCTCTCGCATATCCCAATACATCTTGTTGGCACCTAGATGTATGGAATACTGAGAGCGATGCGCTTCCTGCAATACCTCCTCACACAGCTCCCCACTAGTCATACATAATCTAATACCATATCACAAAGATCCATCCTCAGCAATGGTGAAATCATCCTCCAATCCTGCTCTCACCTGAGCTTTGATGCTTCTCCGAGATACATCCTCATACTGGGCTGCCTTGATCTTGTCCATCAACTCTGAGTGTATCTGCAACCCCCATATCTGTATAGCAACACCAGGAACTATCATCTCGATGCCCAAGCTCTCCAAGTCCTCCAACAAATATCGATCCTGTGAACAACATAACAACCGGAATACCTGCTCAAGGCATCGGCAACTATATTAGCTTTCCCAGGATGATAGTGCAAAGATATATCAAAATCCTTCATCAGTTCTAGCCACCGACGCTGCCTCATGTTCAACTCCTTCTGCGTGAAAACGTACTTCAAGCTCTTGTGGTTTGTAAATATCTCCATACGCTCTCCGTACAAATAGTGTTTCCATAACTTCAGGGCAAAGATGACTGATGCCAACTCTAAATCATGGGTATGATAGTTCTTCTTATGAGGACGCAATTGCCTGGATGTATAGGCAATCACTTTTCCATTCTGCTGAAGAACACAACCCAGACCTTTCCCCGATGCATCACTATAAATAGTGAAACCTTTAGACCCCGATAGCAATGTCAAAAGAGGAGCAGACGTTAACCTTTTCTTTAATTTCTCAAAAGTAACCTGGCAGTCCTCTGTCCAAACAAACTTTACATCCTTCCTGGTGAGTCTGATCATTGGCTCAACAATCCTCGAAAAATCTGGCACAAACTTCCTGTAGTAGCCTGCCAAACCCGAGAAACTCTTGATCTCTGCTACTGAACTCGGGGTCTTCCAAGACTCCACTGCTGCGATCTTCTTCGGATCCACTGAAATTCTATTACCGGTCACAATATATCCCCAAAACTCTACCTTGTCTAGGAAGAACTCACACTTGGACAGCTTCTCATACAGCTTCTCCTTCCTCAACACATCTGTCACGTCCAGTCCCAAAATACGTAGCACTAGGAATACGTAACACGCCAGCCGTATATATACGAACTCTAATATATGGAAATCATATACACACGTACGCTGTACATGAATATCCAATCCACCAGTGGTAATATACTGTCAACAAGTCACACACAATCTATATCTCATACACAACACAAATAAATAGATAAATGGAAATAAATAACTGAATATCAAAGATGAGTATCAAAGTATGATAGTCGGATGGAAACAAATCTACTGAAAATCGACTATACTAAAACTACTAAAGAGAGAAGAGAATCAACTTTAATATAAGAATAAATGTCTCTAAAAGAATAGCAACTAAATCTCTAATAGCTATAATAAATCACAGATACTCCGAAGGTAAGACCTCCTCAGTCTGATAAGTAGCGTCAGGTCCAGGTCCATACTCCTATGGATACTCCTGCTTGTCTATATCTGAAAAGGGACAAGGTCCTCAGAGGGACGTAACAAGATACATAATAACATGCCAATAAAGTACTGAAAAGTAAACATCCAATGGGTCGCACAACTGTCTAAGTGAATGCAGTTTGAGAACAACTTTCCACCAAGTGGGCTATCTGGCCATAAAATAGGATTGGCATGATTCTCTCGGAGAATCAGGGGCCTACAAAGTATGTCGTCTTTTGAACGACAGAGGCCGCCAAGTAGTATAGGGGTCATCACAACCGCGTATCTCCGACGGACGTACGGGTTACATAAAAAAAAAAGTGCAAAGGAACCCAAATGCCTTACTTGTTATTCTCCCCATCCCATGATCTAAGCATGTCACATCCATGACACGATACTACCTAAAATAACTGTCAGGTTTACTAGCATGCAAAGTTTCTATCGGCAGTTATCTCGATCCGTCGCACGACCTATACGTACCAGTGGTCAGTCGATTACGCAAGTCCGTGTCCTACATGTGACTCACACTCGTGTAAGAATAGTTTTATGGCCAATGAAACATAAAATGCCTCATGATAATGGGGTGGTCTCATAAAGTAGGTCCAATGCATATACATAAATAAAAACAGAACACGACGACACCGTCGTTACACCCAAGTTTCCTTGGACGCACAATTTATATAACAATTAAAATATATGAACTAAAATAAACAGAAATAAAATATGCATGCATCATATGGAATGTAAATACAGTACAATGGTAATGTATACTTGCCTGGCAAGAAATCTGTATAGTGTAAGCGTCCAAATATTAAGGACACAGAATCTGAAACTAAGACCTCCGAACAGACATCTCCGGATGCTGAAATAGACATCACCAACATTTCCAAAATCAGTGAGATAGCTAGAAATCACTACCCTTTCGTCCAATTTGGACACAGGGGCAAAACAGTAATTTCGGGTCAAAGTGGGGTCCACGTGTGGCCTACTTTGCACCAAAATACGTGCCAATAACGGTCTCTAAATGGGACAAATTATAGGTCAAACGAACTCTAAAAGTCAGTACGAACTCAACGGTATGTCCAATTATGGATTCCGGTGAGCCGAACACAATTTGGTCCAAAAAGTCAATTGGGGCCCGCCAATTGGCGATTTGGTCAACTATTTCAGAATTTTGTGAAAATTGGGTCACAGGACCAGAGCGATACCATGAGTCCAGTGGCGGAAGTTTCGTCGTATTCTGACGAGCGTGCACTAAATGGCGCGGGATTTTATAAAAGTTGTGATACGGGGTATTTTCTGGGGATACAGGCTGATTCCAACGCGCACACGCTTCCAAATCAGTTTCCACGAAAGTCCACATGTCCGAGTATACTGTGCACACCTTTTGGTACACTTGGTACACGATAGGACGGTCCCGTTTGGCGGGGCGCGCTCCGTATCGTAATTTCTGGAATTTGGAAAAAGTATATTTTTGTGATTTTCTATCAAATTTAATTTAACACACAGAAACTAATAAATTATTGTACTTGACAGAAAATAAACTAGGTTAGGTTGTATTCGCATACCAAAAAGAAAAACCGAATTTGGATCTCTGAGGTGGGAGATACGAGTCTGTGAACATAGGTAGTTACCGTAGTTTTATGTGATCCCAAAAGTTGTCGTTTTTTGCCAACTTCGAGTTTGGTCGAGCGAGGGCGCGGGAATCGGTACGTGAACAACGGTAAGTCGCTGTGTTCTCAGACTCGTGCACGGTCGTGCGGTGGTCGCGGGGTGGCTCCGGCGGGTTTACGGCTGTGCGGCGATGGTGCAACTAGGTCGCAGGGTGGCGACGGCGTCTCTGGGTCGAGAGTATGGAGTTGGGATGAAGAGTTTAGCGTAAGGGTTATATTGGATAAACTCGGGGGTCGGTCAAACACGCGGGTCTTGGTGGGAATGCAGCAGCTGTTGATTAATTCCTCATGGGTCCGGATGTGCGAGTTTGGATATAGGGTTTGGGTTTTGGATTCATTAAGGATTTTATAATCCTTTTTCTTTTTCTAATTCTTTTTCCTTTTCTTTCTTTCTTTCTTATTTCTTTTCTCTAATTCCATTTTCATTTCTTTTTCTTCTATTACTCTTTTTACTAAATCATATATATATATATATATATATATATATATATATATATATATATAATTCTAGAAATTATATTTGTGCATACCATTAAGCTATCAACTGTCCACCGGGTCTCCTACATAGAATAAATTAAGAAAAAATTATAATTGCTCCTTAAATCCCCTAAATGCACAAACACCTAAAATAAAAATTAAATAAATTCTATTTTCTCTTATTGGCCACTAATTACTATAATTCAATTAAATAATTAATTAAAAAGGTTAATACGATTTTTAGAATTAGGGGTTTTACATTCTACCCAACTTATAAAAATTTTGTCCTCGAAATTAAAACGAAGCCACGATAGAAAGTCAAAGATGGTATAAGATATAAATTAACAAAGTAATTTCATACCTTGGTCTGCGAATAGGTTCGAAAAACGCTTGTGCATGTCTTCCTCGTGCTCCCAAGTTGATTCTCCTGGCGCGCCATGCTTCCATGCCATGCGAACCAAGGGATTAGACTGGTTCCTCAATACTTTCTCTCGACGATCAAGGATTCCTACGGGTTGCTCTTGGTATGACAAGCTCGGCCCAATAGTGATCTCCGAATGGTCGAGAACATGACTGCTGTCTGCCACATATCGCCTGAGTTACGACACATGGAATACATCATGTACTCCCTCATGGGAAGGTGGTAGCGCAAGTCGATATGCCACTTCTCCCACTCTCTCTATCACGTCAAATAGTCCAATATATCTTGGACTCAACTTGCCACGTCCTCTGAATCGAATGGTGCCTCTGGTAGGTGATATCCTCAAGAAGACATGATCGCCCTCTTTGAACTCCAAGGGACGACGATGAAGGTCTGCCCACTGCTTCTGCCTGTCTTGCGCTACTCGCAAGTGCCCTTGTATCTTCTTTACTGTCTCTACAGTGTTGACCACCAACTCTGGTCCCAGAATTTGACATTCTTCCACGTCACTCCAACACACATAAGACCTATACTTTTTTCCATATAATGCTTTATACGGAGCCATCTGGATACTCGCTTGATAGCTATTGTTGTAAGAAAACTCCACAAGATGTAGGTGGTCCTCCAATGATCCTTTAAAGTCTAACATACAAGCCCTCAACATATCCTCCAATGTCTGAATAGTACACTCTGACTGCCCATTTATTTGGGAGTGATAAGATGTACTGAACTTCAGGCGAGTTCCAAGACTCTCTTGCATGCTCCTCCAAAAGTGCGATGTGAAATGTGAATCCCTGTCTGATATAATACTGACTGGTATGCCGTACAATCTTACGATCTACCACATGTATAGGTCAACCAAAGCTTCTGTAGACTGACCCACTCTAAAAGGTAAGAAATAGGCTGACTTGGTGAGTCAGTCCACTATTACCCATACTGCATCTCTTCCACTTGGACTCTTGGGAAATCCCGTGACAAAGTACATAGTGATGTGCTCCCACTTCCACTCTAGAATCGAAAGTGGTTGCAATAATCCTGTTATTCTCTAATGCTCCGTCTTTACTTGTTGACATACCAGACATTTAGCTATAAAGCGAGCAATCTCTCTTTTTATTCCATGCCACCAAAAGTGCTATCGTAAGTCACGATACATCTTGATGCCTCCAGGATGAATAGAATATATCGAACTATGAGCTTCTGTTATCAGCTTCTGTCGAATCTCTCTATTGGGAACATATAGACGATTACCAGATTGTAATGTCCCGTCCTCATGAATGCGCAATCCTGTCTGCTCTTCGGCTTTGGTCCTTTCTTTCAATCTCCGAAATCTGGTGTCTGTAGGCAAAGCTGCCTTGATCCTCTCTACTAGTGATGACTATACTTGCAAGTTGGCTAGTGTCCCATCTGCTCCGGGTAATATCACTTCAATGCCAAGCTCTTGCAAGTCCTCCAATAATTCCCTCTGTGTTGTCAAAAAGTAAGATACTGGTTTCCAGCTTAACGCTTCTGCTACAACGTTAGCCTTACCTGGGTGATAATGTAGCTCTATCTCGAAATCTTTTATCAACTCAAGCCATCGACATTGCCTCATATTTAATTCCTTCTGCATGAAGACGTACTTGAGGCTTTTGTGGTCTGTATAGATCTTCACACGGTCCCCATATAAGTAATGTCTCCATACCTTCAGAGCAAATAGAACGGCTGTAAGTTCCAAGTCATGAGTTGGATAATTCTTCTCATACACTCGTAACTGCCTAGATGCATATGCAATCACCTTGCCATGCTGCATCAATATGCATCCCAAGCTTTTCCCCGATGCGTCACTATAGATCACATAACCTCCTGATCCTGATAGAATAGTCAATACTGGTGCTGTAGTCAATCGCTTCTTCAACTCTTCAAAAGCGGCTTGACACTCGTCGGTCCATATGAATTCTTGATCCTTGCAAGTCAACCTAGTCATAGGTGCTGCTATCCTTGAGAAGTTCTCCACGAACCGTCGGTAATATCCTGCAAGTCCAAGGAAACTTCTTACCTCCGCTGCTGATTTAGGAACATGCCATGTCTCGACTGCCGAGATCTTTTCTGGATCAATAGAAATACCATCTCCTATAACAATATGCCCAAGAAATGAGACTCTGTCAAAAAAGAACTCACATTTACTGAGCTTCACATATAACTACTCTCTCCTCAATGTCTCTAGAATAATCCACAGGTGCTTCTCGTGCTCCTCGTGGCTCTTTGAATAGACAATTGTATCATCTATGAAGACGACCATGAACTGGTCCAAATACTGGTGGAAGACTCGATTCATTAAGTCCATAAGGATAGCTGGAGCATTGGTCAATTCAATTGACATGACCAAAAACTCGTAGTGTCCATATCTTGTTCTGAATGCGGTCTTCGGAATGTCCTGCTTTCGCACCTTCACCTGGTGAAATCCCGATCTCAAGTCTATCTTCGAGAATACCTTAGCTCCACTAAGCTGATCAAATAAGTCATCAATGCGTGGCAATATGTATTTATTTTTCACAGTCACTGTATTTAAGGCTCTGTAGTCAATACACATACGCACTGACCCATCCTTCTTTGGTACAAACAACACTGGTGCTCCCCAGGGTGATGCACTCGGTCGGATGAAACCTTTCTCTTCTAGTTGTTTCAACTGTGCCTTCAGCTCATCCATCTCCTTCTTTGCCAATCTGTAAACATGTGATGCTATGGGTGCTACTCCCGGTGCTAATTCAATTAAGAATTCTACGTCTCTATCTGGTGGTAGGCCTGGCAATTCCTCTGGAAAGACGTTTTGAAATTCTAAAATAATGGGATGATAGACAACATCATCCATTGCGAGCTGCATACTATCAAGGATTTCTATAGATCCTCGTGCAAACTCAAGTTCAGGCTGGCCTGGTACCTTAAAAAGAATGCTTCCTCCAAAATAATCGAAGAAAGCGTGGTACTTGCTTAGCCAGTCCATTCCAAGCACAATATCAAAAGTTGGCATAGGAAGGACTAAGAGTCGGGCGTTCATCTCTCTGCCACGTATTACTATAGGACACGATCTACAAATCTGACAACAGGTACAACTCCTCCTCCGGTGAGAATTCTAACACAATTAGGTAAAGGTGTAGAGGCAATGTTGTGTTTGGCGATAAAGCTAGATGATATGAATGAGTGGGTGGCTCCCGTATCAAACAATGTCACAGCAGGAAAAGTAAAAGCAAGAGTAATACCTGCTATGACATCAATCTCCTGATCTATGTCATCCAATTCTAATGCAAAAGCTCATCCATTCCTCTGTGGCTGTCCATGACTGGCCCTCATGAACTAATCCTCCTGAGTAGGTAGCGGTGGTCCTCTCTGAAATCCTGCTGCTGCTGGGGGTCGAGGTGCTCCCGGTCCAGTCATCTGCTGAGCTGGCTTCGGTGTTGGAAGCGCTAGCCTCTGAACTGCCGGTGGAAGTGTCAATATCTGTTGCATAGGACAGTCCCTCATAATATGCTGTCCGGAACCACATCTCATACATTGTCCTAAGCGAGTTCGACAGTCTCTCATAATATGTCCACATTTTCCACAATAATTGCATTGGGGCTTCTCTGGGATCTGGTACGGTCATGCTCTGTGCTGCTGATGCTGCTGTGCCAAGGGACGTCTGATAGGTCCTCCTTATTGCGTCCTTGTTGGTCCCTGTTGTGTCCTTGCTGGTCCTTGTTGTGTCCTCAGCTGGCATCCTTTTCCTCTGCTGATGGTTTCTTACAATCTGGCTTCTGTCAGTAACTCGGCATAAGAGATTCGGGACTATGAGCTAGTGTAGTGTTGGAGCTCCTGAGTCAGTCAGCTTTGAAACCTCTTAGCTTTGGCCAAGTCATTCGGTATTAGGACAGCGCCATATTTACTGAGGCGACTAAACTCGGCATCATACTCGTCCACTGTTCTGTTCTTCTACTCTAGGTGAAGAAACTGATCGTACAATGTATCTCTGACGGTGTCCGGGAAGTACTTCCTCTCAAAGCACTCCAAGAACTACTCCCAAGTCTGCTATGTACCCAATTGGCGCTCCATGGATTTCCACCAGTGATAAGCGTTACCATCTAGAAGTGTCCTTTACACCTATCATCCATAGGTCCGTAGGTAACTGCGATGCTTCCAATAGCTTCTGCGTGTGGGTGATCCAATTGGTAGTCTCCTCTGGGCTCTCAATGCCTTTGTACGGCTTCAGACCCATCTGTATAAAGTCCTTTACTGATCTAACTCTAGCTCGAGGTACTGGAACTAGTGCTTGAGCTGGTACAGTAGCCTGTGCAGCCATCCTCTCAAGTGCTGCTAGAAATTCTTGCCTCTGCTCGGCTGCCGGCTGCCTCTGTTCTTGTATCATCATCTGGAAGAATTGGAACAACTGTGTCTGGCCATCATGCGGTACTAGGAAAGCTGGAAGGTTCCCATTAGGTGAAGCGGGAAGATCAGATGGAACTGGATGGTGAGTCTGTCCATCTGGCACCGGAAGTCTAGGAATCATTGAGGTCCCTCCTTGAGTCTGACCATTGACTCCTGAAGGTGTGTCGCCATCGGCGGCAGTACATCCATTTTGCATATCCATCTCTCTACAGGTGATGTACGAAATGATTAAAAGAAGTACATGAATCAAACAAGAAGCAAGCATTTAAATAGGAAGGATGAGTTTTAGTCAAGCGTAGATGAGATCCTATACTCTATTCATATACGCAGGCTTGTTCGGTACAGTTACGTTACCGAGATAATATATTCTTGACCTGCATGGGCCATCACAAAAATATGTCATGCTCCAGTCCCAAAATACGTAGGACTTAGAATACGTAACATGCCAGCCGTATGTATACGAACTCCAATATATGGAAACCATATACACATGTACGTTGTACATGAATATCTAATCCACCAGTGGTAATATACTGTCAATAAGTCACACGCAATCTATATCTCATCCACAGCACAAATAAATAGATAAATAGAAATAAATAATTGAATATCAAAAATGAGTATCAAAGTATGATAGTCGGATGGAAACAAATCCACTGCAAATCGACTATACTAAAACTACTAAAGAGAGAAGAGAATCAACTCTAATATAAGAATAAATGTCTCCAAAAGAATAGCAAGTAAATCTCTAATAGCTACAATAAATCACAGATACTCCGAAGGTAAGACCTCCCCAGTCTGATAAGTAGCATCATGTCCAGGTCCATACTCCTGTGGATACTCCTGCTCGTCTATATCTGGAAAGGGACCAGGTCCTCATAGGGACGTAATAAGAAACATAATAACATGCAAATAAAGTACTAAAAAGTAAACATCCAATGGGTCGCGTAACCGTCTAAGTGAATGCAGTTTGAGAACAACTTTCCACCAAGTGGGCTATCTGGCCATAAAATGGGATTGGCATGATTCTCTTGGAGAATCAGGGGCCTACAAAGCATGTCGTCTTTTGAACGATAGAGGCCGCCAAGTAGTATAGGGGTCATCACGACCGCGTATCTTCGGCGGAGCGTACGGATTACATAAAAAGGAAAGTGCAAAGGAACCCAAATGTCTTACTTATTGTTCTCCCCATCCCATGCTCTACGTATGTCAAATCCATGACATGATACTACCTCTAATAACTGCCAGGTCTACTAACTTGCAAAGTTTCTATCGGTAGTTATCCCTATCCATCGCATGACCTATATGTACCAGTGACCAGCTGAGTACGCAAGTCCGTGTCCTACATGTGACTCACACTTGTTTAATAATAGTGTCATGGCCAATGAAACATAAAATGCCTCATGATAATGGGGGTGGTCTCATAAAGTAGGTCCAATGTATATACATAAATAAAAATAAAACACGACGACACCGTCGTTGCACCCAAGTTTCCTTGGACGCGCAATTTATATAACAGTTAAAATATATGAACTAAAATAAACATAAATAAAATATGCATGCATCATATGGAATGTAAATACAGTACAATGGCAAGGTATACTTGCCTGGCAAGAAATCTGTACAGTATAAGCGTCCAAATATCAATGACACAGAATCTGAAACTAAGGCCTCCGAACAAACATCTCTGGATGCTGAAATAGACATCACCAACGTTTCCGGAATCAGCAAGATAGCTAAAAATCACTACCATTTCATCCAATTTGGACACAGGGGCAAAACAATAATTTTGGGTCAAAGTGGGGGGTCCACGTGTGGCCTACTTTGCATCGAATAGCATGCCAAGGGTAACGGTCTCTAAATGAGACAAATTATAGGTCAAACGAACTCTAAAAGTCAGTACGAACTCACGGTATGTCCAATTGTGGATTCCGGTGAGCCGAACACAATTTCGTCCAAAACGTCAACCGTGAGCCCGCCAATTGGCGACTTGGTCAACTGTCTCAGAATAGAGTGAAAATTGGGTCACAGGACCAGCACGATACCACGAGTCCAGTGGCGTCAGTTTCGTCGCATTCTGAAGAGCGTACACTAAATGGCGTAGGGTTTTGTAAAAGTTATGACACAAGAGATTTTCTGCAGATACGGGCTGATTCCGACGCGCACACGCGTCCAAATCAGTTTTTGCAAAGGCCCACACGTCTGGGTATACTGTGTGCACCTTTTGGTACACTTGGTACATGATGGGACGGTCCCGTTTGGCGGGACGCGCTCCGTATCATAATTTCTGAAATTTGATAAAAGTAAATTTTCGGAATTTTCTATCTAATTTAATTTAACACACAGAAACTAATAAATTATTGTATTTGACAGGAAATAAACTAGGTTAGGTGATCTTCGCATACCAAAAAGAAAAACCGAATTCGGATCTCTATGGTGGGAGATACGAGTCTGTGAACATAGGTAGTTACCATAGTTTTCTGCGATCCCAAAAGTTGTCATTTTTTGCCAACTTGGTCGTTGTTTTCGTCTAAGTTTATACGTTGTTCGAGGTAAACTAACACACAGATATGGAAGGGGGTTAGTTCATGAACATACAGGTGAAGACGGGATCGAGTTTGGTCAAGCGAGGGCGCAGGAATCGGTACGTGAACACAGGTAAGTTGCTGTGTTCTCAGACTCGTGCACGGTCGCGCGATGGTCGCGGGGTGGCTCCGGCGGGTTTACGGCTGTGCGACGGTGGTGCAGCTAGGTCGCAGGGTGGCGGCGGCATCTCTGGGTCGAGAGGATGGAGTAGGGATGAAGAGTTTAGGGTTAGAATTATATAGGATAAACTCGGGGGTCGGTCGAACACGCGGGTCTTGGTGGGAATGCAGCTGCTGTTGATTAATTCCTAATGGATCCGGGTGTGCGGGTTTGGATATAGGGTTTGGGTTAATTTATAATCCTTTTTATTTTTCTAATTCTTTTTCCTTTTTCCTTTTTATTTTTTTCTTTCTTATTTCTTTTCTCTAATTCCTTTTTATTTCTTTTTCTTCTATTACTCTTTTTACTAAATCATATATATATATATATATTTTACTAAATCATATATATATATATATATATATATATATATATATATATATATATATATATATATAGAAAATTCTAGAAATTATATTTGTGCATACCATTAAGCTATCAACTGCCCACCGGGTCTCCTACATGGAATAAATTAAGAAAAAATTATAATTGCTCCATAAATCTCCTAAATACACAAACACCTAAAATAAAAATTAAATAAATTCTATTTTCTCTTATTGGCCACTAATTACAATAATTCAATTAAATAATTAATTAAAAAGGTTAATACGATTTTTAGAATTAGGGGTTATTATATTCTACCCAACTTATAAAAATTTTGTCCTCGAAATTAAAACTATGCCACGATAGAAAGTCAAAGATGGTATAGGATATAAATTAACAAAGTAATTTCATACCTTGGTCTGCAAATAGGTTCGAAAAACGCTTGCGCATGCCGTCCTCGCGCTCCCAAGTTGATTCTCCTAGCGCGCCATGCTTCCATGCCACGTGAACCAAGGGAATAGACTGGTTCCTCAATACTTTCTCTCGACGATCAAGGATTCCTATGGGTTACTCTTGGTATGACAAGCTCGGCCCAATGGTGATCTCCGAATGGTCGAGAACATGACTGCTGTCTGCCATATATCGCCTGAGTTGCGACACCTGGAATACATCATGTACTCCCTCAAGGGAAGGTGGTAGCACAAGTCGATATGCCACTTCTCCCACTCTCTCTAGAACGTCAAATGGTCCAATATATCTTGGATTCAACTTGCCGCATCCTCCGAATCGAATGGTGCCTCTAGTTGGTGATATCCTCAAGAAGACATGATCGCCCTCTTTGAACTCCAAGGGACGACGATGAAGGTCTGCCCACTACTTCTGCCTGTCTTACGCTGCTCGCAAGTGCCTTTGTATCTTCTTTACTGTCTCTACGGTGTTGACCACCAACTCTGGTCCCAGATTCTGATATTCTTCTATGTCACTCCAACATACAGGAGACCTATACTTTCTTCCATATAATGCTTCAAACAGAGCCATCTGGATACTCGCTTGATAGCTATTATTGTAAGAAAACTCCACAAGATGTAGATGGTCCTCCCATGATCCTCCAAAGTCTAACATACAAGCCCTCAACATATCCTCCAATGTCTGAATAGTACGCTCTGACTGCCCATCTGTCTGGGGGTGATAAGATGTACTGAACTTCAGACGAGTTCCAAGACTCTCTTGCATACTCTTCCAAAAGTGCGATGTGAAATGTGAATCCCTGTCTGATATAATGCTGACTGGTATGCCGTATAATCTTACGATCTGCCTCATGTATAGGTCAGCCAAAGCTTCTGTAGACTGACCCACTCTAAAAGGTAAGAAATAGGCTGACTTGGTGAGTCAGTCCACTATTACCCATACTGCATCTCTCCCACTTGGACTCTTGGGAAATTCCATGACGAAGTACATAGTGATGTGCTCCCACTTCCAAAAACAAAAACCGAATTCGGATCTCTGTGGTGGGATATACGAGTCCGTGAACATAGGTAGTTACCGTTGTTTTCTGCGATCCCAAAAGTTATCATTTTTTGCCAACTTGGTCGTTGTTTTTGCCTAGGTTTATGCGCTGTTCGAGGTAAACTAACCCACAGATATGGAAGGGGGTTAGGTCGTGAACATACCAGTGAAGACGGGGTCGAGTTTGGTCGAGCGAGGGCGTGAGAATCGGTACGTGAACACAGGTAAGTCGCTGTATTCTCAGACTCGTGCACGGTCGCGCGGTGGTCGCGGGGTGGCTCCGGCGGGTTTGCTGCTGTGCGACGGTGGTGCGGCTAGGTCGCAGGGTGGCGGTGGCGTCTCTGGATCGAGAGGATGGAGTAGGGATGAAGAGTTTAGGGTTAGGGTTTGAGGTTTACTGTATATATATAGGATGAACTCGGGGGTCGGTCGAACACGCGGGTCTTGGTGGGAATACAGCTGCTGCTGATTAATTCCTAATGGGTTCGGGTGTGCGGGTTTGGATATAGGGTTTGGGTTTTGGATTCATTAAGGATTTTATAATCCTTTTTCTTTTTCTAATTCTTTTTCCTTTTTCTTTCTTTCTTTCTTATTTCTTTTCTCTAATTACTTTTTCATTTCTTTTTCTTCTATTATTCTTTTTACTAAATCATATATATATATATATATATATATATATATATATATATATATATATATATATATTTATATATATATATACACACATAGAAAATTCTAGAAATTATATATGTGTATACCATTAAACTATCAACTGTCCACCGAGTCTCTTACATGGAATAAATTAAGAAAAATTCATAATTGCTCCATAAATCCCCTAAATGCACAAACACCTAAAATAAAAATTAAATAAATACTATTTTCTCTTATTGGCCACTAATTACTATAATTCAATTAAATGATTAATTAAAAAGGTTAATACGGTTTTAGAATTAGGGGTTTTACAACATCCAACACAATCCGCAAATACTCCTCGTGATCCTACGGTGTCTTCGAGTATATGAGTATGTCATCGATAAACACCACGACGAACTTGTCAAAGTATTGGTGGAACACCTTGTTCATCAAATTCATAAATACCGCCGGGGCATTAGTCAACCCAAACGGCATCACCATAAACTCATACTGACCATACCGAGTCCTAAAAGCAGTCTTCGGTATGTCCTCCGGCTTCACTTTCACCTGGTGGTAGCCTGATCTTAAATCTATCTTAGAAAATATCTTGGCACCACTCAACTGATCGAACAAGTCATGAATCTGTGGTAAAGGATATTTATTCTTGATAGTGAGATTATTCAATGTGCTGTAATTAATGCACATGGGCACTGATCTATCCTTCTTCGGTACAAACAATACTGGAGCTCCCCACGGTGAAGAACTCGATATGATAAATCCCTTATCCTGTAATTCGTCCACCTGCTTCCTCAGCTCGACTAGCTCACTATTGTTTACTCTATAGACATGTTGTGAAATTGATTCTGCACCTGGCACCAAGTCTATAGAGAATTCAACATCTCGATCTAGCGACAATCCTGGCAATTCCTCAGGAAACACATCCAAGAACTCTGCCATCAATGGATGTGACAACTCTTTGTCTTCCACAATAGCTCCACAGATAATGCATTCTCCCTGCTTTGCAGCTCCTCTAGCAAACTCAAACTCTGGCTCTCCTGATATACCAAACAAAACTCTACCTCATCTACAATCTATACTAGCACGGTGCCTACTCAATCAATCCATCCTGAGTATAATGTGGTAGCTTGAAAGTATCATTACAAGTAGACACGCACTCAGCTCCCGGTCTTCCAGAGTAACCCTTCGATCCTTGCAAATATCATTAACCAGGATAATATTTCCCCCGGTCATGATCTTGTAAGTCCTAAGCAAAGACTCAGCTATCAAACCATGCTTCAGAGCAAAAAAACAAATACAAAACTATGGAAAGTACCACTATCAAACAAAGCTAAAGCTGGAATGGAATCAAGAAAAATAGAACCTACGATGATATCTCCGGTAGGCTCGACCTCCTCGACTATCATAGCTAACGTTCATCCCTGACGTGCACCTCCCTGATGCTGGTGTAAACCCCCTGACTTTTCAGGAATTTTTAATTTAGATTTTTCACAATTTTTCTGTAATTTTCTGGAATTAAAACCTAGGTATTTTGAATTTAATAATTTTTAATGGTTATTAATTAATATTAAAATATTATAAAAATAATATTTTTTAGTGTAAAATAAAAACTGGACATAGGGTAATTTTCTGTGAATTTATTGGACTCCGAAAATATTTTTAAAGCCCTAAAAACCAATATATTTTTAAACCAAAATAAACCCTGATTAAACCCGGTTTATTTCTAAATAAACCAAACCAACCCGACCCGAACCGCAGTTAAACCGAACCAAACCCAACTCTTAACGGGTTGGGTCATATCCAAATTGAACCTGACCTGGACCCGTTAACCCGATCGGAAACCTAACCCTAATCCTAATCTGAATCCAATTCTCTCAGCCGAGCCGCCCTTATTTAATCCCCTCGACCGCCCGACGTCGCCGGAACCCTAATCTGCCTCCCTCTTCTTCCTCCGCCATCATCCTCGAGCAGCCCCTGACCGCTGTCCACAGCAGCTCCCACGACGGCCTACTCCTCCCTGACCTCGATCCCCCATCACCATCGTTCACCTCCTCCTTTCCCTCTTCTCCGCCTGCATCTCCTCCCAGCCAATTCCCTACTTCCCATGGCGAGCAGTTCGACCACCTTTCTCCGTCTTCTCTCCGGCCATCCCCTCGAACAGTCACCACCACCAGCACGAACGACTCGCCCCTTCTTCTTTCTCTTCTTCCCTGCATAGGAGCCAGAGCACAGCCGGACTAGAACTGCACCACCCATCCCCGCCATTAATACCACCTCCATCCCTTCCTCCCTATTGCCCTTGACGTCGGAGATCCGCCGTTCTCCCCTCGACGAGTAGCAGCAGCCTCGTCCCGTTTATCTCCTCCCCTTCCCTGATCTCCTCAGCCGAGCTTTCCCTTTCCCGCTGGCCTCGACCTCCTCCCCGTCGTCCCATCTCTCCCGACCAGCTCCGTCTCGCCGACCTCCGCCCAGCCCCGCACAGTCTCAACGACCGCTGCCCTAGACCGGACACGGTTGACACGGGACACAACAGCTCTCTGAAATGGACACGGCTGAACCCTAACCCCGGACACGGCAGATTCGAGCCAGGACACAGCACAGTGACCCGGACACGAGAAATTCTCGTTCCACGGAGCCCTGTTCAGGTAAACCGTTCTCTCTCCTCGTTGTTCCATTTTTTATTCCGTCAGTTGTGACGCGTAGACTGTGTAACCCCCTCGATGCCCGTATGACCCGCTCGGTGCGTCGCGTCCTGTGGTGATCGCAAACCGCGATCCAAAAATAGGAAAATCAACGCCCTGTTTCACCCCGGAACTGAGTGCGCTCCGCTAAACGGGACGACTTGGTCGCGTGCGGTCTTTACCAAAACGTGCGCGCCGTTGATACTGACGTGCGAGATTTTACAGAAGTTGATTTGGATGTGCGTGCACACCGAAATCAACGCATATCCGCCGATAACGCTCCGTATCTGCCTGTTCTGGAATACGTCGTAACTTTGTGTACACACGTCGGATCGAGACAAAACTTGTGCCATCGAACTCGTAGCAATACGCTGGTCCTGTGACCCAAGTTTGGTTCGATTCTGAGAACGTTGATAAAATTGTGTATCGTGGGCCCCACGGCTCTACTTGATTGGCGATTTTGTGATCGGCTCATCGGAATCTAGTTCTGGAAGTTTCGTTGGGTTCGTATCATCGTTATGGACTTGTTGACACTAAGTTGGATGAATTTGGAGACCTTTGACCCTGACACGCTTTTCGGTGCAAAATGGGCCACACGTGGACCCTACTTTGACCCAAAATTATGGTTTTGCCCTTGTGTCCAAATTGGACGAAAGGGAAGTGTTTTCTAGCTATTTTGCTTATTCTGGGAATGTTGGTGATATCTATTTCAGTATTCGGAGACATTTGTTCTGAGGCCATAGTTTCTGGTCCTGTGTATTGGACATCTGGACGTTATATTTTGCAGCTTCTTGCCAGGCAAGTATACCTTGCCATTGTACTGTTATTTATATTCCATATGTTGCATGCATCTCTAATTTCAGTCTTTTGTTCATATATTTTAACTGTTATATAAAATGCACACGACGGTGTCGTCGCGATATATTTTTATTTATGTATTTGCATTGACCTTGTTTATGAGACTACTCCATTATCATGTAGCATCATAGGTTCATTGGCCGTGACACAGTTGTTACACGAGTATGAGTCTCATATAGAGATCACGGACTGCGTGACAGGTCTGGCCTCCTGTACGTATGGGCCGTGCGTTAGGGATAACTGCTAATAGAAACTTTGTATGCTAGAAGACTTAGCAGTTATTAGAGGTCCATGGACATAGCTTATTGTAGTACGATGGTCCCATCCTTGTCCTTGTTTGGTTGCAGGATTGCGCTAGGGTACTAAGAATAGGCTATGGACTAAATCGTGTCATGGATGTGACATGCTTAGAGCATGGGGTAGGAAGAACAACAAGTACCGTATTTAAGCTCCTTTGCACTTTTTCTATTGTGCGGCCGGATTCTCCGCTGGAGATACGGGCGGTGATGACCACTATATATTATAATATTATCAGGCGGGCCTCCGGCGTTCGAAAGGCGTCGTACCTTTTTAGGCCCCTGGATCTCCAATAGAGAACCGTGCCAAATCCTAGGTTTTCAGCCAGATAGCTCACTTGTGGGGAAAGTTGTTCTTAACTGCATTCACTTAGACGGGTAGGCGACCCCTTTGGATATTTATTTCAGTACTTTATTGGCATGTGCTTTATGTATCTTGTTATGTCCCTCTGAGGACCTGGTCCCCTGCCAGGTGTATCTATTTTTGAGTATTTGTAGGAGCGCAGATTTGGATGGTTATATGTTTCGAGGATGTCTTCTCTTCGAGCCCGTGATTGATAGCTGGTATTCTTATATTGTGTTTATTGTGGTGTACTTAGATTGTATTGCTCTTATATTCGAGTTGGTAGTGGATTTGTTTCCATCCAACTATCATCCTTAGATACTTCTTATTGAGAGCTAGTTTCATAGATGTTGGGTATTTAATTATATTTGATTTTCGTGGATGAGTACTAGATTATACCCTGTGACTTGTGACGCATATTTTATACCACTTGTGGATTTGATATTCATATTACAGCGTACGTGTGGATTTGGTTTCCATATATTGGAGTTGCCATATCCATGCGGCTGGCATGCTTACGTGTCCTAGTCCTATGTATTTTGGGACTGGGACGTGACAGCTGGTACTGGGCATAACGCTGCAGCTGGGTCGGAAGTGGCAGTCCCCTCGGTTGTACTACAGGTGGTCTCGCCTGGGTCTTCAGAGCTAGAGCTGCTCCCTAAACTGCACGACAAGGATTGGAAGGACACTCTCTCAGCTGATGCCTTTCGGTACCATAATACAAATAAACTCCTAGCCTCCTCCTACAAACTTCCCAGATGTGGCCGGACTTCCTGTAGTAGTGGCAGGAAGCTTGCTGTAATTGTCTCTACTACTGCGGTGCCTAGTGAACTGGCACCCTTACTGGAGTCTGGTGCTGCTGCAGCTGCTAAAAAGGTCTGGACTAGAAATAAGGATGCTTGGCAGATATTGTACTATTGTTTGCCCCTAGAAAAGAATCGTGATCTCTCTTGGGCTTCAAACCCAACTCCCGCTCAACCTTGCGTGCCTCCGCAAGTATCTCTGAGTAGGTCTTATAAAAAGACGGAATGAGGATCTTTATTTTCCAGTTTAGACCCTCGCAAAAACGAATAGTTTGAACCTCTGGCTCTTTCACCAAATACTTCGCAAATTGGCTCAGCCGGCTGAACTCTGCAGCGTATTCCTCTACAAACATGCTCCCCTGAAGGAGGCTCTCAAACTGCCTCCCCAACTCTAACCTATCTTCCTGAGCAAAAAACTTCTTCTTGACGATGTCCTTGAATACCTCCAAAGACTGTCCTGCGTCAACAAGAATTGCCTCATTCCTGAACCAAGTGCGGGCAACGTCGAACAGCTGAAGTCCTACTGCCTCAACTTTCAGATCCTCAGAAGGATGGGATACCCTCATGAGATGCTCAATGTCCTCGAGCCAATCATCAGCATAAACGGTATCCTCCGTCCCCTTGGAGAACCTAGGCTCCAGCTTCTTGAAGTCCTGAATATTACCTGGCCGAATCTGTACAACCTGAGGACATGCCTACTGCTGGACCGGAACTCCTCTTTCTACTACGGCACGAGCAAGCTGATAAGCACTCTCGATGCCCTGCCTTAAGACGTCAGTCTGTCTTTGGTATGCCTCCGACTGAGCCCTCTGTGCCTCCGACATCTCGTAAAATAGTATGAATATCTGTGTCGCATCTGCTGGCACGGAAGGTGGAGGTGAAAGTCCCTTAGATACAACTGCCATAGTCCTCTGAGTAGGAGGTGGACCCTCGAATGAAGCTGACACGCCAATCACCGGAGAAGTGACTAATGCAGGCCCTCGGGAAGTCGTAGACCTCTCAGAAGCTGCTCTACCTTGCTGTGAGCTAGTCTTGGCAGCATCCTGAGACAAAGCGAAAGAAAGAATCAATATGGCACATGATGTAAGATACTCAAGAAAGGATAGTTCAAGATCAAATATCAATATCAAGGAAGAATAGTTGAATTGAATCAAAAGAGTTTTTCCTAGATGTGAATGAGTATTCTCAGCCTATAGCCTATAACCAATATCCTGTAATAGGCTCGTAATAGCACTCAATTCAGAGCACCACTACGAATCGTTCTATTTGCGACCTCGAAGACCTGTATGGGCCACCACTAAAAATGCGTCACAACCAGCACACGGTGAAAGAATGCAAGTTGGGAACAACGTCCAGCCTACATCGTGGCATCGACGGTAGAACGCTGTTTGGGTAATCTATCTAATCAATATAATATGCCACCAACAAAATAATATACTCAATCACAGATCTAGGATGGAAATGAGCACGAATATGAATAAAGAATATAATAGTCATAATACAACTCATGAGTCAAATAATAACATCAATGAGTCAGAGAAAAATAATAAAAGATAAGCTGGAGACAAATCCAGTACAAAGAGTCTAACTAAGAAACTACGAGTCCCGGGTCATCTATCTCAGTCGGGATGAGACCCTCCTTAGCCAGTGTCTCTGGATCTAAGCTTACAACATCCTAAGGCCCATAATGAGTAGGGTACCACTCCTTAGTGTTATCTGGAAAAAATATATCCAGTCAGGAAAGGAGCATAGTATATCTCTAACTACAGCTCTAATCAATGATATAAACTATGTAACAGTAAATAGATGTGAATATACAAGATGCAACAATAGCTACAAGAGATATACAAAAATGAATATTAAAAATAAATACAAGAATGAACACTATGGCAATGAACAAGAATACTAATGACTAAGTGAGTAAGTACCAGCTTTAACATGTGATCAGCTTGGAAACTTGATACAAGATTAATGGCCTGGCTAATCATACGTGCGGTGTATGATTAACACTATTCAATAAACAAGACTTAATACAAGGAGAGTATGATCACATATCTATACTACATACTCCCCGCCCCCGACTGGTATAGTAGATCCAACCATGATACGCTATGGCACGGGATTCTCTAGGAAGGTAGCAAGTCTCCCCAAGAATCAGTGTCTGTATATGTACAAGAAGAAAAAGGAAACAAGGCTTGCACAAGATACACCATATATACCAAGGAATAACATCTCATAACGAGATTCGGATATACCAATTCGTGTAACCATCATATCAAGAATCAATGATATCTATACTAGATACAAGAGACATAGAGGATATCATAAATGAGAAACTATCAGAGAATATACTCGCCTGAAACCTGGTGCATAGTATCACAGATGTCCGGTACGGTGCCTCAAAGACCTATATAGGGATATAACATCAATACAAGGTTTCAGAATAAAAATAAGTTAAACTTGTTAACATCTAGGTCAAAGAGTCATTTCTAAGTCAAAAAAGTCAAACTAGGTCAACTCTAAGTCAAATCGGTTAAACTTGGTCAAACTACCTATTTTTAGGTTGCATGAGTCTATCTCTAGGATATTGGGTTCATACACTAAGAATCTAGGCCACACTAGTTAATCTAAGATACTAAGATACCGTATCGTAAGATACGCAAACAAGAGATATGGAAATAGCATATATGCATATTCAATTAATATTAAATATACTAATCCTAATTACAATTGCTAAGTGGATACCTTGGCTTTGAACCAACTCGGTATCGCACCACTAAACACCCATCTCGATACTCAACTCAAATACCTTGAGTATCCTCAATACCTTGACACTTACCTTGGTATCTCAAGGTAATGTCAC